>CM070110.1:21953416-21973416 GCA_036178185.1 Liparis tanakae | reverse complement strand
CCTCATTATCCAGGACTTTCCATTTGCACTTTTTCATTTGCTAATCAAATGCAAATTCTCCCTGAGCGTCTATCCATCTATCTACACATATAAACTATATATATATATATATATATATATATATATATATATATATATATATATATATATATATATATATATATATATAATTAATATTATATATATATATAAATAAATAAATAATAATATAGTATATATATAAATAATATTATATACATAAATAATATTATAAATACACATATTATATATACATAATATTATATATACATATTATATTATATATACATATACATATTATATATAATATTATTTATACATATTATATTATATATATATGTTATTATTTTTTTTATTTTTTTATTCATATCACCAGCAATGGGACAGATAGCTAGACATCATACAATCGTTTGTTTTACTGGTCAAAATTGTTTTCTCATGACAAGTAAACTGAACTTCTGGTGTAAAATCGGGACTGGTTCTTCGGAGGCCAGGACATTTAGCCAGTTGTCGAGAAATTCTCCCGTACAACAACAACAACAACAACAAGCTTACATAATGTTGTTCTGGTACAGTAAACCCTAAAAGGTCCTCAGAGACAGAGATCCTCAAAATACCCCTGAAAGATGTCCTTAAGCCTCAAAAAATATATATATTTCGCAAGAATAATCTTCTACACTCTCCCCCAAACCCGAGGTCTAACCTGTAGACTATCCTCTCCCGGTGCAGGTCCTCCAGGCCGCAGCAGATCTCGGCGGCGTAGAAGATGGCCCTCTGCTCGTCGAAGCCGGAGTTGCCCATGTTGTAGATGTGAAACTTTAAGTCTCCGCCGTTCATTATGGTCAACACCAGGCACAGAGCGTCCTTGGTCTCATAGGCGTAGGCTAGATTAACCTGGAGGAGGGGAGGCACATTTTGGGGGAAGGAAGCGATAACGAGAGAGGTGAAGGAGTCGGTATAGAAGAGAGAAAGGGGGGAGGAGGCGGAGGAGGAGGAAGAGGGAAGAGCAGTGGTAAGAGACACGGTGGCTGGAGCAAAAGAATATTGTTACATTTGGTTTATTCTCAATGCCCCGAATAATATAATATAATATAAAAAGATAAGAAAATAATATAAAAAATAATATATATATATATAATATTATAAATATATATATAAACAAATATATGTATATATAATATTATAAATAAATATATTATATAAATATATTATATAAATATATATATATATATATATATATATATATATATATATATAAATAACATATGGAGAAACCAGAAGCTTCCTCTCCACTTCTTACTCCATTGCTTTGTGTGCTTTCCCTGTAATCCCGCCATCTATCTCTCTTCTCTCCCTCCATTCCCTCCTCTTTCCTCTCCTCCCTCTGGGTCAGTGACACCCAGCGTACGGCCTGTGAGTGTGTGTGCCGAGCAGCAGCAGGATGTTGCTGCCACGATGGAGGAATCCCATCTGCTCGGGACGACGCCGTCAGAGACGAGCCGAGAGAGGGGACGGGTCAAATTCTCATGGACCGCACACACACACACACACACACACACACACACACACACACACACACACACACACACACACGCACAACCATGAACTACAAGCCAAAGCAAACAGTCTAATTTCAACTACGTTTAGTTTAGCAATGTTTCAATCTATTGAACTTGGCACCACACGTCCGTCTCTCACGCTGGACCTGATTTAAGCGTAGAGAATTTATATTTATTATTGAAGCGGGAACTATCTCCAAGCGGCTGACATGTTTAATGTTTATCAGCTGTGTTGCTGACGCACGACATGCCGAGCACATGTGGAATCAGACAAAAACACATTTTTCTCGTTTTTGGTGAATCCCACATTTAAAATCTCTATGTGTGTAAATGTATGATCCTAATCTAGAGCTGGCCTAGTGTATATATATATATATATATATATATATATATATATATATATATATCATATATATACATATACAGGCACGTGCATAGATAGAGCCCTAGTGGTGCTCAAGCCCCTCCCCTTTTGCCCTGGATGAGTAAAGTGCCCTTTTTCAGGAGGCACTTTTTTTTTTCATTCATCAGTGTTTAAGAATAAAAGTCACTCTCTCTATCATCAAGTCCCCCCAAATGTGTTTTGATATCCGACGGGGCTTTTATTTGAGTTCTTGTGAGACTTTCGCCCCGACGTGCTCAGCGCCGCTCACGAGACCGGTTTTGTACTTTTGGTAAAGAAGCCAAGTAGATGCATTGTAGAGAATAATCAAATTGGATGCTGTGGCTTAGTGGGTAGAAGCGTGTGTCCGGTGGACACAAGGTCGTCGGTTCAGGCCCCAGCAGTGGCAAAAAAAACTTTTAAAAATGATGTATTTCTTTTCAGAGGGGAATGGATTTTTTTGCGCCCCCCTCTGAATGGCGCCCTAGGTGGCCGCCTAGATCGCCTGTAGGAAAACACGCCCCTGGTTCAGAGGGCCACATGTGCAGGCTTTAGTTTGAGGACCTCTGCTCTTGGCTGTTGATGTAATATCGCTCATTTTGAAAATGACGTAAGAGGACAATACGGATCCGAATCAGAGCGGCGAGGAGGGCGACACGTGGCTAGCGCGACGACCCATTAGCCAATAGCCAATCAGAACGCTTGTACTGTTGTTGCTATATAATAATTCATCTTTATTCATAAAGGAAGTGTAAGATAGCTGTCTGATGCTGCCCAGAGGAAACGCAGGTCATATTGCTGCTTATGCTTCAACTGTCAGAATCTTTTTTTGGCATGTGCCCTTTTTTGGGTTTGAGCACCTGGCCCCCAAAATGTCTGTGCACGTGCCTGTATATATATATATATATATATATATATATATATATATATATATATATATATATATATATATATATATATATATATATATACATACATATATACACACCCACACTGAACATGTGGATGTGTTATTGGTTTAAACATGCAGTAAACTAGCTGTACTTATTGACTAATAGTCTGATGCACTGATAACATGCACAATGTAAAGAGGAAGAGAGAGAGAGAGAGAGAAATGAGGGTTTGAGAGCACTTGACTCTTCCTCTTTGCTACTGCTGTTTGGGCAGTGTTGCTAGGCAACAGAGCTGCTCTCGTAGGTAGAGAGGCACATGAAGAGTCATCAGTTCTGCCTGCAGCACCACACACACACACACACACACACACACACACACACACACACACACACACACACACACACACACACACACACACACACACACACACACACACACACACACACACACACACACACACACACACACACACACACACACACACACACACACACACACACACACACACGATCCCAGGTGACAAGAGCTGCAAGTCTGAGGCCCACTCCAGCCTGTGTGCGTTGTGTGTGCGTGTGTATTAATATGCGTGCGCTTGCACACACACACACACACACACACACACGCTTCTGCCGTGACTCACTCAAAACAAGGCCGCGCCACACAGCTCACGCTGCATCAGAAACAGACTTATCCCGAATGTAGTACGACTGAAACACGACCATCGGCTCCACATTGAGACCAGAGCGGCTCCGAGGCTCACGACAGATCAGTACGCACTATTAAACAGTATCATCAACAGCATGTACAAGTACACAAAGTACACATTGCCCCACAGAGCACAAATGAACACGCGCATCCCCCAGTCGCTCCTCACTATATATATATATATATATATATATATATATATATATATATATATATATATATATATATATATATATATATATATATATATATATATATATATATATATTATTAGTTTTCGTACCAGAGACAAAAAACCTGAAGCAGAGCTAACTTTTCTTTCCCTGCCAGAGCACCTGGGGAGTGGATGTGCATGACAGTTGGACAGGATGGAAAGAGAAGCTCACATTACTCATGTTGCAGCTGCACTTTGTATCCCAATGCCAAACAGGAATGCGGGAATTTAAATTCAGGCATTTAAATTACATTTTTATAAAACAGGGAGTGTTGATAGCAGAGAAAACAGAATACATCTACTGCAGCGCATGCACACAGACAGATACAAAGAGTGAAGATGGTTAAAATGTTCTGGAATTTGACTAGTTTAAATTTAGTTTTAAATCCTGCTCATATTTCATTGATTAAAAGCATCAACTAATGAAGTAAATCTTCCTATCTTTGGGTGTAAATCACGCTATTGTTTGGTTGTGCAACTTAGCGTGTGCCAAAGGTCCACTAAATGCGATGCAGTTGGCTTTTTAAGATGTTGAAGCTCTCATGACAGTTTTATCTTTTCACCAATTTACTATTGTGAAAGTTGTTTAGTTTGTTTGGCAGAGCGGTTATTATAGTATTTCCCAATGGTGGGATCAGCAAAGCTTTGATTACATTTTTAGGGAAATTGTTTGTTATTGTTCTCCAGATTGGTGCTTCTTCAGAATTATCTTCAACATCTGACCGTTTCCTCAAACGTAACGTTCAGGTTACTGAACATTTCAGTTGATTACAGATGTGTTCTGTTCTAAAATAAATCATCCAGCAATTAAATTTGGCCTCAAAGGAGCTCAAATCATGGGAACCTGGACTCAGTTTTGAGGGTCACTGCAAAGAAGGATTAATAAAGTTGTTATTCTTATCATACTTTGGTTTCATCCTGAAAACAATGATGATGTCACTCTCCACACAAACGTAGAGCGTGAACAGATGTGTGAAGTAGAAAGACACGCGCACACACACACACACACACACACACACACACACACACACACACACAGACACACACAGATACACACACACATAAGATGAATATGTATATCCGAGTCTTAAAACATCACAGCATGAAGATTATATAAAAAAATAATAATGCACATGACAGTAAAATACATTCACAGATGATTAAATGCTCACAGGACGCTCCAGATTAAAAATCTAATCTGGCATGTTTGCACAGGCGCAGTAGTAACCGACGGTAACGTGCACGCGGTTTGCTGCTGAACGCGGTGACCTTCGCGCCCGTCGTTGCCGACTGTACGCAGTCATCTGCAACGGGTCGATAATATCAAGTCAGTCAGTCAGTCAGTCAGTCAGTCAGTCAGTCAGTCAGTCCCCCCCCGCCATTTGTGCTTCTTTCCACCGCGACGCACACTCTCGTCATTAGACGAGTCGCAGCAACGGCTGATTAACAGCTTTTGCAAACATACCATTCAATTTTAATTTGCAGGATCCTGGAGCCACAACAAACAATGCACTCTCTCTCACACACACACACACACACACACACACTCACAGACGGACAAAAACGGGTACAATTCTGTGTAAAGATTGAATAAGAAAAAGGTAGTACTTACTACAAAACTACTGTTAACTTTTTCTAAAATGCGTTTTTCGTTTAGTGCCATTGCTTCACCTTTTCTTTTCTTCACTCGTTTCTTTTCCAGCTTTTTACAGGCGTACATCTTACCGGTGGCACGTACTTGGCAGGCACAAACCTGGAAAACAAGCAAGCGGGGAAACGCGATCACACACACGGGCACCTCAGAAAGTACAACTAATGGACGTTAATATGTCAAACCGCAGATTTCCCCTCTAAACATCAAAGGAGTGGAGACATGAGCGTTAATAATAATAACCGGTGAAGGTTACTCGGAGCGACTCGGATCCCTAACATCTCGTTCCAACAAACATTACGAAAATAAATCTAATTCCAACTTCACTTCTTATTATTAGTGAGACTCACCTCGCCAAATCCACCTTTCCCTAGTACTCTGTAATGTCTGAAGGTATTTTTGGTTACTGGTTGCCTGCGGGGACAGAAAGAAGAGAAAAGAGAGAAATGATACAGAGAATGACAAACAGAGAGGCGAGCCCTGACTGGTGTGAGCCGAGTGGGGGGGCAGTCAGATTAACGCGCCCGATGTTTTATTAATCCACCGCCTGCTGCACTAATCCAGGCATTATGCAGCGTCATCAATTATTTACCCCGCACACCCAAAACCAGACCAGAGCAAACAGCTTCCCGGACACCTCAGTGTGTGTGTGTGTGTGTGTAGGGGTGTGTGTGTGTGTGTGTGTGTGTGTGTGTAGGGGTGTGTAGGTGTGTGTGTCTTAGTGTGTGTGTCTCAGTGTGTGTGTGTGTGTGTGTGTGTGTACGTGTTTGTGTCTCAGTGTGTGTGTGTGTATCTCAGTGTGTGTGTGAAGTTAGTGTGTATGTCTCAGTGTGTGAGTGGGTGTCTCTCGGTATGCGAGTGTGTGTCTCAATGTTTGTGTGTGTCTCTCAGTGTGTGTGTGTGTGCGTTTGTTTGTCTCTCAGTTTGTGTGTGTTTGTGTCTCTCAGTGTGTGTGTCTCAGTGTGTGTGTGCCTGTGTGTGTCAGTGTGCATGTGTGTCTCAGTGTGTGCATGTGTGTCTCAGTGTGTGTGTGTGTGTCTGTGTCTCAGTGTGCGACTCAGTGTGTGTGTGTGTGTCTGTGTCTCAGTGTGTGTGTGTGTGTGTCTGTGTCTCAGTGTGCGACTCAGTGTGTGTGTGTGTGTGTGTGTCTGTGTCTCAGTGTGCGACTCAGTGTGTGTGTGCGTCTGTGTCTCAGTGTGCGACTCAGTGTGTGTGTATGTCTGTGTCTCAGTGTGCGACTCAGTGTGTGTGTGTGTCTGTGTCTCAGTGTGTGTGTGTGTGTGTCTGTGTCTCAGTGTGCGACTCAGTGTGTGTGTGTGTAGGTGTGTGTGTGTGTGTGTAGGGGTGTGTAGGTGTGTGTGTCTTAGTGTGTGTGTCTCAGTGTGTGTGTGTGTATCTCAGTGTGTGTGTGAAGTTAGTGTGTATGTCTCAGTGTGTGAGTGGGTGTCTCTCGGTATGCGAGTGTGTGTCTCAATGTTTGTGTGTGTCTCTCAGTGTGTGTGTGTGTGTGCGTTTGTTTGTCTCTCAGTTTGTGTGTTTGTGTCTCTCAGTGTGTGTGTCTCAGTGTGTGTGTGCCTGTGTGTGTCAGTGTGCATGTGTGTCTCAGTGTGTGCATGTGTGTCTCAGTGTGTGTGTGTGTGTCTGTGTCTCAGTGTGCGACTCAGTGTGTGTGTGTGTGTGTGTCTGTGTCTCAGTGTGCGACTCAGTGTGTGTGTGTGTCTGTGTCTCAGTGTGCGACTCAGTGTGTGTGTGCGTCTGTGTCTCAGTGTGCGACTCAGTGTGTGTGTGTGTCTGTGTCTCAGTGTGCGACTCAGTGTGTGTGTGTGTCTGTGTCTCAGTGTGTGTGTGTGTGTGTCTGTGTCTCAGTGTGCGACTCAGTGTGTGTGTGCGTGTCTCTGCCTCTATTTGTTCTGAGCATTTCTTCTGCCATTAATTAACATCATGTCGTCCTCATTATTTGCATTTCATTAATTTCCTTTATCACACTGTCGTTTTTTCTTCTTCTCCCTCCAGAAATGATGGACTGGACGTTAAAAAATGAGACAACGAGCAAAACTAAAAAGAGCAGCGTGACGATGCAACCCTCAACGGAGAATACTGAATACAGGCGTCGTGTTTTTATTGGTGGATGAGATGAATGTAATCTGCGGCGTCCACCCACCTCTCCAACCACTTCCACTGCAGGAAGCGAGAGAAGTACATCGACTCGTGGAAGGAGGAAAATGGAGCTCCACTCAGATAATCACGAACTATTCTGTAGGGAGGAAGACAAAGGAGGGGGGGAAGAGAGAGAGAAAGAGAAAGAGAGGGTCATCATTTAATAACGAGGTAATACATATGTGTACGTCAACAGGAAAGAAACCAATCAAAACATGTCAGAAACCTTTACATCGACTACACACACACACACACATTATCTTCATCTGACCACCAACTAAAATCACGTGTGTGTGGTGTGTGTGCATGTATCCGAGTGTGTGTATGTGTGGGTTCAGGCATCACTGGAGGTGTGAAAACGGTTCAAAAACAGTCCTCAGTGGAAAAAGAGAAAAGGAACTCGGTGCCACCGTGAAAATAAAAATTAAAAAAAAATAGCAGAATCCCTTTGAAGTGAGACATTCCACTCGACTCCACCAGGAAACGGGGGATCGGGGGGAGGAAACCGATTTCCACTGAGCAGCAGGTTGAGCGGAACTCCTCATCTCACTTTTCCCGTCACACGTGAACGTAGGAGTGAGCCTGAATCCATGCGAGTATGTCCACGCACACGCGCACACACACACACACACCATTGTGTAACGACTCCGCCTCTCGGATGGATGCAAATTAAACAAAAAGGTCTCTGGAGGAACGCAGGGGTCGTGAAAGGTCGCGACCTCCTCGTGTCCGGCCCGGCGTCAGTCCACTGAGAGTTGTCAGAACATGACTCTCTGACCCCGACCCGGCCCGCCTCTCGCGCCAGCGTCCTTTGACTCGAACGCCTCGTCCTGGCCGACGCCGTCGTGCACCACACTCGCATTTCACGCGCCGCCGTTCTGGAGAGAAACATTAGCGCTCTGGGTGTTGCCGATGTTAAAGGATGACTACACCACGGCGAAGGTTTGAACGTCTCTCTAAACAAAAGCCGAGTCTGCAGTTTCTCTCCCGGTGGAGCGAAAGTATTCAACACAACTTTGTACTTAATTGCCTTAAGACAGGCGCGTCTAAAGAGTTTATATTTGTATAATAATCCCTTTAAAAGAAATAGGAGTCACAAGTTGTTGTAATGTCACCGCCCTGTAATGTTAAACATATAATTGGTGCCTCCCTATATTGAATATATGTTAAATAATATTTAACATATTGGGAAAAATATTGTTGCATGCATAAAACCTCAGACCTCATTTCATAAATGAATGAATGTATAATAGAGAATATATCACTCCCTAGTTATACATTGTTTTTGTTTCATTCTCTTTTTTGTTGATTATCCTATGCTTTACACTTGTTATAAATATGTATAACTAAAATGAGCACCATCTAAAAATCTGCACAGGTAATGTCAATTGTTATACTTTTTTTCTTCTTTTTCTTTCATTCCATCTCTTTTTTGTTGTTTATCCCACGCTTTACAGTTATTATTACAAATATATTTAACTAAAATGAGCAACATCTGCTATGTCAATCGTCTGAAAGACATCTGAAAATGTCAAATTGATGCCGAAAAAAAGAATGAATAACATTGAACTAATATTACACCGAGTTAAATATTAAATTATTTTTTATTTGATTGAAAGTAGGCATCAATTCAACATTAACAGATGTCTTTCAAACAGTTGACGTTGCATTTTCACAATAAAAAACAAGAAATTAAGCCAATTTGATTCAAACAGAAACATCTCACAATTACACTTTTGAGATTTAAAGCCTTCAAAAGTTAAATAAATCTTAAAACAACCTCCATATCTGGCACCCAGAGACACCCTGAGAACAACGCGTCCCTCCTCCACCGCCCAGATGTGGAAGGGATGCTTATGTTTTCGACGTGGGACATTTTCCTTCACCGTAATTTCGGTAATCACGTCATCGCGAAGAGGAGGAATGGGGAAAGCTGCCTGCGGTTACGCGACGGCACCGGGGTGGCGGTTCTTGGCCAAAAGAAAAAAGGCGAGTTTCCACAAGGAAGGCTCACCTTCCAAAAGAAGACGGGATGATGTCATCGTTCCATCTCACAACACTAAAGTAAAGAGTGTTCCTGGGACTTGTATCCCTCTGCTGCTGCTGAGGTTTCTACAAAAAGCTCAATTAAACCTAAAATGCTCAGATGTTAATACCAGGGCTCGTACACATGTTGATCAGTGGAATTCCAGGACTTTTCCAGGACTTTTTCAGGACTTTAAACCAAATTTCCATGACGTGTACATGAAAACTTTTAGAAAATGTAGTATTCAAACAATGAGAATTACAAAACATACAACATAACTTAAATTAAACAAATTAATAAGAATAGTTTGATTAAAAGAATAAACATTACTATACACGTTTATTCTTAGAAACACTTACATAAATGTTTATTCTTTCAATCAAACTATTATCCTTTATGTGCAAATGTTTGGACTTGGCTTATAATTTGAGTCTTCCTTTCAAAAACATGAATTATTTTGAACTCGGCGTAAATGAACATGTGATTATTACACATTTCCATGACTTTTCCAAAACTTTTGTGATTAAGTTTTTTTCCCATGACTTTTCCAGGCCTGGAAATGACCATTTTAAAATTCTATGACTTTTCCAGGTTTTCCATGACCGTACGAACCCTGTAATACTCGCATTTGGATGGCATGTTTTTAAAATTGTAATCCTCAATCCGCTTGAATAGCTTCATTTTCTCCACTCAACTCCCATCAGTGTTCCCTTATCCTGTGGACTGGCTGCAGTGGGACAGGAGACACAAGTAGACACAGAAGTGAAACACGGCTACAACATGGCTTTTGTTTTACGGGCGAGTCGGAGAGGAGAAAAACAACAACAACAAAAAAGACGAAAAATCTGCATCGGCGCCATGACGATACACAAAACACCGTCGAGCTACGCCTGTCCCGCTGACGGGCCGCGCGCTGCACTCCCGGGGTGACGTAACCAAATGTTCCACTGCAGCTGCAGCAGCAGAAGAAGAAAATCCACCAGTGAGCTCATCACTCTTCTGCTGGTGGGACGTTCCACGTGCAGCGCCGGGCTTTTCCTTTTCCTCTGAGGGAATAAGTGCGTAAGCCCCGGGGCGGAGCGACACGTCGGAAACGAGAGGAAAGAAATGGAACGAATTCCACGACGCGTTGAGAAAAATAATGATAGCGGAAGGACCGGTGAGCGAACTCGTTTTTTTAAAAAGTGCCTTCGGGAAAACAACCGTGAGCTCTACGTTTGGACGCTTCTCTGCACTTTACCCCCAATTCCTCCTTTTCTTCTCCTTCCCACAAGGTGTTAGGATAGAGAGACAAGCTGACGGGGGACACACAGGTGTGCTGTGTTCATCCTCAAAGACACCTCCGCCCCTCGATATCAACTCCTTGACTTTTTCCCATTCCTTTTGTAGCCGTCCGATCAAATTACTGCACGACACACGCTAGTCCTCGACCGCGCTTTATTTATTTTGCATTACTCCGTTTGTTCTATTTTTGACCGTTTGTTTTTACGTTTTGATGCATCGCACGTCGTCCTTTCTGTGGATCTCAGGAAGATTAGCGTCCGCTAAGGCGCAAAGGATCCAGTTAATAAGCTAAAGTAAACTAAACTGGGGTGTTCCAGCTGTAGACACACAGACACACACACACACACACACACTGGGGGACACACACACACACACACACACACACACACACACACACACACACACACACTGGGGGAGACACACACACACACACAATGAGAGACACACACACACACACAATGAGAGACACACACACAGATACACACACACACACACACACACACTGAGACACACAAACACACACTGAAAGACACACACACACACAGAGACACACACACACACAGACACACACACACACACAGAAACACACACACACAGAGACACACACACACTGAGAGACACACACACACACACACTGAGAGACACACACACACACACACTGAGACACACATACACTGAGACACACACACACTGAGACACACATCCGTTGCTTCATGGCTTCTTCTGACCGGTGTGTGTGTGTGTGTGTGTGTGTGTGTGTGTGTGTGTGTGTGTGTGTGTCTCCAGCAGCTCTCTGGCTGTGTTGCGCCACAGCAGGCTGAGAACACAACCCCGTTTCCCAACCCTGTTCCCGTTCCTCCGGCCTTCCAGAGAGAGCAGATTCCAGAATCCCTCGGGGAGCCGAGCGGCCCGGAGGCCGCGGAGCGATCCTCTGGCCACAGACCGAGCACAACGGCTGTTTTCTTTTATCCAACTAAAAAAGGGGATTGTGCAGCTTTATGCAGCCATGTTTTTGTTTATGGTTCTCTATTAAATAAAGTCTGTCGCCGGGCAGAAGGCCCGGGATGCGTGTTTACACAAACCGGCAACATTTGGGAGGATCGTCCTCGTCTAGGAGAGGATTTTTTTAAATGAAAAGCAACAACAATCCAGGATATCCGACCAGAATCCACACAAAGAATACTTCAGAATCAACGATCTTTAACGGCTCGATAATCAATACCAACACATCAGAGGTAAGAAGGGAAACATAGGAAATAAAATGTAAAAAAGTGGATAATACGTTGTATAATACCAATTATTCCCCTCATCGTTAGCAAGTTAAATGTTACGACTTGTGATTTTTACGATATATAATTTGGCTAATCCCCTTGGCACCAGAAACTAACCATGACAGAGTCAAAGTATTGGCCCAATACAAAGTTCTGTGGAGGTGTGTGAGTGTGTGTTCTGTGCGTGTTCTGTGTGTGTGTGTGTGTGTTAGTCTGAAATCAGAAGTACAAACGAGGAAATAATCCCCGCTCTGTTTGCTTCTCCTGGCTCTCAGAGCAAGAAGCAGAAGCACCTGCGGGAGTGTTTGTGCGTCGTGTGTGTGTGTGTGTGTGTGTGTGTGTGTTTGTTTACGTGGAACACTGAGGTAGTTGTTGTTTTCATGCCAGCCATTCGGATGCTCTCTTTGCCCATTTCATTCGCCTCCACTGTGTATGTGTTTGCAAGAGAGTGTGTGTGTGTGTGTGTGTGTGTGTGTGTGTGTGTGTGTGTGTGTGTGTGTGTACACGTTGCATACCAGGTGCCAGCTGCCTCATCATTACTAGTGACAGGGTGCACTAGTCAACACACACACATTACAAACAAACACACACTTTCTGGAGGAACAGGACTCCGTTGGTGCTGCTGCACTTTAATGGCCTCAGACTCAAAAACAAAAACATTAAATCTATGTGCCAGAGAGAGAGAGAGAGAGCGCGAGAGAGAGAGAGAGAGAGAGAGAGACTTACTTGGTGCAGTCATTGAAGAGCTCCTTACAAGGAGTCTGCTCCAGCCTCTCCCGGCACCCAGCGACCATATCATGGGGTACGACTGGCAGATGGGCCGCCGACTTGAGGGTGACAGGGAGAGAGAGACGGAGGGGGGGAGGGAGGGAGGGAGGGGAGGCGGGGGGGAGGCAGATACAACGTGAGGTGGTGGTGTGATGGAAGATAAGCTGCAGGGTTTGAATGTAGAGTCTGAGCGGCGGGGGCGGGACATCACGGCTGTTTGACTTCTTAACTTTGAACGTTTTGTTTGGATTTTTTCCAAAACTATTTTAACTTCCTGAATCTTTAGGTTGTTTTTTTTACCTAAAGTTTGTTCCAGTTCATGTGAAGCGGTGAGAATGTGGTAAAAAAAAAAAAAGAAAGAAAAAAAAAGAAAAAGGTCTCCGTGTGGTGGTGATGTGAACACGACGAGGCCAAACCACAAGAGTCGAGTGTGAGCGTGTGAGTGTGTGTGATTGGGCCACTTACTCATATCACACACACACTCGACGCATTTCTTCCGACTACAGTTTCCTTTCTCTATATTCTTTATGAGAAATTTGAGTTTCCACCAAAAATGGTAATTAACCAACCAAGAGAGAAAAAAAAAGAGGCGTCAACACGACCTCATACCGCCAGTTAATATTTAGTCATTACATTACAATACATATCAGGGATCTTACACATGTTGACCAGTGGATCTCCATGACTTTTCCATGACTTTAAACCAAATTTCCACAACCAAACTGAAATCTCGGTATGAACGAGAACAATTTAGAAAATGTGGTACATTTTTGAGCGTCTTTCTTTCTTCACATCACACACACACACACACACACACACACACACACACACACACACACACACACACACACACACACACACACACACACACACACACACACACACACACACACACACACACACACACACACACACACACACACACACACACACACACACCCATTGGTCCCCACGGCGTGAGTGATATGTCAGGTGGTGGTCCCCACGAGGATATAAAAACCAACACACACACCATTTTAGAGCCCTGTGCAAAATGACTTAAAATTCCATGACTTTTCCAGGTTTTCCATGACCGTACGAACCCTGACATATGTAATATTAAAAACAATCGTACATTGTCTTAAAGACATGGTTAATGGACTAAATACAAATCCTGCAGCACTGCAAGATTTAATTTGCACGTTTGCCTATATGACGTTACGTCTCCGTGTTGTGAGGCGCGTTGCAACGTACCCCGTTATTAAAGAACGTGTCTAGAACGTTCAGGCCGCAGTCCCTCCTCTTCTCGTCGGGGGCGAGCTGGTACATCGCCTGTCGGAGAGAGAAACGAGACGCGTGAGCGACCGCGGAAAAGACGTCCGCCTTCAGCCATCTTTAATATCTCTCCAAATAAGGTCAGAGAGAGAGAGAGAGAGAGAGAGACGGCCAGAAGAAGGCGGCAAACTGGTTGAGAGGGAGAGAGGGAGAGAGAGAGAGAGAGAGAGAGCGGTAGAAGGGTAGAGGCGTTAATGAGGAACAAGAGAGAGGAAGATATCTAAATAGAAATGACAAGTAAGAGAGATAGCATCGCCCTCGCCCACCAGGCCGAGGGCGATGCCATCTCTCGCCACTTCACAAGTACAGGTTGTAGTTTTGGGGAAGATGTGTGGGCGGGGAGGCGGGGAGGCGGTCACCGATGACGACGGGCAGCCGTAACTCAGATTAGTACCGTGACGTTGACCGCAAGTCTTGCTTTCATAAAAGTAGGCCGACAAATAATCCATTGGCCATTATAACCACGTTTAAGCTTCGAGCTAGCTTAAACATGAGCTATGAGCTACGAGTTAGCTTAAACATGAGCTATGAGCTAGCTTTTAACATGAGCTACGAGCTAGCTTAAACATGAGCTATAGTTGGCTTAAACATGAGCTATGAGCTCCGAGCTAGCTAAAACATGAGCTATAGTTAGCTTAAACATGAGCTATGAGCTACGAGTTAGCTTAAACATGAGCTATAGTTAGCTTAAACATGAGCTATGAGCTACGAACTAGCTTTTAACATGAGCTACGAGCTCCGAGCTAGCTTAAACATGAGCTACGAGCTAGCTTAAACACAAGCTTTGAGCGTGACAGTCTGATATCCGTTGTTCGTCAGCGCTCTGTGTGAACGGCTTTTACAGCAATATAGCCAAAGAGGGTTTTTTTTAAGTATCTGTCAAGGAACCGTTTAAAAAGTACCGGTTTAGCACCGGTATCAAAAAAGAAATACCCATCCCTAGTGTCACATAGCGACGCTGCTTTCTACCTGCTTTATAAAAGACTAATGTGGGTTCTTATTATTAGTTTCTCTCTTTTCTTAGAGCACGATTCCCTCCTGTTTTTCCTTTCTCGCATTCCTCCAGGGGCCGAGACACAAGCCGGGGCCTGTGTTGGCCCGCTCGCCCAGGGGACCCGCCTCTGACGTGGGCTTGACCTCATCGAGGAGCGCGTGGAGGAACGAGGGGGCGGGGGTCCGCTCTCCGAGTCGCTAATCACTCCCCCTACGCCTCTCACCGCCCCCCCCCCCCCCCCCCTCCACCCCCAGAGCTACTGCCAAGAGGAGCTCTCCTCTCCTCTCCTCTCCTCTCCTCTCCTCTCCTCTCCTCTCCTCTCCTCTCCTCTCCTCTCCTCTCCTCTCCTCTCCTCTCCTCGGCGTGGTGGGAGAAAATGCAGCGGGTAAAAAGAGGACATGTGAAGAGAAGATGGCGTTAAAAAAAAAAGAAGATGCGGAGCGGCGGTCGGAGTCTTACCACGGTGTCCATGAACTCGATGCAGCGCTTCAGCTCTGGCCGGGTGTCGCAGTACTGACGGAACAACAGCCGGCCGATGGGCTGCTTCTCGCATAAACTGGTGTAGTCCCTCTCTGAGGAGGGAGAGACAGATGGAGGAACGTCATCACACCGGAGGAACGTCATCACACCGGAGGAACGTCATCACACCGGAGGAACGTCATCACACCGGAGGAACGCCGCCGCGCTGGATCTGAACCCGGCGACCCGACGAGCACGAGGAGTCGCAGAAGACACGCTGAACTCTATTCCTCACATTCTTTTGCTTTTGTATCGCCTCTAATAACAACAACAACACAACACCCTACGACCTAGACGACAGTCATGAGCTAACTAACAGATGGAAACTGAAAACGCATCTTTTCCGACTATATCTGGATTAAAACACAGATTTGCACTTTAGTTGCACTTAAATATCTCTTATTGTGGTACTTTTGTAGTTTGACTATGTTGAGGAAATGTTACTTTCTGTATTCTTGTTGTTCTTAGTTTGTACTCTAGGTTGAAATGCACTTATTGTAAGTCGCTTTGGATAAAAGCGTCTGCTAAATGACATGTGATGTAATGTAACAGATGGGAGCTTTAACTTTTGCACAAAAATAAATAAATAATCACATTGACGAACATATTTTAAAAAGAAAAGAAAGCTGTCCCTTAATTAGTACGTTTACATATGCTATATCATGCCTAAAAACAAAAAACACACTGCATGTCAGTTTTCTATGTCTGTTTTCTATGCGCGCGCGTGTGTGCGTGCGTGTGTGTGCGTGTGTGTGTGTGTGTGTGTGTGCGCGTGTGTTCTGCGCAGCTGGCCTCAGCCTATTAGGACTAATGGCATCTATTTGAGCCATATTCCCTCTGGCACAAAATGAGGAAGAAGACCCAGGATGTTTTCCATCACTGGTTGACAGTAAGGACACACACGCGCACACACACACACGCACACAAATATACACGTAGAAGCGCATTCTTGGGAGTAGAGGATACACAGGATGTAAATGTCCGAGTGGTGACGTCCACGGGACAACCTCCTCCGATGGTAAATCTCATCTTCTCGACGGTCCTCCCCGGCTGCCCCGTTTATTACCCAGCAGCCCCCTCTGCTCCGCAGCGCTGCTCATTCAAAGTCGCCACTTATACGACCGCAGAACCCAAGTTATCGCTTTCGTGAGCAAACAGTAGTGTGTGTGGAGAATATGAGATTTTTATTGCTTCCCCTTCCCCACCGGTGGCCGCCGCGTTTTAAAATCTGAAGATCAAAAAGCGGAAAATCTCGACGAGAGATCTTTAACTGTATTGCTTTTCACTTTAACGGCGTTGGCCGTCAGACTGTAGCCTTTGGAGCCGGGAGAGCGCACTCACACTCACCTTTCGTATTTTAGGACATCTATCAAGAGAAGATGTTTGGAGCCATTTATTTGGACTTTTGGGGAGGTAGATGTGGCGTCACAAATAAATGCAGTGCGATCCACAAATAAATATATATATAAATCCACAAACAAATACACATCCACATAGAAATGCATAAACATATATGATCTTTCTTTACATTTATATAAATCATAATTTATTTACGTGTGCATTGGAATATATTTGTGATTTTTCTTTACATTTATAGAAATTTATTTACGTGTGCATTGGAATATATTTGTGATTTTTCTTTACATTTATATATATTATATAAATGTATATTTATTAAATATACATTTATTTACGTGTGCATTGGAATATATTTGTGAATTTTCTTTACATTTATATATATATATATATATATATATATATATATATATATATATATATATATATATATCTTAATTTATTTACATGTGCATTGGAAAATATGTGATTTTTCTTTACATTTATATAAATCTTAATCTAAGTGTGCATTGGAATGTATTTGTGAATCTTTTTGCCTTCATTTGTAAAATGTCATACATTTGACAATTGTTCTGTACGCATTTGTGAGTTTGCATTTGAGATTATTGCGACTGATCTGACCCCATAGGTCGAGGAATCATCCGGAAAGGTGAGAACAACGTTCACCAACACTCCGGAAATGTGGATCTCTCATTACTTCCATGCAAATCAATGTGTGGACTTCCATCAGCAGCCCGTATCGTCACGCCGTCCAATAAAGACGTTTCCTGAACATGTGACTTCTGTTTACGAGCTGCTTTGTTTACAAACCGGCAGCGTGAACCGAAACAAATGTAAAAAACAGTCAACTTTTCCATTCTGGTTCAGAGGATAATTACCTTTGAATGCTCTCTTTAAGTTTTAATCGTTAGCGTCTGCTTCTCGGCGTCCAGATATCTGGAGATTACCGATTCATTATTTGAGTGTTTCTTCATCCTTTTCCTGCGTCTCATCACGCCAACGCCCCCCCCCCCCCCCCCCCCCACATTCCTCCCTCCTCACTGCTCCTCCTCCTCCTCCTCCTCCTTCCCTTCTTCTCCCATCTCCTCCCTCCCTTCCCCCCCGCCCCCAGGTTTCGGTGTCTTGCTCCAGAACTAGTTTTGCAGTGAGGACTTTTTTTCAGGGGGGTTTCATTCTAATTGCTCGTGTTTCCTGCTGAATAACGGCCCATTATTTGGCCGGTCGCTCTTCGAAGGTGAAACACTCCCAATATGCAAAATTAACAGCGTCACAGAAACCGTTGTGCAATGTTTTCCATGTTGTTTAAGTGACATTTTGCAACGTCTGGTCCACGTGTCGATCAACATAATACAGTTTAAGAAATGAGATGGTCTCAGGATGATATTTAATATGGTTTTAAATAAACCCTGGCTCAGTTTGTATGCCATCTGTGTGCAGACGCGTATTAGTAATGCATGCCACGTAGATAGTTATTCGAGAATCCTTTCAAAACGTTTTGTTTACCTTTTTGTCCATAAATGTGTGCAAGTGAACGGTACAAGATCAACTCTCTGCTCCAGAGATGAATACACTACCGTTCAAAAGTTTGGGGTCACTGAGAAAAAGGAAAGAAAGCACTGTTTTTTCCAATGAAAATGACATTAAATGAATCAGAAATACACTCTACATATTTAATGTGGTAAATGACTATTGTCTGTTTGTTAATGAAGTCTCTCCAGAGGTGTGTAGAGGCCCATCTCCATGTTCTAGTGGTACATTGTGTTATCGCCTTAGAAGACGAGCAGAGGGGTAGAACCCCCTTGAAACCCTTTAAAAAAAGAATGTCTTATTTTCTATTTTGCATTTTCCACAAACGGATTATTCCTTGACATTGAAACTCTTTTTATGTGAGCACAGCTGAAAACAGTTATGCTGGTGAGAGAAGCTCTAAAACTGGCCTTCCTTTGAGCCACAAGAAGAACAACATTAATATTTACAATGAAAATCATTATTTCTAACCTCGTCAATGTCTTGACTATATTTTGTATTAATCTTGTATTCATCTAATAAATAAAAGTGTGAGTTTTCATGGACAACAACATTTTCTCGGTGACCCCAAACTTTTGAACGGTAGTGCACATATACGTTTTGAGCCCCGTCTACTCAGCGGGGAGTCCTCCGTCATGATGCGTTTACATTTGACCGGTACACAGAGAACTGGGACAATCTAAACCCAGGGACACAACAAGTACAACCGTTCTAAAAACATCGTATATTCCTCTTAGAGCAACAAATACTACGGAGGGAGTTCATGTGAACTAAAACTCTGAAGAGTGACGTGAATAAATGAATGAGTTAATTATATAGTTTATCATTAGTGGGGTTGACTATTCAACAATAACTGTCAAAATATGACAAATTAAGCATTGCTACATCCCATGCATTTCTTTGCACAGTATATCCGTTTATCTTGTAAGATGAAGTTTACAAAAATTGCTGAAAAAGACTTTCATCATAAAATGACCTACTGCCTGAAAAGAAACCAACAGTTTCTGGGTTAGTGTGTGATAGCGCAAGTGATAGTGAGTGTGTGTGTGTGTGTGTGTCTGTCTGTCTGTGTGTGTGTGTGTGTGTCCAAGCCAATTCCAGGCTGTACATGTATTCAATGTAAAAACATAAGACCTTCTAGCAATGAAAAATGTCCTCTTTGCATAATAGAAATGAACGGTCTCTTGTTTCCTGAAGACAAAACAAGTGTGAAAGTAAGACGAGAGAAAGAGAGAATACAAAACAGCAAGGTGTCAGAAAAACATGACAGGAAAATGAAAGGGCTGAAAAGAAAGAAGGAGAGGAGAGAGAGAGAGAGAGAGAGGGAGGGAGAGTGGCCTAAAGTGGCTGCAGCCCACATA
>CM070110.1:21673416-21945916 GCA_036178185.1 Liparis tanakae | reverse complement strand
TCAACTTATTTCCCATACAACAGTTAAAGTGAATTACATCGGACTTGGAGAACAAATTCCTGTGGGACCGATGGGCTTATGACTCATCGTTCAAACGGCTTAACGGCAGCTAGAAGCCGGCAATCTGTTAAATTTATAGGGAAAACCAGCCAACAGACGTGTTAACCGACATAGATCATTAAATATATAGCTCCAGATCAGCTGATAAGTCACCACAACATGCAAGATAGAAATGCCAACTATGTCTTTGAGGTAATAAGAGTAATAGTGTTGATTATTAGTATAATAAAAATAGTATCGGTCAAACTGATTTGTTCTAGCGAGCATAGCTAACAGTCTAAAACTTAAACACAACATTTTTACAAAAGCCGCTATGAGATCTGAGAACTTTGGATAAAAAAGTATTTTACGTGTCAAAAATTAACCAATTAACGTCAGTAATATCGCAACTTTGCTAATTCTACTATATAGTTCAATTCATCCAATAAAAGACGAGCACGTCACTAATAAGAAGATAAATGCTCTTCATTCAAACATTCATAAGAGTAGGGATGCACCGATCTGATCATACCGGCCGATATTCCCATTATCGGTTTTGATCGGCGTTGTCAAAACGGCCGATCAAACTTGGCCGATCAAAGTAAAAGTCCTGAATGGTTAAAGAAATGTCATTTTTTAAATGTTTGAGGCGCTCTAGATACGTTTTCCCTCAGAGTCTCAGGCAACGACTGATGCAGATGTGGCAATCAAACATATTTACTGTCGCATTTAAGAGATTTTTCTAATTAAAAGTCCTAAATGTTTAAAGAAATCGGTAATTTCTTTAATGTTTGAGGTGCTTTCTTTATGTATTCCCTCATGGTCCTAGGCAATATTGCTACACAATAAAACAGGGTTCTTACACATTTTGACCAATGGATTTCCATGACTTTTCCATAACTTTTCACCAAATTTCCATGACCAAACTGAAAATCTTGGTATAAACATGAAGATTTTAGAAGTATTGAGAGCGTGTGCCGGCTTATATTTCGAGCGTCTTTCTTTAAAAAACATTAATTATTTCAAACTCGGCATAAATAACAAATTTCCATAACTTTTCCAAAACTTTTATGATTTAAGTTTTTTTCCATGACTTTTCCAGGCCTGGAAATGACCATTTTGAAATTCTGAAATTTTGAAGTTTTCCATGACCGTAAGAACCCTGATAAATAGAATTCTTCAATTGACACCATGATCCGTGATATCGGCAGATACCGATTTCAGTGATCGGCACCAAAAAACCTGATCGGTGCATCTCTACATAAAAGTGAAAGTGGTAACTTCCTCTGCTTTTTTTCAGATGTTTCTGTGAACACAGGAGAGATTCCGGGTGGCCATATGGGCGAAGCCACTCGCCCGTCTGATGAACGGCACATACCGACTATCAGAATAACGACCGCGAGGCCAGAGAGAGAGAGAGAATCCAGAGAGAGAGAGAGGCCAGAGAGAGAGAGGCGAGAGAGAGAGAGAGAGGCCAGAGAGAGAGAGAGAGGCCAGAGAGAGAGAGAGGCCAGAGAGAGAGAGAATCCAGAGAGAGAGAATCCAGAGAGAGAGGCGAGAGAGAGAGAGAGGCCAGAGAGAGATAGTCCAGAGAGAGAGAGAGAGTCCAGAGAGAGAGAGAATCCAGAGAGAGAGAGAGAGAGAGAGAGGCCAGAGAGAGAGAGTCCAGAGAGAGAGTCCAGAGAGAGAGAGAGAGTCCAGAGAGAGAGAGAGAGAGAGAGTCCAGAGAGAGAGAGAGTCCAGAGAGAGAGAGTCCAGAGAGAGAGAGAGAGAGAGTCCAGAGAGAGAGAGGCCAGAGAGAGAGAGGCCAGAGAGAGAGAGGCCAGAGAGAGAGAGAGGCCAGAGAGAGAGAGAGTCCAGAGAGAGAGAGAGTCCAGAGAGAGAGAGAGAGAGTCCAGAGAGAGAGAGAGAGAGAGTCCAGAGAGAGAGAGAGAGTCCAGAGAGAGAGAGGCCAGAGAGAGAGAGAGGCCAGAGAGAGAGAGTCCAGAGAGAGAGAGAGTCCAGAGAGAGAGAGAGAGAGAGAGAGTCCAGAGAGAGAGAGAGAGTCCAGAGAGAGAGAGAGAGAGTCCAGAGAGCAGAGAGAGAGAGAGAGAGGCCAGAGAGAGAGAGAGGCCAGAGAGAGAGAGAGTCCAGAGAGAGAGAGAGAGAGAGAGAGAGAGTCCAGAGAGAGAGAGAGAGAGAGTCCAGAGAGAGAGAGAGAGAGAGAGAGTCCAGAGAGAGAGAGAGAGTCAGAGAGAGAGAGAGAGTCCAGAGAGAGAGAGAGAGTCCAGAGAGAGAGAGAGAGTCCAGAGAGAGAGAGCCAGAGAGAGAGTCAGAGAGAGAGAGAGTCCAGAGAGAGAGAGAGGCCAGAGAGAGAGAGAGTCCAGAGAGAGAGGCCAGAGAGAGAGAGGCCAGAGAGAGAGAGAGAGAGAGAGAGTGACGGAGCGACCTGCTCAGGGGAAGTCGTCTAGTTACCTGAACCCCAACTTGTGGAGGTTAGAGAGAAGTAAATGTAAACAGGTCAACAGACGATCGGCGGTTTGGTAATCAGCCTCTGCATTTTGGCACCAACTGCATTTTTTTCCTAACTTTAAAAACACCGATAACAATGTTTACCGAGTTATTTTTGTCCAGCGTAATCGTGCCCTTAATAAGTGGAACGCCCCCCCCCCCCCCCCCCCCCCCCCATCGTGGATGTTTGGATCGAACACGCCCCGATTTTAAATCGTAGGAAATGAGAGCGGGTCACGCATAGTTGAGGCCCCATTGTGTTACGATGTGCACACGACGCACAATGGAGCGCCCGGCCGTAGACGAGCGGCCCGTTGCCGTGACGCCCGCTCGCTCCCACGCCCGAGGACCCCCCCCCCCATAAGGAAAACATGAGCTGAGAGTATCTGTGATGCCCACTGAAAGCAAAGGGCCGGTGTTTGCAGAAGGTAATCCGACTGTATATGAGCACTGGAAGACACACATCAGCTGAGAGGGGGGGGGGGGAGAGAGAGAGGAGGGGCTGAGAGAGAGAGAGAGAGAAGAGAGAGAGCGAAAGAAAGAGAGCGCGAGCGAGCCCTCCTGTGACCCTCACCTCTCCCACATGCCTCCCCCCCTCCCTCCCATACTTCAGCTCCTTCCTCCCCTCCCCCCATATAAACAGTTTTCTCCTCTTGTTTTGTCTTTAATAATTCTTTATGGTCAGACCTCCGTCTTAAAAACATTTTTTTTCCACACCTCTCTCTCTCTCTGGTGTTCCCCGAGACCTTTTCTTTCGTCCTCCGGATCTCGGAGTTGGCGTCATTCCATAAAAAAAAAAAGCCGAGAGACGTGCTTGAAAACTGACCCTTGTTTTCACTGCGTCTTGAGGGAGAAGGAAGGGGGGGCAGGATTGAGCAAGAGGACCGGGAGGTTAATCACGGGCACCGTGATTAACCTCTTAATAATTTGTTGACACAAAAGAAATAGCAACTGCTTGTCACTCATTAATCTACATGTCATTACTACATATTATTACTACCTGTACAATATACATGATGAATGTACTTTTAACTAGGGAAATAATCGGGATTTTGAGGATGTCACTCCCCGTTATCAGACGTGCATCGACAGGGTGGCAAAACATGATGGGCGTGGCAAAAAAAACTCGGAAAATCGACTCGGCGCATGCGCAATACCACGAGGTATCGGTTCGCGACAAGTAGCGTGAAATGACAGAACACCGTCTCTCACACGAAGAGGAGCCGCTGCGTCACGGCCTCGCCGAAAGACCCCGAACGCACCACGAGGAACACGTTCTACGAGAGCCTTCGAGTCCCGTGTGATAGTCGGACAGCTGGGTTCTCACAGGCCTCGTAACATGTAATGAGGCAGCTGGATCAACGTCCTCAGAAAGCGGCTCTTCGTGCACAGCCAGCTCGCCAAAGACGTCTCCCGATGGCCGGCGTTAGCTAGCGCCGCGCGGCCGCGTCCCGTTTGCGGTGCAATAACCGTTAAAGAAACATGGAGTCCCACATCAAGGGGCCAGTCAGAGCGCGTTTCACGAGCCTCAGCTGGAGGAAACACCCAGAGCGGCGACAACAAGTGTTCGCCCGGCTACCACCGCAGAGAGAATAACGCCACCTAGCTAACGTCACCGGGGGAAAGAGACGAACCGCCGGACGACAAGATGAGAGGAGGAGGAGAGGGGGAGGAGAGGGCAGAGAGAGGGTGGGTAGAGAGAGGGCAGAGACGAGACCCTCTCTCATAAGTCATGTTCTATTGCACGCACACACACACACACACACACACACGCACTCACACACACAAACAGACAGACACACTCACACTCTTACACACGCACACAAAGAGACAGACACACTCTTACACACACACACAGACACACGCACAGACACACACACACTCTTACACACGCACTCACACACGCACTCACACACACAAACAGACAGACACACTCTTACACACGCACTCTTACACACGCACTCACACACACAAACAGACAGACACACTCTTACACACGCACACTCTTACACACGCACACAAAGAGACAGACACACTCTTGCACACACACAGACACGCACAGACTCTTACACACAAACACACACACTCTTGCACATGCACACACACAGACAGACACACTCTTACACACGCACACACACTCTTACACAGACACACACACTCTTACACTCGCACACACACTCTTACACAGACACACGCACAGACACACTCTTACACACACACAAACCAGCTTGTAAGGTGGAAATAACTTACATAAGCAGGATTAGTTTCGACTGTTTGTGGGGGAATGTGAGCACCGGACCGTCGGCATTCCTTCATTTTTATGAAGACGTAGGAAAGATGAAAGAAAACAAACCGAAGAAGAAGAAAAGCTCCAGTGAAACGTGGTTCCAGGAAGATGGATTATTTGTGTTCGCTCTCTCTTTATATCAGGATATTAAGGTACGTGTGGGAACATAATGTGTGTGTGACGACGTGTGCGTGTCCCTGTGGCGTACGCGTGTGTATTACAGTGTAATAACATCCAGCGACGCGTCGAGCTGCTGCTCCTCTTCGCCCTTTGGGGTTTCGCATCACAGACGCACCAGAGCTTCAATCTATAGAGCAAAAAAAACCTTTTGTGGCAACGGTGTACTTTTGAGGAGTTACTTAGTCGCAGATATACAGAATATAAATCACATCAACGCAGCTTTAATAAAGCTTAAGTGTTTATACTCGAGTAAACAGCCTCAGGTGTGTTAGTTTACCAACTTTGAGTTCAAATCTGGCTCTAAAATGACAAATCTTGATGGACCAGAATGCATTGCAGGTATCCAACACGCTGTGCTTTGACTACCGGGGTGCAACCGACTTCTCGAGCGGAAGAGCTCTTTCTGTCACTCAACCACCGACTAATATATACACTACTGTTCAAAAGTTCGGGGTCACTTAGAAAAAAAAAAAAGAAAAGCACTGTTTTTTCCAATGAAAATGACATTAAATTAATCAGAAATACACTCTCTACATAGTTAGTGTTAAATGACTATTCTGTTTTTTTTTTTATGAAGTCTCTACAGAGGTGTGTAGAGGCCCATCTCCATGTTCTATCGGTACATTGTGTTATCGCCTTAGAAGACTAGCAGAGGGGTAGAACCCCCTTGAAACCCTTTTCTATTTTTTTATAACTTTTTATTTAGCATTTTCCACAAACGGATTATTCCTTGACATTGAAACCCTTTTTATGTGAGCGCAGCTGAAAACAGTTATGCCGGTTGAGAGACAACGCGTCGTCTCTCGTAGGGAACTCTGGGAGACGTATTCTTTCTTCAACTGAATTAAAAGCTCTGACAACAAACCCAAAATTGTACAGCTATTACTATCATGAGTCAGTACAATAATTCACCCTAAAGAAAACTACAATATCCAGATCCCCCTGTTGTCTATGTGGTGCGTCTTAACTCAAAACGAAGCAGTGTTGTTGTTGTTGTGTATTTTATTTAGTCAATCTTTGCAATACAATGCAATATTATTCTATATAATACACAAAATGGAAAGACTGAAAAGGTATAGGTAGAAGCAAAAATGCTTATATATTATTAAATTATTATAATCAAATAAATCAGAAAATGTACATTAAATAAAAATAAATAAAAAATTATATATATATATATATATATATATATATATATATATATATATATCCTTTTTAGCACTTTTCTATAATAAGAACAAATATTTTACTAAATTTTTAGCCTTACAAAAATCTCTCAAATCATATTTACACTAATATATTAAAAACCGTGTCCACAGTGGCAGGGACTTTGCTTCATCTCTGTGCATTGTCTGCATTATTTTATAATAAACCAAATCATTAAATGTCATAACGTGATCTGTAAAACAATGGGCTTGCGTGCTCATAATAGCCGACATTATTCACGATGCGTATCGCACGTTTTTCAGTACGGGCTACTTTAACAGTTTGAGACAACATCTTTCAGCAGATGAGATAACGCAGACATGTTGTATCGAAGCTCCTCGTGTCACAGTTTAAAAGAAATCAGAAACATTTCATGTATAAAAGGAAAATATGTGTCTACTCAGCACTTGCTTCTTCCTTATTGAGATACAACTGTGCACTCGGGTACAATGAATGCATCGGTTTGTATCCATAATAGTTTGCCGACCTCATATAAACCGTATTTATTTGCGTGGCGTTGATCAAGAGGCCCCTCCGACGTGGTTGTTGAAGAGCTCTGACTGAGGATATCTTACGGCTGAAGAGTAAACAGATTTTCTCAACAGACTTTCGCGCCGCCATCTGCTCGGCGAGGAGAGGGCGCTGCACGCCAACTCAGGTGCTGCAAAGTTTTGTCAACAGACGAGTCTGCGGGACAAAGTATGAAAACACCGTTTCTAAATTATCTCGAGCGCTTTTAACAGAGTTTTCTGTGAATATCAACAAAATCCAGCCTTTGATCAAATAATATCCGGCCTCCGGTGTATCGGTCGGACTCTTCAACTCATGGATAAATACTGAGTACTATACTCAACTATGGGGACGTGATTTAGAGGGATACAGTTATTGGAGGAGACACTTCTGATGTTATACTGCATGTTGACATAACCTGTGGGCGATGCTTAACCCTCCTGTTACCTTCACATTTACTAACATCTTTTACCCTTTTTGACCACAGCAATTAAAAATGAATAATGGTTCCCAAGTTTAAGTTTCAGGTACTTTATGTTTGTTTGTTGACGAACTAAATAGCCCTTTAAATGAATAAAAAAGATGATTTATTATACGTTTTACACAGTGAAAATCAGCCTGGACCAATGGGTACAAGTTGTGTTCAGGACAGTGAAAACATATCATCATGTGAATTTTATGTTTTCCCAGTTGTCCCCAAAAAATTAGGAAAAGTCAAGAAATATGAAGGAAAAAAAATAATGTTAATAATTATTTTAGCGACGTCAAACATTAAATGGGGTCAAATTGGAGGGTTAAAAGTATCCTCTTATACCCTCACAGACACATTTAAGAAACGTTATCGCATTCTCACGGGAGATATTATTACCAAGAACTTCCTCTGACGGTACAAACTTCCAGCTGACGCAATTCTTGCATTCCGAGGGGCCCGAAAGGCAAAAGACTAATTGAAATACTGTAAAAAAAAAAGAAAGAAAAACGCGTTGGTTTCCTTTCCATGTTGTATATTTCTAGTCTTCCCAGGAGGTGGGGAGAGCAGCGTCATCTCGTCAACACCGAAACCACACGTCAACTCAACTGCGACAGACTGGACACACCCCGTCATAACACTTCCCCCTCTGGCCACCCAGTTTCACGTCAACAGGTATGCAAGAGTCGACTTTAAAAAAAAAAGAAAGAAAAAAGTGTGAAGAGTTGCGCATCTCAAAGGTCACCGAGGTCCCGCCGGCCTTAATAATCAAGAGTTACTTCAGCGAGTCAAAGCTAAATAAAACGATTGTTCATGCGCCACGTGTGTTTATTAGTACGCTGGGAAACCGTTTGTCATTTCCTGTCTCCACAACGAGGTCAGAGAGGTCCGGAAGAAGAAGGAAAAACTGATTTAATGCCTTGCTCAAGGACACATCAGCGGGGCAAACTCTTGCCCACTCTGTGAATGGGATCCAGCTGGTAGGCGCTCTCCTTTGAGGCCTTGATGCCGTGGAGATCGAGAATGGACTCTTGAATTTCTTTTTAAAAAGAAGGCAGCGTAATCTCTGATCCACAGGAGACGTTTTTTTCCTGTCTGGATTTGTGCGTTTGAAGCTCGGCACGCCGCCCGTGTTCACGACCGTCACCGTGACACACTGAAACACGTCGACGGCTGCAGAACACCCACCTCTGGAAAAGCCTAATTAAAATCTAATTAGTCTCCTGCGCACCGTAAAAGGATAAATTGGGTGCCATTAGCGGTTTTAATCCGAGTGCTAATTAACACAGTGAATGGTATAGCAGGGAGAAATATTCAGGGTTCTTACACATGTTGATCAATGGATTTCCATGACTTTTTCATGCCTTTTCCATGACTTTAAACTAAATTTCCATGACCAAACTGAAATCTCGGTTCATACATAAAAAAGTGAGAACATTTAGTATTTAAATTCCAAAGCATACAGTATACATTTAATGAAACAAATGAATAACAGACAATATTTTATTTAAAGAATAAACATTTGCTTCCCGAGCTATGGCCATCCAACTTTCCAGTTACGGTGCGTTCACTTGCAACGCGAAAAAAAAAAAGACAATTGCGCCGCAAGTATGAGAGCGTACGCCGGCTTATATTTCGAGTCTTTCTTTCTAAACATATTCATTATGTCAAACCCGGCGTAAATGAACGTGTGACAATAACAAATTTCCATGACTTTTCCAAAACTTCTGTGATTTAAGTTTTTTCCATGACTTTTCCAGGCCTGGAAATGACCATTTTAAAATTCCATGACTTTTCCAGGTTTTCCATGACCGTAAGAACCCTGAATATTAAAAAAACAACAACTACTTATTCAATATACTTGAAGTGGCAGACGGGGGCGGCAAATATATCTAAAAATCATAATTAAGACTGGAAGTACTGAACTGAAATCCCAATATATTCGAGGTCAAATGATCTCCAAATGTTTCTGCACACATCTTTGACGATTAAAGATTAAATAACAGTGAAGTTTGGGCCCATATGGGCTCTACATGCATCATCTCCTCACCACTGAGGGCCTCTCGGAGCCTCTGGCTGAGGATGCTGACGGGTACCGAGGCTTTAGATCCGATCAGCGGGGTGCACCCGTCACGAGTACCAGTCCTGACAATGCCGAGCAGCGTTTAAATAAAAGGCAGGTAAAGGAAAGCCTGGTGTCTAGGAGGAGCAGCTGCTGCTGCTGCTGCTGCTGCGACGACACGGATGCACCGCCGCTGTGAATAATACATTTCACAGCGGTGTTCGGCGCTTATTCTTCAGTCCGAATATAATGCAAACCATAAGCAGGGGGATGAGGCCTCCGCACATGCACACCGGAGCGTGACCACCGAGCCAAGCAAGCGGATAAAATGCATCAACTTTGACACACACACACTCAAAAAAGAAAAACTCTAAAAAGGCCCACAGCCTCCAGAGATGGAGAGAGAAGAAGAAGAAGAAAAAAAAAAGTGGAAATCGTTGACACCTTTTCACCCTCCCCTGGCAGCTGATACAGTGGTGTACACCCACCCATGCGCCCACTCACTGGCTGCTCTGCCATCTCCTGGAAAACAGATGGACCCTGGCTTCCTTTCCCCCTCCAGGTGTGCTGCTGCTGCGGGGCCCACTGAGCAGCGCGTGCACACGGGGGGCTTTAGAGCCTATGGGGGTTACACGGTGGGCCTTTCTCCCAGTCACTGCATATATATATATATATATATATATATATATATATATATATATATATATATATATATATATATATATATATATATATATATATATAAAAAAAACTCCACTCCACTATAACATTATTTTCCTCCCTCCCACGCTAGGGCCTTTTCAATGCAGCGGCATACTTCTGCGTCAAATAATACCACACGTTACACGTTACATTTGTAATTGGGGGCTTTTTCACGCACGTATTTGAACGCCTCACGATGACAGAGAGAAAGAGGCTGACGGGGGAGCGCGAGCCTCACTGCGCAGCTCGCTTTTTCTGGGGGTTGGGGGGGGGGGGGGCAACAATTTACAATAGCTTGAATACCTTAAAATATCAATCATGTCATTGTTAAATTGGGAATATCCACACACAAAAAAGCCCACTGGTGTTTAGTGAGGGAGAGAAAAATGTGCTCCAACGCCAATGCTGCAAACACTCCCTGCGTTGTTCCATCTCCAACCCGCTGGGCCTCGCGTTGGCCGGTAAATACGTGCGTGTTGCTGTGAGTGTACACACATCTTATTTTAATGGACTATGTTTTAAGGTCTGCCCAGAGACAACGCGCACAGAAGAACACAGAAATCCAGGAGGAGGACAGCCGAAAGCTCGGGCTCGTCCGTGGCCATGTCGTAGGGTGTGTGTGTGTGCGTGTGTGTGTGTCTATGTGTGTGTGTAAACATTTTTCTTTTCTTTTTTAAAATGTACATTTTCATTCCTCAGCCGTGCTTACCTTCTCTTGCCTTCAGGAGAACCGTGTTGGCCACGATATTTTCAATCTCCATTGTCAGAATGTGAATCCGGAGCAGTCGCGATACATTTCACTCAGCCGGGGGAAAAAAAAAAAAAAAAAAACGTTTTTTTTTGTGCGGATCAAACGTGCCGACGACGGTGAGGCTGCTGCTGCACGCGCACGGGGTGAACGCGGCACTGGCGCATAGCAGGTGTTTAATTAGTGGTCGTCGTTCCTCTCCATGGCAAGACCGGTCTTTTCTTTTTTTAATTCTCAAACCTCTCGCTCCGGAGCAGCGCTGTGATTACCACGGTGCCTGTTAGCATTCACAGCCTGCCTCCCTTCCCTCTCCGCCTGCCTTCCTTCCTTCCTGCTTCGGTTCCCTCCTCCTCTTCCTCCTCCCTCCTCCTCTTCGCCCCTCCTCTGCACAACGAACCAGCGAGAGAGTAGGAGGGATCAATTTACAACCAGTGCAACCACACGCAAGTTCACACACACACACACACACACACACACACACACACACACACACACACACACACACACACACACACACACACACACACACACACACACACACACACACAATACACAAGTGTATTTCAGACTTACTTGCATGCTATTTCCAAAAGGCTTATAGTGTGTCCTGAAATTATAGATTTGTTATGACATTTATTGTGTGGCAGTTTGGGATTAAAACCAGTTTGTATGCGTGTGGTTGTCTGCAGTTTCCCTCTCTTCAACCACAGGAGCCTACTGGAAACATAAAAAAGTTTTTTCTTTGAAAATACTCATTCTCAAATGTCTTTGTGTCCAAACATATGCAAAGTTTTCCCTTGATTTCCCGCTTTCCTACTTTTTTTTTTTTTTTGCGGCCTGCTAATGTGTCATTAGGCAACATGAACGCCTCACACAGACTTTGTGTTGTGTGAACAATGGCGTGAGGGTTTTTTTGAAGTTGTTACAATATGACAGGGGGTTGTACAAGCCTGGAGAAAAGAGATAACACACCTCCTCACAACCACACACACACACACACACACACGCACACACACGCATGGGACCCAGCCGGCCTCCGGGCTTTCTGATATCTGACTTTTGGATCGACTGAGGCCGCTCGGAGAAGACGAGCGTGTCATGTCGTGTGCCTTTCCAGGAAAACAACGCGGGAGTCTGAAAAGTAATGGATTAAGTTGTGATAATTGAGAATAAACATTAGGCCTCCATCGCCGTTTCACTTTTCCTTCTAGTATTTAACACGCTCGTAAACACATCACGGGGAGGCCCGAGGCTATCTCGAGAACAAGGAGTGGAGAAACTCGAAAAGGTCGAAGGTCACGCGTGCTTTCATCTTCACTTCCTCAATGATTTTGTTGAACACAGTGTATCAAGTTACTGGAACATTTAAAACACGTCTCTTATCATGTTGGTAATGTTTGACTTGACTGGGTTCATTTTTGTGTAAGCAGGATCCATGTCGCTGTACATTATCTAGCTGCTCTCTAAATAAAGCTATTACGTGGACAGAGTGTGTGTGTGTGTGTGTGTGTGTGTGTGACATGAAATCAATACGCTGCGGTAGTTTACTCTCCTACCACGACATCATTATCAGTTCCTAGAAGAGCAGGATGCGGGTTATGGGACCGACAACATAAAGGTGATTATTACATGGGATGGGCAGCAGCGATTCAATTCACCGCCATAAAGACCTCGGCTGCACGGGATTAAATCTGATGCTATGCTGGGTTAAAATACCTTGATTTCTTCTTACTTTATATATAAGCTTTATTTCTTTATATTGAGTGCAACAAGTAGGCGCTATCGCTCTAATAATATCCCTCAGTCAGGGTTACATGAGTGGGAACTCTTAAAATAAAGAGACATTTTGTCTGTACAATATATAAACCTGATTTATACTTAATAATAAACCTCATTTAACCATTTTAGTGACGAACCACTGTCCCTGGTTGCTTGTCTGTAACGTCATAAAAACAAACTACTAGTCCATTCAGAGCCACTGCTGCCACCTAGCGGTGGTTATGCATGAATACAAGACAAATCAATGCCTGGGTCTCTTCTCTCGTTCAATAATTTATATTTTCACAGACACAAAAATAGTATAAATCAGACACCACATTTATTTGTTATATTAGAAACAGTTTGGGAACCAAAATAATGATTAATTTATGAATTACTTTCCTTAATTATTACAAGATATACTACAATCATTTCTTCCCAGATACCCTTTTGACTTTAAAGTTGTTTTTCAGTCCAGAAAAAGAAAATTATTGATCCTGAATTATTATTTAACCACAACGGTGCATTTTGGCTCTAAATACGTTGGCTAGCCGTTTGTCTTTGTTCCCTCTGAAGAGGTTTAACTGTGATTAGTTATGGTCATAGTATGTTCACTCAATATTGCAATAGTTTTCTTATAGACACGGTAAATTCCGATTTTTACGAGGGAAATCAGTTTTTTTCTCGACAAAAATACATAAACTTAAACAACCCGTAGTGTGTCTTGAGTACGTCAAATAAATACAATAGTGGTTGATGAGAAACCAACAGTAAGAGTCCTAAACAATAATAATGTAGTTTCTAACTGGCAGATTGAACTCTAAATGCTTCTCCACCCAATGTTGTGTAGTTTTTCCCGCAGACTACATGTACGACACTAGATGGCGCTGCAGACTTTGACATTTATAAAATAATTTCTTGAAACGTTATATTTTCAAGCTGAGATGGTGTTTTATTCACACATTTTAAAACCTCTTTGTTCACGGTATACCTGTAATGCCATGTGAGAAAATAGCTGGAAATAACTGAAAATCCCCAAAAGCATTGAGGAAAAACTGGAAACTAAATTATTTTACTGTCACATTGATAGTAATAATATAGTAGTAAAAACAGTCGTAACATAACTGGAGTGCTCCAGCTTCAACATATTATAACTTGTTGATACTCTGACATACTATATATTTCTAATATCTTGTTCGACATATTATGACTTTAATATTTGATGACATACTATGACTTTATAATTTCTTTTCGACATACTATACTATTACTTTTTAGATATACTAAGACTTTTTAATATTTTTCATGACATACTATAACTTTGTAATACTTTTTTGACATAATAGGACATTCTAATATTTTGTTCGACATACTATAACTTTTTAATATTTTTTTCGACATAATATGACTTTTTAATACTTTTTTGACATACTATTACTTTTGTTGTTGTTGACATACTATAACTTTTTAAGACTGTATTCGACTAAGACTTTTAAAAAATATTTTTTAGACTTTTTTTAATGCAGGACTTTTACCTTTAGTCAAGTGTTTTGCTAATTGTCTTTAATTAAAACATCTTATACTTTCTTGAGCTGCACCACTGCCAATCCCAGTGTGAAAGAGAACATGCTGCGTTCAAAGGCTGTCTGCAAACTGAGAACTTTGTTTTACCTTCGATTCCTTATGCGAGTCTAAATATTTAGCTGGTAATAAAACCACCTCTACTGCTTCTGTATGCAGGAACAAGAGGTTAGAGCAGCACTGAGCCTCTGTTGTTGATGTCTGCTGCCTCCCCTGTGGGAGTTTTCACGTGACCGCTGAAGTGAGCTCGTGCGCCTCTGAAGCAGCTCAGACGGAAACACCGTATAGTTGTGAGCTCGGCGGCTGCCACATCACTTTAGTAATAGTTAGAGGGGACGCCTGAGATTTGTCGAAGATGTTTTCACTCGGGGAGAAGATGGAGTTCCTCATTGGAAACCCCTTTTCAACGCCGGTCGGTCAGAGAATCGGTAAGTCGCCTTTGTTTTTTGGAAACTATAGGAATTGTTCACCGTTGTATTCAATTTTACATAATTAAAATAATATCATCAATAATATGCTCCTTTTTTAGCATTTTAAAACCACATTCACGGGGGAACGTGGTGTAAAATCATTTAATAACACTTTCCCCTTCTTGGTTTCCTGATCTAAAATGTTGAAAGTCCAAACTTGATCGAAACGTAGAAATACATCCTAAGAGCCAATGACGAGCCAGGGGCGGGACTCCCGCCTCCCGATCTCTCGTCTGATTGGCTGTTGCAAGTTAAGCGACAACTCGTTTGACGAATCAAGGAGGCGCTTTGTGTTTCCTCTCACTTCCTCGATCAATGTGTGTTTTTGTCAAAAATACAGTTACACGCCATTATCAGTGACGCTCTTTAACATATTGAACAACTTTTAAACTCACAGTGGTAACAAGTTGCTGCTTTTTCTGAAGCAAACACACCCTTAACAGACTGGTAATGACAGATGTGTAATCGGGACAGTCAAGAGATGTGAGATGATGACACACAGTCATCCCCAAGCCTCCCTCCCTTCTTACCTCATCCACTCTTTTTTCACACAGTAATGTCAGAGAGGCTTCAGCTAGTCTCGGGCCAATGAGAGCAGAAAGCAGCTGACAGTCACATGAAGTGGAGGGAGAGTGGAGGAGAGAGGAGGAGGAGGAGGAGGAGGAGGAGGAGGAGGAGGGTGGGGTGGATGCAAAGGGGAAGGGAGTTAAATAGGATTGAGAAAAGCAGTGAGGGTTTGGAGAAGTGTTGCTGGAAAGGAATGAAGGAGATTGAGAGACTTAAGAGGAGCCTGTGAGGGGCGGAGTGCAAAGAATGCTTACTTTGATTGCTGAATAGTTTAGAGGGAAATTCTGTACATGTTTCAGCTGGAAACCAACTTTCTCAATCAGCTTATAACTATATCTAAATTCCTATATCCTATATAAAAAGGATACCACTTAATTCATATGAGAAATGTGGGTATCTGTGGCCTGTTTAAAGTTGATTGGAGGCCTCAAACAACCAACCAATCAGAATGTGTGATACAACTATGTCAACACGGTTCATAATAAACAGATGTTGTTCTTAACGAGGCCCTTGACAAACGTTACGTTTTTTAATAGAAATGATTAAAAAAACACATTCCCAGGTGTGTAACCTCAAGTATCACTTCTGTAAATGCATTGTATAAATCCATAGATACAAATATAACCAACCAACATATCTTGTATGATATTATAATCATATTTCCATATGGTGTTAATAATATGAATCATGCATTTATATCCCACCTGACACATTTGTCATAGAATGATTTCTGTAATAAATATTTTTTTTAAACCCAGCTAGAAATGGCCTATTTATCTTGCGCATATAATATCAGAAGAAGTTATTCTGGTTATGACCTCATCAGCTTTTCTATACAAATGTAACTTTATGTGATTCCCTCTCTGGTCACAGAGCGAGCGACGAGTGGCGCTCTGCAGTCCGAGGACTGGGGGCTCAACATGGAGATATGTGACATCATCAACGAGACGGACGAGGGGTACGCAAGTAACGGGGCTTCACCGAGAATATATATGTATTTATAAAAAAATATATATATATAAAATATATATATACATATATATATATATATATATATATATATATATCAGGGTAGTAAATATATATTTTTTACAGGGCATTTTTTTGCCCACTGACTGAAATCTAGGGGCATTTAAAAATAAATTTGGGTCACTTTTTGAAACTTGTTCAAACCTTTGTTCAAAAATAATAAATATGCTAATCATTAAAATAGGTGAAAGTAGTACATTTCTTTGAAAGACATTAAAGTATATATTTTGTTTGCCTGGGGAATAACATTATGAGCTCCCACTCCCAGAGATGAGCCACAAACAAAACCATCCGTGGCTCATCTCTCTCATGTATAAATATAATGTTGTTCTTCTTCCTCAGGCCCAGAGATGCAGTCAAAGCTATTAAGAAGAGAATCGTGGCAAACAAGAACTTCAGAGAGATCATGTTGGCGCTCACAGTGAGTAACCATCTCCAGATTCCATCCATTCTTTTCCCGGTCCTGATCTGCTGGTGGCCGGAGCCGCAGTGGTGTGTGTGTGTGTGTGTGTGTGTGTGTGTGTGTGTGTGTGTGTGTGTGTGGCTAATTTAACATCCAAGTCTTAGTAATATACACTACTGTTCAAAAGGTTGGGGTCACTTAGAAAAAAAGGAAAAAAGCACTGTTTCTTCCAATGAAAATGTCATTAAATTAATCAGAAATACACTCCCTACATAGTTAATGTGTAAATGACTATTCTCTGTTTTTTAATGAAGTCTCTACAGAGGTGTGTAGAGGCCCATCTCCATGTTCTAGTGGTACATTGTGTTATTGCCTTAGAAGACTAGCAGAGGGGTAGAACCCCCTTGAAACCCTTTAAAAAAAGAATTATAACTTTTTATTTTGCATTTTCCACAAACAGATTATTCCTTGACATTGAACCCTTTTTTATGTGAGCGCAGCTGAAAACAGTTATGCTGGTGAGAGAAGCTCTAAAACTGGCCTTCCTTTGAGCGACAAGTTTGAAGAACAACATTAATATTTCAAATGAAAATCATTATTTCTAACCTTGTCGATGTCTTGACTATATTTTGTATTAATCTTGTATTCATTTAATAAATAAAAGTGTGAGTTTTCATGGAAAACACTAAATGTTCTCGGTGACCCCAAACCTTTGAACAGTAATATAGTTATTAGAAAAAACGCTTTATTCTGACCGTGATGTTGAAGTCCGTTTGTGCTGCATCGCCGTGCCGCAGGTTCTGGAGGCCTGCGTGAAGAACTGTGGCCACCGCTTCCACATCCTGGTGGCGGCGCAGGAGTTCACTGAAGGCGTGTTGGTGCGGTCCATTCTGCCCAAATACAACCCCCCCTCGTCCCTCCATGACCGGGTGCTCAGCCTCATCCAGGTACGTGGCGGAAACTAATGAGCATTTCCCTTTTGCGATTAGTATGCTGCTTTCTGTATCAGATAATTGATTCATTGTGTCTCCAGGAAAAAGAGAATTCTCCATCACATTTTACCAAAATTAAAAGTGATGTCTTGCTCATGTTTTTCCTCCCTTGAACCAGGAGTTTTTAACCCAAATATATTAAGGATGAGGATGTTTATTGTCATTGTAATAACATTAACGAAATGAAGTTGGCGACTCATCCGTCAGTACAGCAGCGACAGATAAAAACATGTATAACTAGAACGGGCACTCGGTAGAGCGCATACCTGTACCTTTTCATGACCATGACCATGACCTTTGACCCGATCGATCCCAAAATATAACCAAATGTTCCCCGAATAATAACCAATCTTCCCACCAAATGTCAAGCGGTTCGGTTTAATACTTTTTGACTTATGCGAATAACACACACACAAAAAAAACATTAAGAAAGGACATTTCTAATTCAAAACAATATATTATTTAAAAATAAATAAATATAAATGAGAATAAATATACATAAAACACAGGCATCGTTGGCTTGAATGTGAACACGTGTCGCGTAAACGTACCACCATAAAACACAGTCGGCTGCAGCCGCGTACGGCCGTGTTACCTTCAGGGTTCTTTGTGAATGAATTACCCTCCTGCTCTCCTGGGTGTGTGTGATCACAGACTCGCAGTGCTGATAACGTTGGATAAATAGGCGGAAGGAGTGAGCGTTGACTGTGGCATGGAATAATGAATCCCTTATCCTCATCATCCCCCCCCCCCCCCCCCGGCAGTCGTGGGCCGATGCGTTCCGTAACTCCCCCTCCCTGGCGGGGGTGGTTTGTGTGTACGACGACCTGAGGAGACGCGGTCTGGAGTTCCCCATGACGGATCTGGACGCTCTGTCCCCCATCCACACGCCCAACAGGGTGAGACTGTCTACGGAGTGGAAGTATAGCACAACAACATGAGAAAACGCAATCTACAGATATCTGATTTTCTTCTGCTTTCGTCTCGTTAGAGCATCCCGGAAAACGAGACCCCGGAAACGCCGAACGCCGTCGCTGCTCCCGCGCAGCAGTCACGATCACAAGCGCCTCCCGACGGACCCACTATGGCACCTCCAGTCCAGTCCGGGGGGGGGCCGGCCCCCCTCTCTGCAGAACAGGTACAACCGGAAACACACACACACACACACTGTCGGTCTCTGACCAGAAGTCGCATTAAAAGCAATAATTATTTAATTAATTATACGTTAAAAATACTATATGGTTCTCAATGAAATATATTTAGAAATATTTGGCTTTTATGGCTCTCCCAGTCAAAAAGGTTCCTGACTCCTGCTATAGAGCAACAGTCCAGACCCGTTGGAGATCTAGTGCAGGGCTCTACGAGTCAAACGTTTAGAAATAACACTAAAATAAGAAATAAAAATACAAAATATCGGCACTAAAATGTAAGAATTAGAAGAAAATAAAAAAGCAATTTGACAATTTGCCATCAAACAACCTTTTTATTTTCAAATATCCTACATGCATCCAGTGTTGCAATAAAAACATGAAACATGAATGAATCCCCCTGTATATTTAGTATTAGTATTAGTATTTAGTTTTGTATTTTATATGTATTTTCATCTGATGTGCACCGCTGCTGTGATTTTTGAAATATCCCCACTGTCGGACGAATAAAGGAATTTCATATATATCATATATAAAGGCACCAATGTTATTAACTCTTGATGTGGAGTCTTGCTTTTAACACTATAATAAGAAATAAAAAAATAAAAATATCGGCAGAAAAATTTAAGAATAAGGAGAAAATAAAAAAGTAATAATTTGACTCTGGGGAGCGCCGTCATAAGACCTTTTTATTTTCAAATATCATACATGCATCCAGTGTTACAATAAAAACATGAAACATGAATGAATCCCCCTGTATATTTAGTATTAGTATTAGTATTTAGTTTTGTGTTTTATATTTATTTTCATTGATGCTCTGATGATTTTTTTAATTTCCACACTGTGGGACGAATAAAGGAATATCATATATATACTGTATATATATATATATATATATATATATATATATCATATATATAGGCCCCAATGTTATTAACTCTAGATGTGGAGTCTTGCTTTTCCCTCTGGAAACGCATTCAAACCACCAGCATCGACGACAGAATAACTGCTTCTTTAAATCAGGTCTGAGGTTCCCAAACTGAGTTTTGCACATGTGACCGAGGGGAAAAGTGTGGAGTGAAAATGAAGTTTTCAGAACTGACAATTTGACTTGAGCCCTCCTTGATGCTTTTAGTGCCACCTGCGCTTTCCCCTGCTTTTTCATGTAAAAAATATAACAAAAATACCACGTGAGTAATAGTCTGTTTCTGTCTTTATGGAATAAACGCGTCATAAACGTGTCATAAACGTGTCATAAACGTGTCATAAACGTGTCATAAACGTGTCATAAACGTTTAACTTTTTTTTTTTAAGGAACAGAGGCTGCGAAAAGAGCTGTCGCTGGTGAAGGGAAATCTCACGGTGATGACAGAGCTGCTGAACGAGCTCATACCTGGACAGAGCCGGCAGGATGACACAGAGCTGCTGCAGGTGTGTGTGTGTGTGTGTGTGTGTGTGTGTGTGTGTGTGTGTGTGTCTTTGTCCGTCATCAATTGCTTGTGTGAAGATGTGCCATTATAATAGTAATAATAATAATAATAATGCATTTCATTTTTATCGCACTCTTCCTTCAAAGAATCTCAGAGTGCCACACAGATAGTAAAAACAAATAAAACCGATTAAACCATAGTGAAAGCAACCCATAAAAAAAAGAAGAATGTAATACCTGACAATAAATTAACTCAAGGTAAAAAATATGCCTTCCTGAATAAAAAGGTTTTTAGGTCTTAAAAGAGTTCAGCGTCTGAGTTTCCCTCAGGTGGTCAGGAAGTGTGTGTTTTTATTCTAGTGTGATCATACTTTACTCCGAATGTGACTTTATATTCTTCATGTTTGTGTTGCTATAATCTTATCAATTGATTTCAAAAGCATGCTGTATGTGTGTCTTCATTAATTGATGGTGAATGTAGTAAACTAGCGATTTTAAGCAAGATGATGAACATCTGGCACAGCAACAAAAGTACATTGTGAGAGTATTTAAGGGTTAATGAGCGTCTCTGATGTCCGAGCAGCAGCTGAACTCGGTGTGTAAGAGCATGCAGACCCGCGTGGTGGAGCTCATCCCCCAGCTGCTGGACGAAGGGTTCATCGGAGAGCTGCTCGTGGTCAACGACGACCTGAACAACACCTTCATCCGCTACGAGAGGTGAGCATTACACAAGTATCACTATGTGGATTGTAAAAAGTGCAAAGAGTATCTCTCTAATGGATGGATTCATCGTTTTGTCATCGTGTTTTAGGTTCGACAGAATGAACAAGGCACAAATTCCAAATGTTCAACAGGTAAGAAGACGACTCGCTCCTCTTCCTCATCACACACACACACACACACACACACACACACACACACACACACACACAAGGTGACGCCCTCGCTGCGTTGCGTCTCTCTCTCTCTAGCAGAGCTCCACCACCAGCCGGAGCCTCGCCAACATCACCCAACCGGCCGTCATCACAACAGCCAGCCAACCGGCAGTCAGCAACGCCGCCGCCGCCAGTCTGCCGCAGTCAGCCGACCACAGTGAGTAAAACTTCTGCTTTTATAGGTGCACTCTTTTATAACTCCAAATCCATACGCATAACATATCGGAAACTGGAGTTCTGCTTTTGTAAGTTTGTGTACACGACCGTTCAACAATTTTTCATGAAAACTCACAGTTGTGTTTATCGAGTGAATTGCAAAATGAATAGAAAATATAGTCACGGTTATAAATAATGAATTTTATTTTAAATATTAATTTTGTTCTTCAAATTCGTGGCTCAAAGGAAGGCCAGTTTTAGGGCTTCTCTCACCAGCATAACTGTTTTCAGCTGCGCTCACATAAAAAGGGGTTTTGAAGGGTTTTCTACCCTTCCGCTAGTCTTCTAAGGCGATAACACAATGTACCACTAGAACATGGAGATGGGCCTCTATGCATCTATGTAGACTTCATTAAACACCAGAGAATAGTCATTTACCACATTAACTACCGGTATGAATAGAGTGTATTTAAGATTAATTTAATGTTACCTTCATTGATAAAAACAGTGCTTTACTTTGAAAAATAAGGACATTTCTAAGTGACCCAAAACTTTTGAACAGTAGTGTTTGTATCTGGCAGAAAACAGGATGTTGTGGCTCCGTGTCACGTGGACATTCAGAGTTTAAAAGAGTGGTTTCACAATAAAAGAACATTGCTGTGACTATTTGAACAACAATTCAATCCAACATGAGAACTAGTGAACTAGGAGACCCCCCCTCCTCCTCCTCCTATCTCCTACTTCCTAATTTTGTATTTTATTTGTATTTGGCTTGTATGTAGTTATGTATGCATGTTTAAATGTGCTCTTGAAGTTACTGGTACCGTGGTTGTTTGTTCATGGTATTTTGTATATAGTGACGCTGAGTAGTAATGTTCCGTATACCCCGACTTCTTGGGGGTGGTATCACTCCTCCTGTATGTGTTTGCAACATCAATAAAATCAATAAAAAACATTTAAACAAAAAAACATCACTGAAGTGACAATTTAGGAAGACGGCGATAATCCAAAATTACAGTGTTGGAGCAGATTATGTTTTTGAAAGTGTGTACAGAATCACCGTTTACATACAAATAATACAATGTTGGTACAGAAAAAATATATACTTATTTTGAATTCTTGTTTGCTACAGGATTTTAGAATAGAGGAGTATTTTTGTTATCATTCAGGCCACATTTACACAAGAAGAACACAAAACAATCTGGCAGAGGACAAGAGCAAGTGAGGGAACTTAAGTAGACAGGGACTAACGAGGGAATGGGCAGCAGGTGAGACGGGCGTGAGGACCAGGTGAAGGTAATGAGGGACTAACGAGGTGATCAGAGGCAGCTGAAGGGAGCTGGACTAAGAGATGGGAAGCAGGATCTGGAGTGACGTGATAGTTAGGCCACATTTACACATAGCCGGTATTTACAGAAATGAATATTTCAAAAAAAAATTAAAAAATAACGTTGTACACACAAGGTCGCTTTCAAATAAGTTTCTATTCATATGAACCCGCATAAATACGCCGTCCGCATACGTCCCATAGGACGCTCACATGACGTGAAGCATTGTTAGTCCAATACTGTGACGTTTGACCACCTAAAACTCTGTTTGACCTCGTTCAAACGCAAACACACAAACTGAGTTTTCAGAAATCTCCACTTTGGCCGGAGTTTTTAGAAATGATCGTTTTCCGTGATAAAACCTCAGTTTTTGTGTAAATGAAAGAACAAAACGCATGAAAATATATGCGTTTCCCATCGTGTGAACGGGGTCTCAGTGGTGATGAAACTTAATGAGTAAAGAGAATCTGTCTTTCAGAAGAGGAGGGGGAGTTTGACATGTTTGCCCAGACGAGAGGAAGCTCCCTGGCTGAGCAGAGGAGAAGGTGAGCAGGAGGACACGCATCATCACCACGCCTCCAACTGTCACACCATGAGACCATAAGAGAGGAAGGGCCTCCTCCCTTGTGGATACTTTAACCTGGCTATCTAAATCTGAATACTTTCATAAAAAAGCGCCAATGTTTTGAGATTAAATTACATTCTGACTGGGGAGCCTGAGGCTATTTTTTGTGCCACTAAGCCTCCAATGAAAGATATCTAGAGTTTAGCTTTTGACTCAATGTGAGGAACACTAAGCCTTTGCATTTCTTTTTAAATTAAAATCTTGGTTTTCACTTAGCAATTAGAATTTTATTTTTGAACTGAAGTAAACAACGGTCTGAGTCTTTAACGTTGCATTCCAAGTAATTGCAATGTCCAAAAGTCTGACTCTATACATGTGTTGACATTAATATTTAGTTTATTACAGGATTCGTACGGTCATGGAAAATCTGGAAAAGTCATGGAATTTTTAAATGGTAATTTCCAGGCCTGGAAAAGTCATGGAAAAAACTAAAATCATAAAAGTTGGGGAAAAATCATGGAAATCTGTTATAATCACATGTTCATTCACGCAGAGTTTAAAATAATTGATATATTTTGAGCGTCTTAAATATATATAAAAATATAAGTCGGTGTACGCTCTCAATATGCAAAATGTTCTAAATTGTTCATGTGTATACCGAGATTGCAGTTTGGTCATGGACATTTGGTTTAAAGTCATGGAAAAGTCATGGAAATGCATCGGTCAACATGTGTAAGAACCCTGTTATTAATACAGCCTATAATGCATCACATCACAATAAATCCTCTCCCCAGCGTGAGGTATGAGGACCCGGGAGCTGTGGAGGGCCTTGCTGAAGCTCTGGATACGAGGTTGCAGGCCACAGGAGGGGTGAGTACACACCACCGTCAGACATGCAATAGAATAAAACATTTCCTGTGGAACAAAAATACAAAAGTGTCCTGATAATTGAACAGAACAATGACTTTTCCTCTTAGATGCCACCGGCGAAAAACTCTCCGCAGAACCATGTTGACAAATGGTTGTCTTGCGATATGGTAACAGAAAAATTATCTTTTCAAATAAAGCGTAATATACTAAAGGATGATATATCTTTAATTTGTTTTATTGTGTTTGGATGTGCAGGAAGACAAGTCTTCAGTGAGTGAGGGAGTTTCCAGTGCAGGTATGTTGTTCTGTGTACTGGTCCATGACCACCATTTTACATATAAACACGTTTAATTCTTTGTGTTTTACTTCCTGTGTGTTCATGTGTTTGTGCACATACACACTATCTCACTATGCCTTTCAGAGTTTGATCAGTTTCTGGAAGATCGGGCGCTGGCGTCGGACCCCAGAGGGGAAGCTAATCGAAGCGCGCCACCCTCCGCGTCCAGAGCGCCGCCGCCGCAATCTGCCCGGCAACAGGAGAAATCGGACCAACTTTTCTCACTTTGAGTTTTGAGGACAAACAAGAGAAGCTGTTGGGCGTAAATGTCAACATGCATTTTTAATATTCATATGCAAAAATAATGCCCACAATCACACACACATGCTGTGTTAAGTCAGGTTTCCTCTAAACACACACACACACACACACACAATAAACCTGACCCTACTGATATCTGCTGCCTAATCAACTCATTGCATACAAGCAATGATTCTTAATTCCTGCTCTTTGTTATCTTTATGCACGTATAAAAAACATCCTATGACTGTATTTATAAAAAATATATTATTATAATGTCTGTCAACAAAAACTTAAAATTGCGACAATTGTTGAGAATGAAGTATAATGTCGAAAATATGTTGGATACCACGCCATTGTGTGCCTTTTGACCCAGACTTGTGTAGATGAGAATAAATGTGGGTTATCATCCTGTAAACATGTTGCATCTGTCCTCTTTTTAATATTCTGTCTGCTTTTGTCATTATCTAAGCTGGAATTGACCCCAAAGCTCATTTTATAACTGAGATTTGTGAAAGAGAGAGATGATATTTTTTAAAAGCTTGTTTGAGATTAGCCGCTTCACCAAATTAAAGTCAAATTATTATTATTTTTTTTCTTCTTTTCTGAGAATTACGTCAAACTAAAATCTGGTGAACCATAGCTTCTCAGATGTGTTCTATTATATATATATATATATATATATATATATATATATATATATATATATATATATATATTTTTTTTTAAGGGAGATAAAACTTCAGAGCCTTGAAAAGAAGTGGGAGCTGAGTTGAGCTCATAATACATCTGCTGTTGGTGTCACGGTGGGATTAGGGTGGACTCAAATGCACAACTCAGGACTAGGAGATAGATAATTCAAATAAAATGATTTACTGAGAGCATCGTCAGGAACGGAGCATACAGAATAATCCAACTGTGGAACGCTGGAGGGCTTGGTCTGAGAAACACAAGACAATCTGTTAGAGGACAAGTGAGGGAACCTGAGTAGACGGGGACTAACGAGGGAATGGGCAACAGGTGAGACGGGCATGAGGACCAGGTGAAGGTAATGAGGGACTAACGAGGTGATCAGAGGCAGCTGAAGGGAGATGGACTAACGAGATGGGAAGCAGGATCTGGAACGACATGATAGTTAGAGACAGGATGAAAACAACTAATAATAAAAGGAAGGTGTGGAGCTAAACTGTTACAGTTGGTGAAGTGAGCCACTGGTTTCAGTGTATTATTGTTCACAAGCTCAAGGATGACTGGCGGAGGAGAAACCCCATCACTGGTCCTTCTTGCCGCACCATCCGCACCCAAAACCACGCCTCGGCCATTCCACTGTGTGTGTGTGTGTGTGTGTGTGTGTGTGTGTGTGTGTGTGTGTGTGTGTGTGTGTGTGTGTGTGTGTGTGTGTGTGTCTGCGTCTGCTGGATTTCTGTTTCCGGGAGCGAGGAGATGCTCTTTTTCCCGGTGGGATGGAGTGTGTGCCGCTCTTACGGGTCGCATACAGATTCTGGCTTGGCACTGCTTGGAGATTACAGAGAGGAGATGTTTCAGGAGGGATTAAACCCGCGGGATCGGATGGTAGAATTGAGATGGGGGACAGGTGATGTGATGAGAAGCTGTACATGGAGGCAGGTGCCTTACCCTGTGGTCACAGTATGTGCATGTGCTTGTAAATAAATGAGTTTTCTTTCTCATTGTAGCGTGAGCTTTTCAATCATATGCTGGATGTTTATATGCGAATGTATTTTATATGGACATTAAGTTGTTATTGATTAAATACTACATGTGTCAAATTGTTTTTCCCAAAACCTAATCATCATCAGATGTTGCACCTTTTATGTTTCTGGCTCTACTGGCGATTATTTTGTTTCTTAAGCATCATGCTCTTTTCCCGTAATACTCTGATTTATGAGTAACACTATGATTTATAGTTGCTTTATGTAAGCAGCTGTAAAGTGGCAGTGATAAACTATTAAACTACTTATTCATGTATTTCATTATGTGATGTTTTAGGGCTTATAATTAATAACATTTTGATCACAGACTTTCCTCACTAAAAGTCAAGAAGGTCTACATGTGTGGTGTCAGTAACACTTTACTGTCTTTCGGTACAGCTCGAGTCCAATATTACTTTTGGGTTGTAATAAATTCATATGATTTTAAAATGTTCCCATATTAGTGGTTCCACTGTGTGGTTTCAGTACACTGAAGACTTCATCTCCCATGCGTGTGCTTTTTATCAAATACACTAAAATGTCAACCTAAAATAAATATCTATCCCATCCTAAAATTTTAAATCAAGTTTAGCAATTCTAAAAAATCCTTTCTCTAAAGCAATGGTTTTCTTTTGTATTATTATGATAGCATACAAGCAACTAAAGATGGGGATGCTTGGTTCAGTATACTGGAAGCTTCTGACTTTCTCACACAGTAATGAATAAAGCCACAGGTCGATGTTGAGTCTATTACGTCATTATTAATTCACATCATAATTGATATGCTAATAAAACTGTATAAAATAAGTGTATTGTGTTTACCTATGATTATTTGAGTTGCAATAAATGAAAACATAACTTGAAGAATGGAAATGAATATATATATATTATATATACAATATATTATAATAATAACTATATAATAACTATACCATTATATATATATGCATATATATGTGTATATATACACATATATGTGTGTATATAATATATACACTATATTATAGTAATAACTATATAATAACTATACCATTATACATGCATAATATATGTATATATATGTGTGTATATATACACATATATATGTGTATATATATACACATATATGTGTGTATATTATATATACAATATATTAAAATAATAACTATATAATTACTATTATATTATATATATACCATTATATATGCATATGGATGTATATCTATACATCTATGCATATATATACATATGTGTATATATATACATATATACTATATATGTATATATATGTATATCTATACATATATGAATACATATATGAATATATGTATATCTATACATATATGAATATATGTATAGATATATTTGTATATATATACTATGTATGTATAGATATACATATAATATATGTATATTATGTATACATAGTATGTATATGTATATATGTCATAATGACATATATACATACATATACATATGCATTTGACAGCAGCCTCCATTTGAACAGCTGCAGAGTGACGCGGTGTCCGAGGAGCCCTGAAGGCAGCAGCGCGAGCGCGTCCCACCTGAGCTGCGCGCTACGGTGTACACAGACAAGATGGCAGCTTCAGTGGAAGACGAGTTTGAAGACGCGCCCGACGTGGAGCCGTTAGAACCGACGCTGAAAAACATCATCGAGCAGAAGTCTCTGAAGTGGATATTCGTGGGTGGAAAAGGTGGCGTCGGTAAAACCACATGCAGGTACGTTAAAGGCGAAACTGCTCCCCGGTGTTGACTCAGCTAAACTGACACAGCTAGCCGAGCTAGCCTAGCTCAGATTAGCTTCCACCATGACTTTACGTGGATTTCCCCGTCAACGGCTATTTGTTGTCTTCAACAACAGCCTCGCGTGACACTCTTTCAGACGAGAACACGGTCGCCGTTACGTTACATGTCGGTTACATCAGATACCCGGGGGGGTTGGCAGGGAGCCGTTATTTGCCGTTAGCCGTGTGAATCGAATGCTGTCACGAGCTAACGTTAGCCCAGCTGGCACCTCGCACATCCTCGACTTTCTCAAGAGGGCTGACAGTCGCCACGCAGGGTGGCACCGACAGCCTGCCGCGTGTCTTTACGGGGATAACGTGTCTGTGCCTCGGCTAAAGGTTGCTAACGTTACCCGTCCTCCGCGGGTCACAATGGAGACCAGTTGGAGTTAGCTAGCTGTAGCCAGCGTTAGCTGTCATTTAACCTAGACTCATCGCGTTAAACTGACGAGTTAACTATCATTGAAGGGGGATATTAGCGAATATACAACATTACATTACATAATCAAACAATATTCATCCAGCATTAGGTAGCTCGCGTTGGATAATGCCCCCAGAGTGAGGGTTTAAAGGTCCTGTGAATCTGACCAGGGTTTGTACGGGCATGGAAAACCTGGAATATACATGGGATTTTAAAATGGTAATTTCCAAGTTATGGTAAAAACTTAAATCACAAAAGTTTTGGAAAAGTCATGTAAATGTGTTATATTCACATGTTCATTTACATCGAGTTTAAAATAATTCATGTTTTTTAAAGGAAGACTCAAATTATAAGCAAGCCGGCATATGCCAAGTCAGATGGATTTGCACATAAAGGATAATAGTTTGATCAAAAGAATACATATTTAGATTATTTAATGTTTCTAAGAATAAACATGTATAGTAATGTTTATTTGTTTAATCAAACTGTTGTCTTTCATTCATTTGTTTCATTTAAGGTATATTGTATGCTTTGTAATTCTCATTGTTTCAATACTACATTTTCAAAAAGTTTTCGCGTACACACTGAGATTTCAGTTTGGTCATGGAAATTTGGTTTAAAGTCGTGGAATTCCAATAGTCAACATGTGTACGAACCCTGTCTGACGGGCATCCACAGCATCCCCCTAATGAGAGACTCACTGCAGTCTACTTAAATATTAAAAACATTTCCTGTGCCGTTGCTTCTCTCTTCTAGTTGCAGCTTGGCCGTGCAGCTGGCCTCCGTCAGGGAGAGCGTCCTGATCATCTCCACCGATCCAGCTCATAACATCTCCGATGCCTTTGACCAGAAGTTCTCCAAGGTGCCTACAAAGGTCATGGGCTATGACAACCTCTTTGCCATGGTGAGTACTGCATGAAGGAAATATTTTTTTCCAGATAACTGTTGAGCTTAGACAGTTTTTAATTATTTTATCAAACCCCGAAATCTGGAATCCGAATTGGAGAAAAAGCTGAATTGTATCTCTGTTAAATGTAATAACCATTATGTTATAATAATTACATTATGTTGGAGTGAAAATAAAAATGTACAGTTAGGGCTCTGCTCGGTTCAGACCGCCCTGTAAGCCCATAACGGAGTCGCACGCACAATACCAGGACCCTGAAGCAGCCAAATTAAATCCAGCCACCATTAATGTTGTTATTTGTAACTCATTCTTTTCTTACTGTCACATGTCAAAATATTGCATTTAATTCACATTTTTCTTGTTGCCGTTTTCTAAGAAAATAGATGGACACGTGGATAGAAACATAGAAGCAATTGTTAACAAAGAGGTTTATTTATGTTTATGGAGGATGAGGCAACTATCTCTTGAGTGTCACAAGGAGAGTCCATTCCACATCCGAGTCTCGAGCACAAAACATCCACTGTGTATCAAACTGACTGGCTAGGGGGGCCCTGAAATAATTTGCCGTTACCCAGGACCGCAGATTGTAAAGTGCTGATTATTGTGTGTGTGTGTGTGTGTGTGTGTGCAGGAGATTGACCCAAGCCTGGGTGTGGCAGAGCTGCCCGATGAGTTCTTTGAGGAGGACAACATGCTCAGCATGGGAAAGAAGATGATGCAGGAGGCCATGAGCGCCTTCCCTGGCATCGACGAGGCCATGAGCTACGCCGAGGTCATGAGGTAAGACGGCGTGGCAGACCAGATCACACCTTTATGTTTAGTATTATTGTCGACTCAGAGTTGCATTTATTTTTCAGTCGTATGATGAGTAAATACATACATGGTATTGTACTAATGCGGCTCCGCCCTCTACCTGTACTCCAGGTTAGTGAAAGGCATGAACTTCTCGGTGGTGGTCTTTGACACGGCCCCAACTGGTCACACACTCCGGCTGCTCAACTTTCCCACCATCGTGGAGCGCGGTCTGGGCCGCCTCATGCAGATAAAGAACCAGATCAGCCCGTTCATCTCCCAGGTGAGGAAGACAAAGGGTTCCTACGCTCATGGAAAACCTGGAAAAGTCATGGAATTTGTAAACGGTACCTGGCCTGGAGAAATCCTGGAGGGAAAAGAAATCACCAGATGTTCTGGAAAAGTCATGAAAATGTGTTGTATTCATATGTTAGTTTACGCTGAGTTTTAAATAATGAATATGCTTTAAAAAAAATGACACTCAAAATATATCCATACACGCATTTTTTCCGCGTTGCAAGTGAACGCACCTTAACTAAAAAGACATAATTGTTTATTCTTTAATCAAACTATTGTCTAATTTATTTGTCATTTAAATGTATATGCTGTATGCTTTGGAATTCTCATTGTTGGTTCAAATACGACATTTTCTCACTTTTTCATGTGTACACCGAAATTAAAAAAAAAGTTTGGTCATGGAAATTTGCTTTAAAGTCCTGGAAATATTTTTTTTTATTATTCGAGTTAAGATGTTTGTAAAAGGTCCACAAATCTACCGTTGAACTTGAAGTAAGGATGATGCAAAGGAACGGGTACAAAAATAAATATACACGCAATTTAAGTTTGCGTTTCTTATTAAAAAAAGTAATTTATTTAATGTAGAGATCTAAATATTTGTGTTTCTCTTTCACCGTTCGTAGATGTGCAACATGCTCGGTCTGGGGGACATGAACGCAGACCAGCTGGCCTCCAAGCTGGAGGAGACGCTGCCGGTCATCCGCTCCGTCAGTGAGCAGTTCAAAGACCCCGTAAGTCCCTGTGCTTGTTTTTAAGTTTTCAGTTCTTCTTCTTCTTTGTGCATCGCAGGCTTTTTCAATAAAACGTAATTACTGAAGTATTTTCATATCTGCATGCCAAACACATCCACCCTGCTGCGCTGTATTACTCTGGATCTCTATTTCATCTGCATGTATATGTGGATAAAATAGACTATTACTGCATCTATATATTTTATGTAGACGTTACGCTGATATCCTTTTTTGCAACTCTACAGTGTGTTCAAATGTAAATGTGTACATGGACATTATGTAGGTGATCACTCCACACAGGACTTGGTCGTATGAAAAGCTTTCCGTCTCATCTTCTTCCCCACCTTCCTCACCTCCACCAGGAACAGACCACCTTCATCTGCGTGTGCATCGCCGAGTTCCTCTCCCTGTACGAGACGGAGCGGCTCATCCAGGAGCTGGCCAAGTGCCGCATCGACACGCACAACATCATCGTCAACCAGCTGGTGTTCCCCGAATCCGAGAGGCCGTGCAAAATGTGCGAAGCCCGCCACAAGATCCAGTCCAAATATTTAGATCAGGTAGGCATCGGTATTTTATTTTTGAAGTGGTTTCGTCAACACGACTGTCGCGCGCTCTTTCCGCATCGCTGACGGCGTCGTCTGCTCCTCCCTACAGATGGAGGACCTTTACGAAGACTTCCACATAGTCAAGTTACCGCTGCTGCCCCATGAGGTCCGGGGGTCCGACAAGGTCAACACGTTCTCCCAGCAACTTCTGGAACCCTACAAACCCCCAAACAAGTGAACTGCCTCCCCCTGCAGGACCTCCGCCCCCCCCCCGCCCCCCCTCGCTCTCTCGCTCTCTCTCTCTCTCTCTCTCTCTCTCTCCTGCAGACCACACACACCTTTACAGTCTGAACTCGCCTCCTCTGAGCTCCCCCCCTCTCTCTCCCCCGACCGGGCCTCACATCCTGCAGTAACAGCCTCACGTTGATATCCACTCACTCCTCAGTCCGTCGCCCCGAGCAGAGACACCGGGACGCACGTCCTCGTCGAAAAAAGGGGGAGCCGATGAAATCAAACACGCGCGCATATGTAACCTTCTATATTGTTACAGGAAGTAAGACGGTTCAGATTTGGGCCGCCTTACTTTTCAGTTCACCTCCACTTTCCTTCATGTGCGGCAGTTGTACTTTTCCTACTTGAAGCATTCATCTCTCTCTCTCTCTCGCTCTCGCTCTCTCTCTCTCTCTGAAAACAAACCGCCCCCCCTCGTCCATCATTCCCAATGTCACGCCTCAGTTGTGAACGCAAAGTGTTTCCAGGATAAAAACGGCTTTCAGACGGTCGGTGTGAACGCTTTGTTTATTCTGGGTGGTTTGGTGACTGTAAATTCTCCAATTTGACTTTTGACCAAAAAATGTATGAACATTTATCTGGAACTGACATTTTAAAAAAATGACAAGATTCATGGTTTGATGGCAAGGCAATGAAAATATATAATTTCCCCCAAAATAGGAAATGAGAAATCCAAATGGGTCAGTAGAGTTACCATGTGTCAAATGATTAGAGCATGACCCTGGTGTCAATTCAGTAACCTAATGTCAATGAGATTCAAATTGGGATTTATATATAATTATATATATATATATATATATATATATATATATAATTATATATATATATAATTATATATTAAAATATATAATTATATATATGATTTTTTTTTATATATATATATATATATATATATATATATATATATATATGTCTGTCATTGTTTGAACGCGACTGTCTTAACGTCTTCCGTTATATATTTTTGGCCACCGCGGCTCCTTCAGGTGGCGTTTCGGTCAGAGGGGACGGCGGTTTGGTGAGATTCAAAATGTGTGAATGTGGAAGATAAAGTAAAGTCACAGCTGAAGTGCCGCTACCCGCCAGGTCCCCCATACAAACACTCGGTCAAACATTCTGTGTCCACCCCGTTTACAGACGGCTGTCTGGGAGCACGATTGAAAGACATTAGCAGCCTTATTCTTAGTGCATTGTTAATAATAAATATATTGAATGTCGCTCGAGTTTGTTTCCAGGGGAATCGCAGCATCCTTCGCTCTGGTGATTTACATCCTGGACTCTTGATTGGTTAACAGGTTGTTACATCCTGAAGGAAAACGCATAATTACCCCCCCCCCCCCTTTCCTGTCACTGGATGCTTTTTGGTTCAATAATCTGTTTTCTATAGATTTTCTTTTATGTTGCGAGTGTTAATTAAAAAACTAAAATTGCCTCAGCCGAGAGCCTTTTTGTCGTCTGTTTTTTGTTTTTGTTTTGTTTAACTGTATACTGCTTGCTTATTTTATTGAGTTATTGCTTGTGTTATTTTCAGGAGATGGAAGTTAAGTTCAGGAAGGACTGACTCTGGATGAAGACACTAAACACAAGACCAGATGCAAAACAATCCCTATAGGAATAGTATGGGCCTCGTGACGGCCACTGCATAGCAAAAGTTTCTAAAAGTCATAAAAATATGTCCCGGTGGGAAAGTGCATTGGTAACAAGTGGGATTATTCCTATGGAGGCTTAAAATGTCTTGTATATATATATATATATATATATATATATATATATATATATATATATATACACAAGTAAATAAATGCATGAATAAATACAGGACAAAAAAATAAATGCTTAATTAAATGACCACATTAAGCATTTATGTATTTATTCTTGTATTAATTTATGTATACATTTATTTAAGCATTTTTTTTATTCCTGTATATATTTATTATTCATTTTTTTATTCTTGTATTTATTTAAGCATTTATTTATTCCTGTATTTATTTATTTAAGCATTTATTTATTTATTTATACATTTATGTAAGAATTTTTTTATTCCTGTATATTTCTTCATTATACATTTATTTAAGCATTTATTCATTTATTATTGTATTTTTTATGTATACATTTATTTAAGCATTTATTTATTCCTGTATTTATCTATACTTAAGACATTTTAAGTCCTCCATATATGACACCCAGAGAGGAGAAAGTACAAACATGGACCCAGGAAGGACGTCCTTTTTTTTCTCCACTGCAGGAAATCCACTTCTTTTTTTCGGGGTGGTTATTTAACAAGCATAATTGTAAACCTGTACGCGTTGCAATTGGTTGTTGTTTTCATATCGCTTAACACGACAGTTTGCCACGGTTCACCGGCTTCCCGTTTCATGATTCCCCGCCTGTACCGACCCGGCCCTGCGCTCCCGGTGCCGCGGCGCTGCGGCCTGTCGCTTGTGGTCCATCAGCGCGCCGCGCTCTCCCGGTCGGGGGCCGCGCTAACGAGCTCCTCCTCCTCGTTTTGGGGGCTTTACCCCGGGGCGCACTGACCACGGACGCACCGAGGAGGCTCCTCCGAGGGATTACTGCCATGCAGCCGACCGAGCCTCGAGCTGAGCGCGCCGACGCCAGAGGATGTCAGAGTTATGAGGTCTTTGAACACAACACCACTGGCGAGCGCGGAGGAAGAAGAAGATATACATGTACAGTACATATATGCATACACACCGCTAAGTGAACATGTGAGTTCACTTCTCCAGTGGTGCCAATTACGCACAGAGATGCGCTGAGCCATTGCGCATTCATCAAGAGAAAACCACGACAAAAGGGGTAAGGAAATATTCTTTCATGACTAAAACACTTAAAGTAATTTGATTAGTTTGTTCTTTTAATGTAATTTGCTCTTTTAATTAATGGTAAAACACTTATTTAATCACATGAATGACCACAGAGTGTTGATCTGTACATGGCTTCTGACCCACCGTGTTACATGAGCTTGCTTCTCCCCCCAGCAGGTGGTCGTGTCTTCCACATACAGCTCTCTCTTTTTATTTATTGAGGAGCTCTAATCTGGCTGTCACCAAATGACTGTCACCTACACGGCCAGGGTCGCAAACGCCCGTTTCTGTGGCTTCTCCAAGCTGCTTTTGGCCTGGAAAGGCAGCATCTACAAGGTGTTGTACAAAGAGTTCCTGGCTTTCTTTGCCATGTACACGGCCATCAGCATCACTTACAGGTGAGGGGACTTCAGGAGACACTCAGGCGGTTGGCACATGGATCCGTGCTTTGGTTTTGACCGCATCACTGTTGTGCTCTTTTATAGATTCGTCCTGTATGATGATCAGAAGAGGTATTTTGAAAAGTTGGCAATTTATTGCAACCACTACGCCAGTCTCATCCCCATGTCCTTCGTCCTGGGTAAGCACTCGTCATATTGTTTCATGTGGAAATGTTCCTTTCTTTATTGTTGTTGTTATGAAATGTTCCTTTCTTTATTGTTGTTGTTATGAAATGTTCCTTTCTTTATTGTTGTTATAAAATGTTACTTTCTTTATTCTTGTTTTTACTCTTTGGATAAAAGCGTCTGCTAAATGACATGTAATGTACTATAATGTAATGAAAGATGATTTTTAGCAAGGATTTTACCAATTTTAAAGTCTCCACACTGAACTTTTCTCTTTTATTATATATTTTTTTTTTCCTGCATGTATCAGCTACAATACTTGCTTTAGATTATAGTGTATATATGATGCGATTATATGACAATATTGTCTCTATGATGCTGTAGTTGAGCGGGTGGAAAAAATGACAGGAAAATATACACAACAAAAGTTTTAGAACACCTCAACTTCTCAGTTTTATTGAAATGTACACGGTTTAATTTCTCAATGTACTAAATAATAATGACAATAACAATATTCATACGGAGAAATGTTAAAATAAACCTGTTCATCCAGGAATGGGAGAAGGAAAGAGGACAGGAAGTCTTTCAGAATAAAAGCTTTTTGGAAAAAAAAGCAGCTTGACGTCACCAAAATAAAGCATAGAACGAATAAACAATTGGAGATAAAAAATAAATAAATCATGGGATCGTTTTGTTAAATGAAATCTATCACTCGTATAGCAATCTTCCTACGATGGAAATAATACAATAAATAAATAAATAAAATATTGTTCACACAGTCAAATGTGTTGCACTACAACTTTTGACTAGTGGTGCATATATTTATAATTGATAGAAAATATGGTTAAAAAACCCCTCCTTCAGGCGATGATTCCCTCCTCCCAGGCCTGCTCCCTGCTCCTCGCCTCACCGACTCTGGTCTCCTCCGCCCTCTGCAGGTTTCTACGTCACCCTGGTGGTGAACCGCTGGTGGAGCCAGTACACCAGCATCCCGCTGCCGGACCGGCTCATGTGCGTCCTGTCGGGGGGGCTGCAGGGGACGGATGAGCGCGGCCGCCTGCTGAGGAGGACCATGATGCGCTACGCCAGCCTGTCGGCGCTGCTCATCCTGCGCTCCGTCAGCACCGCCGTGTTCAAGAGGTTCCCCACCATGGACCACGTGGTGGAGGCGGGTGAGTTGGGGCGCCGTAGGACAGGTGGAGGCGGAGGTGATGGTGATGTGCTGAGTAAAACGTGACGTTTCTATTGGCTCCTCTGTTTAATCGTGAAGTGGATGCAGCTGCTGGTTTGAATACAAATTACTGTGAGGACTTCTCGTCTTCTGGGTTGTTAAACAATATTCAATTCTGTTCATTTTGTACATCTTGATATCACAAATGACAAATGTGCCTCTGTGGGTTTTACAGTCTGTACAAACGCGACCCCCCCCGACCTTTGACCTCACATCGGACTCCCAAGAAATAGAAAAAGTGAAGAAACCTTCATGAGAGGAACAGAGGAGGACCCCTCTCCAGGATGGAGAGAATACTCTTCTTCTTCTTCTTCTTCTTCTTCTTCTTCTTCTTCTTCTTCTTCTTCTTCTTCTTCTTCTTCTTCTTCTTCTTCTTCTTCTTCTTCTTTTTCTTCTCCTTCTTCTCATCATCGTCCTCCTTCTCCTCTCCTCCTTCTCCTCTTTCTTCTCCTTCTTCTCCCTCTCCTCCCTCACCTTCTTCTTCTTATCCTTCTTCTCCCTCTCCTCCCTCACATTCTTCTTCTCCCTCACCTTCTTCTTCTCCTTCTTCTTCTTCTTCTTCTTCTTCTTCTTCTTCTTCTTCTTCTTCTTCTTCTCCTTCTTCTTCACCTTCTCCTTCTTCTTCTTCTTCTTCTTCTTCTTCTTCTTATTCTTCTTCTTCTTCTTCCTCCTCTACTCCTTCTTCCTCTCCTTCTCCCTCTTCTCCTTCTTCTTCTCCTTCTTCTTCTCCTTCTTCTTTCTTCTTCTTCTTCTTCTCTTCCTCCTCTTCTTCTCCTTCTTCTCATCTTCCTCTCTCCTTCTCCTCCTCCTCCTCTTTCTTCTCCTTCTCCTTCTCCTCCCTCTCCTCCCTCACCTTCTTCTTCTTCTTCTTCTTCTTCTTCTTCTTCTTCTTCTTCTTCTCCTTCTTCTCATCATCATCTTCTTCTTCTTCTCCTCTCCTCCTTCTCCTCTTTCTTCTCCTTCTTCTCCCTCTCCTCCCTCACCTTCTTCTCCTTCTTCTCCTTCTCCTTCTTCTCCCTCTCCTCCCTCACCTTCTTCTCCTTCTTCTCCTTCTCCTTCTTCTCCCTCTCCTCCCTCACCTTCTTCTTCTTCTTCTTCTTCTTCTTCTTCTTCTTCTTCTTCTTCTTCTTCTTCTTCTCCTCCTTTATCTCCTCCTCCTCCTCCTCCTCCTCCTCCGTAACAGACATAAAATACATAGAACTACCAATGCTTTATAAATAGACAGCTGTACTAATGTCTCCACATCTGGGTTTGGTAGTGCGTGGTTCTAAACTCTACACTTGATAAATCCATGATGATGTCATCAACCCGGCAGATCAACTCATACGTAACATTTCTCCAAACAGCGTTGAGAGTATAAACTCCTGTAGCCACGAACATTTCACTGGCGCTTCCAGTCGCCGTGGCCTTATAGTTGATCACTTGGGAGAGAAACAAGTGAAGAGCTCCAGCGGCTTATGATCCAAACGTGGCACTTTGATTCTGTTGTGAGCAGCTCCAGCCTAGAAGAAAAGAGATGTTTTAACCTCCATGAGATTCACCTGGTGGAATAAAGGGTTGAATCCATTAACATTGAACCTTTTGACATCCTCGCTGAGAGAACTGGATCAATCTGACGTGAGTTGCGTAACAGCGGTCCCGATGGCTTTACATGGCGGCTCCGGTGGAAAGCGTCTCCTATCTGACGCCGCGCGGGAGATGAGAGATGCGATCAGCCACACTCACGTCATCCAGTGTGTGTTGTTTACTCTCCGGTACGTTCTCGTACAGCGAGGGAATCACAAGGACACGGCGCTTCTCCAAAAGCACGGGAGATAAAGAAAAAATAGACGTATCCGAGGACAGTCACCAGATCACGAGCGGAGCGACCGACACGATGTCAACGGTTCTAATAAACTTCTTTAACAAGCTACTTTGTCACCGATAGATATAACGTCTGTTCTGGACAGAAAATGTTTTTGATCGCTTAAAAAAGAAGACTTAATTGGAAATTAGACTCACCCATCCATGTTATCAAACCATATGCAGTAAATAGTAATTTACTTATTTAATAATATTGTCACCCACAAGTCATTTTAGCGGTTATGTCATGTTTTTGAATCATCATTGTACAAAAAAAAAAGATTTATTTTTTGCAGACTCTCAAAAAAATAAATTAAAAAAAGGATTGAACTCCTGAAGTTAGGTAAAATAGGACGTGGATGGTTAATATGTATTATGCATTATTATTCTTTTTTTAAAGGTGTGTGTGTCGGTTGGGGTGTTTAAAAAAAAATTAAACAGCTTTAGAGCGCTTTATTATTATTATGATTATTTAAAAGGGACCATGTACAGTTAAAACATAAACGTCACTATGGGATGCAGCAGATTGTAGCTTCACAGCTCATTTGCATATGTAGTCCCTTGATAGACCGTAATAAACATAAAACAATAACAAACAGTCCAGGATAAGACGCACCACAACAGTTTAGATTGTATTACATGTTAACTTATTCACACGTGTATAAACCTTTGCGGTTCATTAATACAACGGATTATCAATTAAACTGATTTATAAGATATAGGATTAACCGGAAAAAAGAAAAGCTCAGATAATTGTACCAAAATGAGGAAAGTTAATCCGTGTGTTGTTGTCCTGACAGCAGGTCGCCTCGACTTCTCTCCTCCTTCATTCTCAAAGACAAATAAAAATTCAGCAGAACGTCCTCACACGCCTCGCTGGGAGGCCGAGGGTCCTCACACAGCAGTCAAAGGTCAAAGGTCACATAGCGGCTGTGTGTCACTCCACCGGTGGTTAATTAAATCATGAATCATTAATTAAGACAGATGTAATAGCACTTATTATAACCACCATTCGATAGTGCTTGAAGTCATCTCTGTCCACTAACCGACTGCCAGTGAACACAACATTTGTTTAAAGTTTCACCTCTCTGGAAACGGAGCTCTGCCCCCTGGTGGCCGCGGACACAACTGCAGCCTCTGTCTGGATTTATTTCCTTCCTTCTGTTCAGTTCTCACACAGATTACCAGGACTTTTTTTGTCTGACTCCTGCAACTTAATACGTGTGATAAATACAAAAAATTGGCCTATTGACATGTTTAAGAATACTTAGAAAAGTATACAAATAACAATTATTATTCAATTCAATTCAATTCAGTTTATTTGTATAGCTCCAGGATGGAGAGAACACTGTTAAACTACATTCAATGAATATGACAGAGTTTATGAATAGTTCATAGTAGACATATTCCACAATGGAGAATTATTATGCTACAATAATGAGCGAATGTGATGCAATACTTCCATCAAACTGCCCAAAGTTCTGGCACAACCTCAGACGTGACGACAGAATAATTTACCCCTCGTCTCCTTCTCCGTGTGCAGGATTCATGTCGAGAGAGGAGCGCAAGAAGTTTGAGGGTCTCCACTCTCCTTATAATAAATACTGGATCCCCTGCGTGTGGTTCACCAACCTGGCGGCTGTGGCCCGCTGCGAGGGCCGGATCAAAGACGATCACACACTCAAACTGCTGCTGGAGGTGCAACACACACACACACACACACACACACACACACACACACACACACACACACACACACACACACACACACACACACACACAGAGGGAGAGAGGGGGAGAGAGAGAGAGATTGTCTAGGTGTCTTTATTTTTCATTCATTTAGGTTACAGTTATACTGTTCATCTTAAATAAACTTACAAAACTAAATCATGCAAATACAAACAAACATCAACAAGAAAACATTTGTAAAGAAAAAAACTCACAAGTTCAAAAATAGAGCATCTCCTCTGACTGAACGAGAGAGAGAGAGAGAGAGAGAGAGAGAGAGATGTATATTCACAAAGACATGAAGGCAGAGTGTTTTCCTGAATCTGTCTGTTTATGTGTGTGTGTGTGTGTGTGTGTGTGTGTGTGTGTGTGTGTGTGAGCAGGAGCTGAATGCGTTCAGGGGGAAGTGCAGCATGCTGTTTCACTACGACATGATCAGCGTTCCCCTGGTCTACACTCAGGTGAGCGCTCTGCTGCATGACGTGTGCACCGCTACACACTCACAGCTGAACTCTGACTTTCACACCTCATCCAGATACTCGTCTCATTTGTTTGGACTTGTCAGTGTTCTACATTAGTAGCCTACTGAAGAAGTGTAGCTCTATGTTCTACAGCTGAATTTAAACCGAACTGATACTGGCTATTTCATTGTAAAATGGATACGAATAACTCAGAAGGACTTCATGTCTCCTGAGTCGTGATCCAATAGCATACGTTTATGGCTTCTCGCGATATTTCCGTGACTTTAACTTCAGTTGCCGCGCTTTGGTTCTCTAGTTACGATCGCTGGGGAAAGATACGAGCGGAAAGCTCCAGCGGACATGAGAACAGGCTCCAGAACCTTATCTCTCAGAGACAAACATTTTGATCCTCACAGAAAGAAAAGGACATGTTTACTTTGTGACCGGAACAGAGCCGTCGTGGATGTCATTACTAACAACTATGACAAGTCAAAATGTTTCTGAGTATATTCCGTATGATATTTATTAGCATCTTCTACCTTTTTCTGCTAATACATCCCTTTTTTTTTAATCACAGCTACTTGCATGTCGCAATGTATGAAAGAGGATTTCATGCTCAACCCACGCACATTGTTTCAAGAAGGATAAATACATGTGGCTTCCTGGTGTCTTAGAGGATATGCATGTAGGTGTAACTGGTGACTGTTCAGTCTAATGGTCCCAGGGGCGAGCCGGTGTGCACCACGCCCTACGCCCAGGCTATTTGTGGCACTCGGACAAACCGTGAGACGAGTGTTGCTGCTGGAGCATGATGATGTCATGTTATCTCTACTTCTTATAAGTCAGATAGATGCGTAAACTCACTATTCTTCACTTTAATTCAGTTTATTTTGTATAGCCCAATATCCTAAATGACAAATTAGCCTTAAAGGGCTTAACAGTCTGTACACATACGACATCCCTGACCTTTGACCTTACATCGGATTAGGATAAACTCCCAAAAAATCTGGAAAAAAAAACTTTCACAGGGAAAAAAGGGAAGAACCCTTCAGGAGAGCAAGAGGAGGAGGATCCCTCTCCAGGGTGGACAGAATAAGAGACGTCATGTGACCAGTCAAATATTAAGAATTTAATAAAAGTAATTGGCTGAACTCCAAAGTCATTCTTTACTAACGTCTTGCATTACATATTCTATCTTTTTAAATACGTGGATTTTCAATGAGTTTTCACATTCAAGGATTTAGAGACAATTTATTGTCGCTATGAGAAAAAACGTCTTGTATTATTTGCATCAGGAGGAATGTCAACAGCAGCAACAGAAACGATTTTCTCGGTATAAACAGGCCGACATCCTCAGTTGTTGATGTTGGGTTTTGTTTGCTTTTATAATTTTCTTTAATGTTTGTGTATCAAATTATCTTTTTGTATATTTGCTTTGGGGAAGGGAGGGGAGGGGGGGCTGTAATGTGTATCCTCGCCATTTGGCTATGTGATATGTTACCCTTTGAATCCTTATTTGTGAGGTCTATTGTACTATAAGTCTTGTTTTGTAATTTCTACAAATAAATCATATAATTTTTTTTTTTTTAAAGGCCGACATCCAACATCAAACCCTCAACATCGAGGAAACGCCCTCCGTCCAACTCGAAACCGACACACAAATACAAATATTAATAAACTAGAAGGGGCACTCGGTAGAGCGCATACCTTTGCATATCACAAGATCGAGATAAAAATTGACCGCGCTATAGTAAAAATAAGATTTTTAACTTGTGCATGACCTTGACCTTTGACCCGATCAATCCCAAAATCTAATCAAATTCTCCCCGGATAATAACCAATCATCCCACCAAATTTCATGCGATTCGGTTTAATAATTTTTTACTTATGCGAATAACACGCAGCACGCATACAAACACACGGCGATTAAAATATTACCTTCCACATTTTTTATGCAAAGGTAAAAATATTAATAAAATAGCGTCACCGATTGCCTCCATCTTTCCTCTCAGGTGGTGACTTTGGCCGTGTACAGTTTCTTCCTGGTGTGTCTGATTGGTCGCCAGTTCCTGGACCCCAGTCAAGGCTACCCGGGTCACGACCTTGACCTCTACGTACCCATCTTCACCCTGCTGCAGTTCTTCTTCTACGCCGGCTGGCTCAAGGTCAGACAGAGAGAGAGAGAGGGGGTCGCACATCATCTGCTGCCATAGCAACTGATACAAAGATCCAAAATCAGCGATTCATGTCTGCTAACTGTTTACATTTCCTGTCTTCTGCAGGTTGCCGAGCAGCTGATCAACCCGTTTGGAGAAGACGACGATGACTTTGAGACCAACTGGCTGATAGACAGAAACTTCCAGGTACCTCAATGTTAACGCCGTTTGGCCGGAATTGTATAATCCCACAATGGGATACTCCTTAATTTCCTATTTCGTCTTTATTTAAGTGTCTGTTTACGAATTTCCTCTTGCAGGTGTCCATGATGGCGGTGGACGAGATGTATGGCGATCTGCCGATGATGGAGAGAGATCGCTACTGGAACGACTCCAACCCCAGACCGCCCTACACCGCCGCCACTCTCTTCGTCCTCCGCAAACCCTCCTTCCAGGGGTCCACGTTCGACATGGCGTGAGTCGTTTTCTCTGGATTTTATCTTCTCTGCTCTCTACGTGTGACTCCACCTGTGACTTCAATTTAAATCCCCCAAGTGATGAGAGTGAAAGTATTCTGACTCCTGCACTTCGAGCTAATCACTCGTCCTGGCTCCTGATTGGTGGAACGAGCTCCCCGCTGACATCAAGACGGCAGAAAGTCTCTACAGCTTCCGCAGGAAACTAAAAACACATCTTTTCCGACTATATCTGGATTAAAACACAGATTAGCACTTCAGTGGCTCTTAAATGGCTCTTATTATGGTACTTTTGTAGTTCGACTATGTTGAGGAACTGTTACTTTCTGTATTCTTAGTTTGTACTCTTGGTTAAATGCACTTATTCTAAGTCGCTTTGGATAAAAGTGTCTGCTAAATGACACGTAATGCTCTGTCTGAAGTAGTTTGAAATAATCTGTGCTGAGAGGGTCAAAAAATATCCAAACACAAACCACTTTAAAGTATTTTCAGAAGAAACGAGAGGCTAAATGACTTCTCTTGACAGGATCCCGAAAGAGGAGATGCACTTCCAGCCAATGGAGGACATTGCTGAGAACCAGGAGGAGTCGGGCGGTCACCACCCCAACATGGCCCTCTTCAACCGCCTGCTCAACGTGGCTCCGTCCCCCACCGGCTTCATGGGGGGGGCCCTTCGCCGCACCTCGGCGCAGCTCCAGAGGCTCCGGCGCTCCCCCAGCATCGACCCGGGCACCAGCGACGACGAGGACGACGACAGCGGCAAAATAGGCAAAGGTGGGTCTCTTCCCTCGGGGCTGGGGCAGGACACGCAGAGCACCGTGTGCAGCTTCAGGGAGGAGAAGAGCGCCAGAACGCCGCTGCTGGAGGTTCACTTTGGAGCGGAGAAGAAGGGAGTGAGAGCGTCGGAGGGGATGAGAGAGGAAAGAGGGGAAGTCGAAAGCACATGGGGGGAGACCCACGCGCCCGCCTCGCCGCTCCCTCCTCCCCCCCAGTCCTCAAAAGAGACTTCCACCCAATCGGCCTCCTCCATTTCCTTCCCCTCCGCCTTCCTGTTTGACCCGACTGCTCACTCCAGCCTGCAGCACTGCAGCTCGCAGCCGGCGATCAACCAGAGCCGAGCCGGTGTGCCCGCTGTTCCCAAACCGCCCTTTGGCAGGAGCAAGATGTCCTTCCTCACCGTGCCGTCGTACGACGAGCCTCAGCGCTTTCGCAGCGTGAGCATGGGGTCGGAGCTCACGGGGTCTTAGGGGGGGCGAGGGGTCGGGAGATTCCCATGAAGCTTTGGCTGCAGGACATGAGACGTACACAACCGTGCTGCCACTTTGACTTTGATCTGCAGCACTTTTACTGAAGAGTTAACAAACATCCCTGCTAGAAAAACCAGCATAGGCCAGTATTGACCAGCATAAACCAGTATAGACCAGCATAAACAAGCATAGACCAGCATAGACCAGCATAGACCAGCATAAACCAGCATAGACCAGCATAAACCAGCATAGACCAGCATTGACCAGCATAAACTAGCATTGACCAGCATTGACCAGCATAGACCAGCATAAACCAGCATAGACCAGCATAGACTAGCATAGACCAGCATTGACCAGCATAAACTAGCATAGACCAGCATAGACCAGCATAAACCAACATAGACCAGCATAGACTAGCATAGACCAGCATATACCAGCATAAACCAGTATAGACCAGCATAGACCAGTATAGACCAGCATAGACCAGCATAGACCACGATAAACCAGTATAGACCAGCATAAACCAGCATAGACCAGCATAAACCAGCATAGAAATGCTGGTCTATGGTGGTTTTTTTTAGCAGGTGTGTTAAATAAAGCAACAGCTCCCCCATATTTCCAAATACTACTATATTATATATATATATATATATATATATATATATATATATATATATATATATATTATTAGCCTCCTTTTTAACTGATGGTGTCTGAAAGTTAAACGTGAACCTAACTATGTTTCTGGAACCTGGGAGGAAAGTTTGTTGGTATTTAAAAGGTACATTTTGGGAAGATATGTGCTTCTACTGAGTCTGTGGGAGGAAGAAAAACACGTATCTCAGTTTATTTAATTGAGATATTTTTGCTAAACTGGGCTGAACTAGTTTGATCACGTTTAGCCTAGCTTAGCCTCAAGAGGCAGAGTTTAGCTTAGCCTCAAGAGGCAGAGGGACTTTGGCCTCCATCGGAAAATACAAATATAAAGTTTCTTTACATGTTGTATCTTAGTATCTAGCAAACTACGCACACAGCTTCCTCATTAGTTTGTTGTTGTCTTATAAGCCGATAACTTCACCATGAGAGAGGACTTTGGAGGTGCCAGTTGGCAGTTAGCTTAATAATTAAGCTAGCTTCTTAATAATTAAACCAGCTGCTCCGTTTTTTTCTATGATTATTAAATACAGTAACTCCAACACAGTGAGACAGCTTTGGGGTTGTTTAAAGAAACCGTTGGCAGAGCTAAGCTGGATATTTCCCTCTTCTTTTAGTCTGTGTGCTAATCTAGGCTAAACCTGGCAACGCTACATGTGTAGGCCTAAAACAGAGAGGAGTCCCATGTCCAGTTTTAAAGTTGTCTGCATTATATTGAATATAAATGTATTACTAAAGTATTTACTAGTATTTTAGCTTTAACCAACATTTTGCAAGAAATGGTGCTAAAACAGATAGAATGAGCCACAGTTTCCTTTATTCACTTTATTTTTCTGTAAATAAAATGATTTTTAATGAATTACCTGTTGTATTTTCACACTTAATTTAAATAACTTGAATAAAACAAATGAGATAACACAAACAAGTGTTGCATTATTTCTGTATCTTTTCTAATATCTGAATAATAATAATAATATTACATCCAATTTCCATAGCGCTTTTCATAGTACTCAAAGACGCTTGTATAATAAGGAATAAAGCAGATAATCTTATTGACAAGCCTAAATACACTACCGTTCAAAAGTTTGGGGTCACTGAGAAAATGTTGCGTTTTCCATGAAAACTCACACTTTTATTTATTAAATGAATACAAGATGAATACAAAATATAGTCAAGACATTGACAAGGTTAGAAATAATGATTTTCATTGTAAATATTAATGTTGTTCTTCAAACTTGTGGCTCAAAGGAAGGCCAGTTTTAGAGCTTCTCTCACCAGCATAACTGTTTTCAGCTGCGCTCACATAAAAAAAGGGTTCAATGTCAAGGAATAATCTGTTTGTGGAAAATGCAAAATAAAAAGTTATAATTCTTTTTTTAAAGGGTTTCAAGGGGGTTCTACCCCTCTGCTAGTCTTCTAAGGCAATAACACAATGTACCACTAGAACATGGAGATGGGCCTCTATACACCTCTGTAGAAACTTCATTAACAAACAGACAATAGTCATTTACCACATTAAATATGTAGAGAGAGTATTTCTGATTTAATTTAATGTCATTTTCATTGGAAAAAACAGTGCTTTTTTTTTCTTTTTCTAAGTGACCCCAAACTTTTGAATGGTAGTGTATATAATAAATAAAAACTGTGATTTATTGCACTTAGAATTTATATGCAATCACACACATCACTCTAGATTACATCGTTGACCACCAGGAGGCGATAGCAGCAAACCAAAGAGAGTACAGACAGTAATTCAATGGTAAAAAAAAAAAAAAAAGTACAGACAACTGAGACCTTCTTCTTCACACCCTGGCCTCAGCACTGCCCATGAGGGGGCTGACCTCCTCCACGTCTCCCTGCGGACGGAGGCTCCTACCGGGGCTGCGGCGAGGCCGAGGCCGCCCTTCTGGCCCGGGTGGACTGCCTCTGCTTGGCCAGGAAAGACTGAGCCGGGCCTGGACTTCTGACATCCTCACCCAGACTGTGCTGCCGCAGAGCCGCCGACTGCATGAGTCAAACACAACCGTCAGCTGTTAGTGGAAACTCTATTGTAGTATAATGTGGGCCTGTAAACCACACAGGGACAAAGACCTGCTTTCACAAATAATAACTAGAATGGGCACTCGGTAGAGCGCATACCTTCGCATATCACAAGATTGAATTATGAACAATCACGCAAATCGGATGCCAATTAACCGAGATATCGCAAATTTACGTTTTTCACCTTTTCGTGACCTTGACCTTTGACCCAATCACTCCCAAAAACGAATCGATTGTTCCTTGGGTCATGACCAATCATCCCACCAAGTTTCATAAAAATCGGCTCAGTTTTGTCTGATTTAGACGAATAACGGACGGACAAACAAATAAATACACGCCGGCCAAAACGTTACCTTCTGCATTTTCAATGCGAAGGTAACGAGTGCTGCTACTACTACTGCCACATCGATACCAGCGTGAAGATAGAGAGCAACACTTGCCATTAGAGCCACACTTACGAGAAGAAGAAACACATTTCCAAACACTTAATACAATTTGAATGGGTAAATTAAGACCAGGGCTCAATTCTTGCTCGTGGGAAGCCAGTGAGGGATTTGGGTGAATAATCCGCCCGCCAGATGAAGCTTGTGAGTTCAAAGCTCTTTCCATCCTCTCCGTCGACAGATTTTTAATGACTCTGTTTTTTTTTATGATCCTACAAATCTTTTTAACTTCATTGAGATATATTGAGTTATGTGGTTGTTTATTTCTTCGTGTACTCACCATGCTCTGCCAGGCTGTCAGGAGCAGCTTCTCCTCTTTTTCCTGTCTGGACTTTGTATCGTCAACCTCGTTTTCCTGTAGCAGTCACATTTTAACATTTTATTTATTTTTACCATAATATACCAAAAGGCCCAATGCAAAAAAAAAAAAAGAAGTAGTTCAGAGAGTCTGGACTGACGTTGACTCACCTCTGGAGCAGCTGTCGCCATGGTATCAAACGATCCGGCCTTCTCCTTGCTGCTCATTGGTCGAGATATAGCACAACACGACGGATCCAACCCGAATAGAAGCAGCGAAATGTGAGCGTGACTTGTCCGCCGGCGCCCCCTGACCGGCCGCTCTTGGCTATATTTTGCAGCGGAGGCCCGGCGTGGCTCTCGTTGTGTGGCGGAACAATATGGAGAGGTGCTGCAGGCTTAACCGCTTTGGCCCTTCGCCACAGTCAAAGATGCCATCCTGCTGACTCGGGCATATTTGCTGTCAGATAGTCATTCAACAGCCTGGAGATTAGTGTTTTTTTTGTTTTTCTTTACCCAATTAGCTTTACAATAGATCTGACATAGGTTGAAATGTAATGCGTTAAGCTTTTAGTGCAGCACACAATCAGTATAAGCAGAGACATCATGACCTGATAAAAAAATGCATTTATGGTGCTTATAAGAGAATATAAATATATGATCTCAACTAGAATGGGCACTCGGTAGAGCGCATATCTTCGCATATTACAAGATTGAGCATTAAATTATAAACATGTTGGCATTAGTTTCATGCCAATTGGATACAAATTGGTAAATATGGTAAAAATAAGATTTTGACTGTTTCATGACCTTGACCTTGACCTTTGACCCGATCTATCCCAAAATCGAATCAAATGGTCCCCGGATGATAAGCAATCATCCCACCCAATTTCATGGGATTCGGTTTAATAATTTTTTACTTATGCGAATAACACGCATACAAATACACGGCTATCAAAACATGACCTTCCACATTTTCAATGCAAAGGTAAATATCAACTTTTATATTATATTTAAAGGGCTATTTGGGTAGTCAACAAACAAACATAAAATACCTGACACTTAAACTTGGGAAACAATATTCATTCCAGGTTTTAACTGCTGGGGTCAAATTGACCCCGAGGGTAAAATATGTTAGTAAATGTGAAAGTAACAGGAGGGTTAAAGGAGTCATTCCTAGTTTCAGTGACTCAGACATTATGTAGTTCCCCTGATTATCACTTGACCGGCATCAAAGGATCAGATCAAGATCAGGCGACAGAGAACACGCCACGGCCACCTGGGCTGCAGTCGCCTACCAGAACTCTCTGTTTCCCCAAGTCAGTTAAAAAAAAAAAAAAAAAGGTCAACACATTCCAGCCTCTGCGCCGGCTTTAGGGGAAATGCGGTTTACATTGTTATCATTAAGTGTGAAAACACAAGTGTGGGGGAGGATTTCAAAGAAGCTGTGTTTGTGCGTTTGCGTGTTTCTCTGGAAGCAGGAGCGCCTGGGCTTCCTGACAGCGCCCCGCGGCGAGCCGACCGCGCTCGCCGCGAGGCCACGTCCGCACGTTTCTGCTCGTGTGCCGCGGTCGTGTGCCGCTTCGCGCGGAGGAGAAACGAGCTCTTGAAACTAAAAGAAAGTGAAAGAAGAAAAGAGGCTTTCAACATGTATGTTTTTCTGGAAGTTGGCCCCCATCTCAAATCTGACTCTGTTATGACAAGAAGCTGCAGATTCCCGTTGGCCTGAACATCTGTTACGAAAGACTCTCCTATAGTCTCTAAAGATGTCCTCTTCATCACGATCACGAGGCAAACCTGTTGAAGCTAGTTTTTCATAAATACCCTACAACTTAAACATGATTACCTCTGTTTTTTTTAATTTTTCGTAACTCCATTTTCATCGTTTATAATCACATTGGAGTCATGGTGAGGTCACTATGATAGAGTCCAACACGAGTTAGATCCACTAAACCACTTCACGTTGAGGTAAAAGGGACAGTACGCACACCTATAAGGTCAGTAATGAGCTTTTATTGTGAAGTCAAACTGTGTGTGTGTGTGTGTGTGTGTGTGTGTGCTGTAAGTACAGTAGATCAAAGTTGAAGCAGGAAGTTGGACTTTAAACTGTGGTAGATTACAACGGATAGTCCATTCGGTTTGTTTTAAGAGACTAACCGGGCAGGTTTGTTTCTAATCATCTGATTTTAGCTCGTAGATATCTCAAGATTCGACTTTGCGTGCACTTTGTTATCGACATGTGATCGAACCTTTAATGTACGAAGAGTCGTCCTAAACTGGAATCTCCCTTTAAATAGAGACCTTTAGTCAGGCGAGGCCGATAGATGATAAGAGAACCGAGCAGAGCTTCAAAGACTCGGTGGAAACTAACACTGGATTTACAAATTACACCAGAATATGCATAATGAGAAATAATTGCTTTATTTATACATTTCCAAAGAAAAGAAATGTCTCGTCCAATAAAAAAAAAGATTAACTCTCACACCCAGTTATACCAGTTCATACACACACACAGACTCAGCCATAAAACAAGTAATTAATACGACCACAACTTTATTTATTTGGGCTTGTTTGCTGAGTGAAATACACACTGACGCACACAAGCCAGTAACGGGATCCAACACGCTCCTTAAAGCCGAGTAAACACACGTGACACACTCAGTGTTTGTTGTACCACGTCTAACCCTGTACTTTCACATTTGTTTGTGTGTGTGTGTGTGTGTGTGTGTGTGTGTGTGTGTGTGTGTGTGTGTGTGTGTGTGTGTGTGTGTGTGTGCGCGTGTGTGTGTGCGTTTCGGGCACTCCCTGTCTTACACACCCAACTTCACAAGAAAGACTCTCTGTGCATAAGGACCTGTCTGTCTGGTTTTTCCGTGTGTGTGTGTGTGTGTGTATGTGTGTGTGTGTGTGTGTGTGTGTGTGTGTGTGTCTGTCTATCAGCTCATGTCGGATAAAAGTCGGTTCTCTCTCTCCGTAACGATCACGAACAGTTTCTTTCTGCCAGTCTGCTGCTTTGTTGGAACAAGACCACTTTATCAGTGTGTGTCCGACCCAGAATGCATCAGTTGTGTGTTAATGGTCTGACAGGGTCACGGCATCAAGATGAATGGCAGAACAGGGCTGGTTGTGTGTGTGTGTGTGTGTGTGCCACCTTGAGAAACATGCTTAACTTGCTGAGCGTTAAATGAGAACGTTGATGCCAAACAACATATTTTGGGCGATCAATATGAAGCTACATAGCTCTGGCTAGCCTAGCTTAGCACGAGGCTCCTTTCCACATCATATGTGACGTGTAGTTTGTTTAATTTGGACACAATCAATAATAAAAACACCCCGTGTGGTTGTGAGTCAGGCTTTAGAGAGTCAGCTGTATGCTGGTATGCAGGTTAGGCTAATATAGTTTTTATAACGTGAATGTTTTGGTTCCAGGTTCTTATTAAATTAATAGAAACATGGCTTTGATCTTCTCTTGTTCGTGGGCCACTGTGTTGTGTTACATTACATTACACTACATAACATGACAGTACACTACATTACATCACATTACAATACAGTACATAACATTATATACCATTACATTACATTACACTACATTACATTATATTACATTATATTACATTACACTACACTACATTACATTATAAAACATTGCATTACATAACATTACACTATTTTAGATTATATAACATTACAATACACATTACATTACATTACATTATATAACATTACATAACATTACACTACATTATATTACATTACAGTCATTTAGCAGACACTTTTATCCAAAGCAACTTACAATAAGTCATCAACTTACAAACTCAGAACAACAAGAATCAAGACAGTAACTACTACTACAAACTACAAAAAGTAATATCATAATTAATACCATAATTAATACCATAAATAATACTATAAGTAAGTGCCACTCAAGTGCTAATCTGTTTTTATTCTGCTCGTGTTATCTAACAGATTGCAACCAACTGAAACTGTTTTCATTTGCACCTATATATATAGATATAGGTATATGTCTCTCTCTATATATATAGATATATAAATATATATATAGAGAGAGACATTTTACAGTCTGCCAATACTTCCCCCTAAATACTCACACGGGCCTTGTGGTTAAAATGGTCTTTCCCGCTACATTTTCTTGTCAATCTCATTCTTTCCTTCTTCAACATACGTGTGCTATTTGTGCACACACACACACACACACACACACACACACACACACACACGTATGATCTGGTCTTCATACGCACACGGGCCTATAGAGCGACGCTCACATTTAGCCAAAGCAGTTGCCGGTGGGCTCCAGGAACCCCCCGGGGGTCGAGATGAAACGTGTGATGTACTTTTGAGGCTTTTGCTGGTTTCTCTGCTGGCATGAACTCACGTTCATCCTCCTGAACCGAGAGTTATATTTACCAACAACAGCCGTCTCAGAAGTCAATCCAAAGGGTATTATGTTTTTGTAATCTAATTAAAACGGGTTCATGGTCTAATGGGGTGTGGGGGGGGGGGGATATGTTTTTTGGCAGAGGATGAGCCCGGGGGCGGAGGTGAAGAGGCTTTGATGTGAAGAAGCTTAAAAAGCCGACTTATAGACGCACGTGTGTTGGTTACAGAGTCGTTCCGTGAAGTTTTGATTTGTCATAACAGTGTCACAGTCGCTGTGGACATGCCTGTCTCGCTGCCTGTCTCACTGCCTGTCTCGCTGCCTGTCTCGCTGCCTGTCTCGCTGCCTGTCTCACTGCCGGTCTCACTGCCTGTCTCGCTGCCTGTCTCCCTGCCAGCAGGCCTCCTGCAGCACGGGCCTCGGCTCCCTCCACGCCGTGTTTATGTCTGGGCTGCGGAGGCCAGCGGCAGCAAAAACATGTTTTTCCCTCCGGGATCCGAGAAACTGCAGACAGCGTCTCCACAGTGAGGCTGCGTGTTATTATCTAAGTCAACCTGAGGATGTTATTATTTCTGTAATGTTAAGGTGGAGCGGACTAAAAGGATGGGGGTTTCTGCCACACCGTGAGCAAGCTGTATTTTTTTAAAGAAAAGGATGACTTTCTTCTGATTTTCAGATCAGTTTGTACATTTAATAAAGGACCATTCATTTTATTAAAAAAATGACTTTATTGTTGTGAACATTTTTAAATCACTTCTTGAAAAAAACATTTTTATAGAACTGCTTTTAAATGATGTTGTTCCCCAAATTGAGTCTGTCTGTTTTTCTTTATTTTGTATTTTACCATTATGCATTTGTTTTGCCTTGATTCTATATAGAGTGTTTGTAAACTCTGTTTTTAAAGGTACTATATAAATAAAGTTATTATTATTATTATTATTATTATTATTAATATTATTATTATTATTATTATTATTATTATTACTTCTAGCCTGAATCCGCATCTCAGATTTAATCAGCGATTTAAATCAAGTGGATTCAATAGAATAGAATAAGGCTAAAATAAACTCTTCCTCCTAAATAGTTTCTTCCTCTGTCAATTTTAAATAAGCCTCGACTTCAGATATATGAGAGGAGCATTACAAAAAAATGAATGTATATTTCCAAAAACAACCTTTTTTACACTAAGCTAGGCTCTCTTGTGTCCAGTGTAAAAACATCTGTATTATTTCATGTTTTCTCCCCTAATATTTTAGTTTTTTCTTTCATTATTTCTCCCATCTGCATGATATACATTTAGACAAATAGTTACCGCGTCCATCATTTAATTTAAAGTGACGCAGTAACGTGCAACACGACTATAAGACCACGTTGAAGCATCCGACAGCTGCAGGGTCGCACATCTGCACCGAGAACAGATGGAGAGGGGAGGAGGAGGAGGAGGAGGAGGAGGAGGAGGAGGAGGAGGAGGAGGAGGAGGAGGAGGAGCGGCGCAGCAAACAAGTTTACTCCAGGGCCGAGGGGTGACTAGTTAAGGGCTGACTCCCCACCCTGACCTCTCCTCCTCCTCCTCCTCCTCCTCCTCCTCCTCCGCCTCCCTCTACTCCTTCTGTCTTGCCTGCTCCCACGTCACCCCTGGGCTTCCTGATGGATGCTGACAGGAGCGGCTGTCCTCCGTCCCCCCTCCACCCATCCACCCCACCCCTCTCCCTCCTCCTCCCTCCTCCTGGTCCGTGGCCCGTTCGCCGTTGACCCCGGTGACCTCTCTCATTTCTTTGGAAGCTTCCCTCCCTGTGGCTCCGCCCCCTCCGGGAGGGAAGCTTTCATCGGGGGCAAAACGTCCGCCGTCAAAAAGCACATCCGCCGGCCGGCCGGCCATGACTCCGACTCTCTGGCCGTCAGCCGTGTTTCTCAACGCTCTAAATCACAGCGCGTCTCTGAGAGGGAACGAGCGGAATGAAATGGAAGAAAGGTGTGTGTGTGCGTGTGTGTGTGTGTGTGTGTGTGGGGGGGGGGGGGTGAGTCAGTTTGACACCTGTGTGACGGTAAGACAACGTTTACACAATGCATTACACGTAACGATCACCGCGTGCCAATCACTTTTATTAAACTGGGGTGTGGCAAACACACACACACACACACACACACACACACGCACACACACACGTATACACTCCTTCGCATATCCTGTTGTGCAATTCGGTAAATTACCGATGCGGAGGCTTGAACTTGTTGGACTGGATGGATGATGGCAGATGATCAGCACGGGAGCCCATGTGGAAATAAAACAGAGACACACACACACACACACACACACACATGCACGCACAGCGCTGACACGGGTCAGTAATGATGAAGAAAACTTTGTGAAACGGCAGACGAGAGGAGGAGAAAGTGGGGAGGCCGTCGTCCTCCGTGGGGACATTATTCACGCTGGGGGCGGAGACGTCGGTGAAGTCACGGCAGCGTAAGTAACAGCGTGTCACATAAATCAACGGCGGTGATGACCTCATTCTACCACAAAACTCCCTCCTCCCACACACCCTTTGAGCAGCTCCAGATGCGTGAGGGTTTACACGCACACACACGCACACCTTAGAAACACACGCACACACACACACAGGAAGTTTGTTTTGATGGGAAAATGTGAAGTTCCATGACAACATTGTATAATTATTACGGAACAAGATGTCATTTTGTGATTTTGGGGCTGTACCAAATTTAATTTAATCTAATTAAATTCAAAGCCTCACTTTAGAAGAATGGTTTGAGACTTTTAATACACTTGTTTGGTTTCCTGCCAAGAGTTAAGCGACAGGATTAACGGCGCTCGTCTAGTCGGCGTTAGCTCAAAGTTCACTAGTTCAGGTTCAGTTCAGGTTCAGTTCAGGTTAAGTTCCTCCTTTCTTCTCTGTCTAAAGTGCGGATGCTGGGGTGTTTCATTAGTTTCATGCCTACATGTGGGATGTGAGGAGCTCCAGCAACGAGGCCTTTGAGGCGGGGAGGAGACGGAGGCCGATGCCTCCGCTCCCTAGATTTCTCTACGGAGGCCGGAGATTCTCGTTCAGTTGATTGCATTTAAGCAATAAGGGACGAGAGGCAGTACTTTGACGTCAATAAAGTACGTGTTCAAGGGTGTTGTTAGGCCCGACGCGCAGCGGAGGGCAACCATTGAATAGTCAAGGGTTGCCGGCGACATTATAAATATTAAGTAAATAGTAAGAAAATAGTTGTTGCCAACCAAAAGTTATGCATCGCATTTCAGTAGCCGAGAGAAAGTAGTCCCCTCCGTGTGAAAGTAGTCCCCTCTTTGTGGCTAACGGACAAACAGCATTGTTTACATTCGTTAGCCTAGCTAAAGGAGGGGAGATAGTAGCTAGTTCTCGCAACATCTCATTTCAAATTGCTCATTTTATGAAAGTTGCATTTAAAATAACAACAATGACAATGGGACACTTTCAATGAAATAATATTTATTAAATGTTTCATAGGCACTGGGTCTATGTTAGCTATACATGCTGTTTACTAAACTAGTTACGAGCGACTTGGGACTCGATAGACTTACTTATCAGGGCTCTCAAGTCTCACGCATTGAGCGTTTCGGTCTTAACTCATATTTCTCACGCTTAAAAAAACTCTGGTCTATTTAATGTTTTAATGTGCCGCAGCGCCAACATGAGCCGCGCTCTGTGTGGAGGAGTCCAGCTCAGACCCACGTCTCAACGCTCGCCGTGGGTCACTTTCCCGTAGCTGGTCATGTGATGTCACGCTTGCCTGTCTTCAAAACTTGAGAGCCCTGGTTTAACTTATGTTGATCTGGATATCTCTATTAATCATCTGTGGAAAACGTTTCTCATGTCCTCTTCGTCTCTGATGACATCGCCTCCTCTTCTCTCTTTGCGGGCGGCTCCGTGTTGAAGTGCCGTCTCCAGCTGGATATTCACTCCAACGCCGTCTTTCATTGAGATGTGGTGCCCAGTAGCTTTGCAGGGAGCCGCAGGATTTATTTGAAATGACAACTAACGGTCGCGCAAAAGCTACACATTAGTTTTAGTGCGCATGAAACGTGCCCCTGTAAACAGGCCGTACTGTACATTATGGGCTAAATATACCACACCCCGTGACTCACTCTCAACCAATCAGAATGCTTGATTTCATCTACCCGTATTATAATCAAACGTGAAGTCACGCACGGCAATGTGTACTGTATGTATGTATATAAATATACACTACCGTTCAAAAGTTTGGGGTCACCGAGAAAATGTTGTCTTTTCCATGAAAACTCAAACTATTATTTATTAAATGAATACAAGATGAATACAACATATAGTCAAGACATTGACAGGGTTAGAAATAATGATGTTCATTGTAAATATTAATGTTGTTCTTCAAACTTGTGGCTGAAAAGAAGGCCAGTTTTAGAGCTTCTCTCACCAGCATAACTGTTTTCAGCTGCGCTCACATAAAAAAGGTTTCAATGTCAAAGAATTATCTTTTTGTGTAAAATTAATCATTTACCACATTAACTTTGTAGAGAGTGTATTTCTGATTAATTTAATGTCATTTTCATTGGAAAAAACTGTGCTTTTTTCTTTCTTTCTAAGTGACCCCAAACTTTTGAACGGTAGTGTATATATAAAGCTTTGCTTAGGATAAAGACTGGACAAAGGGCAGCTAGCCTAGTTCTGTCGAAGAGGTTAAAATCTAAACGAGGCCTTGTGTCACGATAACTACTTTTCTTGGAGGATCCGAGAAAAATTATATTGTGAATTTCAGACCATTTATAATAATATTTTGGCCATTATGCCATTGATATAATAGCATAATAATGTAAGCATACCCTTTAAAACACAATATTGTCTACTTTGCTCATTTCTTCATGGTAAACCTGATGTTTATTCAGGCTTCATGCTGGTTATAATGGTAAAGATGTACTTTTATAAACAAACATTTAATCACAACAACAAGGCAGTATTGAGGTCAGAAATAATGGTGGAGCTTATGTCCTTATATATCGTATAGTAACGTCATTATTGTGACACCTCTAAAGCTGACTGATTATCACATTATATCAGAACCAGAACCAGAATCGTTTATTGACGACTACGTTGCACATGTGAGGAAATTGACGAGACACGGTTAATTATGTATATGAATATATATATGTAAATTGTAAATTATTGTTACAATATGTATATATTATTTATTGTTTTGTATTACATATATATATATATATTTTAAAAAAGTACAATATATATATTAATATTATTATTTATTTATAGATGTAATAGTTATGTTTTATATAATAAGAATGTATGTAGTACCAATAATGAACATATACATTACATATCATAATGTATTATATATATTGTTCATTATCGGTACTATATATATATATATATATATATATATATATATATATATTCTTATTATTTAAAAAAATGACATATATATATATGTAATAATATATATATATATATTATAATATTAATATATTTATTTATTGTAATTTTATATATATAGTATTTATGTTATATAAATTACAAATCATAATATTTGATATATATATATATGATATATATATATATGTTATATAAATTACAAATCATAATATATGATATCATATATTATGATTTGTAATTTATATAACATAAATTACAAATCAAAGTATATATATAAGTTTCAGACTATTTCTTAGAAAAAACACTCCAGGAAGTTGGGATAGACTTCAGAGTTTATTTCAGTAGAAGTTTAAAAGCACCAACAATTCTTCTATTAAAGTAAAGTACAAGTACCTTAAAATACCTGTGAGTGCAGTATACTTGGGTAAATGTTACATTCCAACCCGACTCGGTCATGTTCGCACACTGTTTTCTCAGAGTTTGTTTTCTCAGAGCTCTTGCAGGTGTTGTACCTGGTAGCAAACACCTGAGCAACTAACTACACCGCCACACCTGGCTGGAACCGCAGACGCCCGCACTGCAATAAACTCTCCTTCACACACACACACACACACACACACACACACACACACACACACACACACACACACACACACACACACACACACACACACGCACACACACGTACACACAGACATGAGTGTACATGGAAACACTCACTTGTAGCCACTGATCAGAGGACAGCTGAGACACACAAGTCGTTCCCATTGTTCAAACACAGACACACACACAGACAGGGAGGGGGCAAGAAAGTCAGACGTTCTCATTTACACGTGAGGTCTATACGCTAGAACGCTCCCTGAAAGAACCCAACTCTTCGTGGTGTTCCCATGGCCTCAGAGCCAAACACAAACACGTCTAATCACATGACAAAATGCAGACGCGTCTGGTCTGCCCGGTGGTGAAGGCCTCAGAATACACAACGGCGAGCACTTTTCCTTCTCGTCAGCGGCACGATCGCACAATATTTCTTCACCGTTTCCAAATCTCTCTCTTTCCATTTCGCTGAGAGACGGAGGGACAGGTTCTCTCTCGAATGCTTTGCCTCGGGGCAAAACTTCAATCCTTGGACTGGGATGTCAATAATTTCCATGCCTCTATTTTTTTTTCTTCTCTTTTTCGCCTCCGTTCCTGGCGGTTCTTGTCTTGTCTTGCTGCCTGTTGTTTTTGCAGCTCAGGAGCCTTGAGAGGTGATCTCATCCGCGCCTTCGCTCCTCACCCCCCCCCCCCCCCCCCTCCAGCTCCCAAAACAACATTGTATTTATCTGACCAAAATAGCAACCTCAGGCTGGAAAAACCCGAGTCAAAGACAAACAGATATAGGCCAAGAGTTTCCAAGGAAGCCAGTCTGGGCCGGAGGTGATGCTTTTGACTGACAACAGCCACGGGGCAACGCAACCAGACTCGGCACTTACTTTTCTGCAAGGTGATGGGTTAGAGGCAGAAGTGATGAAAAACTTGTATTATTCTTGAGCTTTCCGAAGAACAATAGAAGTACACATTAACTTCAACACCTGTGTGGTGTGAGACAAGTGAGAAAAACAAAACAGCTTGAGGGAAAGTTAGTATTTGATGTGGGGATGATGTATTAGATCAACACTAATTATAAAGATGTTTTCTTTTTTTATTATAATACTTACTGGTATAGATGATGTGTGACATCGACTGAAAACCGGTGAATGCATAAAACTAATAATTATTATCATCGGCATTAATGAAGCAAAGCAAATAGGTCCAGACCTGAACCAAAAGTTCAACATAAAACACTTTAATATAAACAAGATACATCCAACACACTAATTATGAGCCGTTGTAGGACTGTAGAGTTCGTAGTTTGATTATCTCACTGTAATTAATTATGTGATAACGTCAAAATCCTGGAAGAAAATATTTATTGCAACTTTATGTATGTATTTGTTATTTATTTTACATTATTCAGAAAACATTTATTCATGTTCTAATATCACATAATATATTATTATTTTATAAATATATTTTATATTACATAAATGTAATTAAAAAAAAGAAAGAATACATATAGTACCAATAATGTACAATTATTGGTACTATATTATTTTTTTAAATAATAATTAATTTAAGAGAGTATGCGAGGCAGAGCAATGTAAAGGGTGTGATTGATCGTGTCGGGGATTAAACCGAGATTTAAAGGAAGGACGTCCCTCTGAGTGGTTTACTAACTCTCTCTAGATACCAATGACATAATCTATCTCAAGTAGAGACTCGAGACACACACACATACACACACACAAACAAACAGACACACCACGACATTCACACAGACAGACAAACATGAACCCACGCTCTGACCCTCTTCTCCGCCACCAGAAGGGGAGGAGGAAGTGGTGGTGGGAGAAAAAGAAGAAAAAAAAAAGAAGAATTAAAAACACATTCCACTTCCCGTAAAGCCGGGAGAAGGAGCGGTGAGTCACTGGAGCAGCTTGAAACGAGGCCCCCCCCTTTAAGTTTCAGACGCGACGTCTTTTGAGCGTCTGCACGTGGAGCTTTTTAACCTCCGTGGGTCCTCCTCCAACGTCGAGGCCGCCGCCGCTCGCCTTTCTTCTTCGCCCCCGCTGCTGTTTGTTCAGTCGCTTTACTAAAACAACTCATCGCCTGAAAGTGATCATCAGTCTCGTTACTCAGTTCAACCGCAGGTCACACGGTACTAACACAGCTTGGCAAATGTATTTTTAATTGTCGCTAATGAACAGAACATGGAAACATTTAACAGACGTATACAACCGCGAAATAACGCACGTAATTGCACTAAAAGCGCGCAAGAAAGCCACACTTTTAATCGCAGCAGAGTGTTTTTAATGGACCTCCATCATGTTTTCCCCTCACAGTGATGCCAAGAAAAGATTTTTTACTGTAAAGTCAAAATTGGAAAACACCCTCCCTGGGGGAATAAACCCTCCTCCTCGCTTTCTTTTCATCTTTCAACCTCCCGTCGGCCCAGACAGAGGCTAACCCTAACCCCCCGGAAAAACAGACTGAAACCCTAAAATGATGCTGTTTTCTTTCCATTTGATTCACCAGCAGCAACCTGAGTCACGAGCCATCGGGGTCTCGCTCCAATCGCACACACGCTGACAGCTTAATTGACTCCGGTGAGGAAGAGTCCATGTTATCTGTTCTCTGCCGCTCCCTGAACGCAACCCTGACTCAAACCCCGATCTTCAGGTGCACCGGCTATCACTTTGAATCTGTTCTCGCTCAACAGGCGGTCTGATTTAATGGCACATGATTTAGACCAGCTGGCTCAACGGCTTCTGATCTCGTCCTCTTCTTGTCCTTTATTTTCTCAACTTCTAATGTGTCTTCTTGTTTAATGTTTAAGAGTAACTAAACCCCAGAGTTTAGGCTTGAAAAGTTGCGGCCTATCGTCGTCGGCCCGTTTTATAAAACCGGTGTAGCATCATCAACGCAGCACAAGCCTTTTCTTCTCTTTTTTGTGGACTTGCACTGTTAAAAAATGTGGTGAATCTATGATTATCTGTTGAATAGCAATGAGCTTCCCTCCTCTGACAAAGAGTGTGTCGACGAAGCTCATTTAGGGGACGACTAGCTAGCTTGCTAATTCTGTCGTGTTACAGTAAATACAAATAAAGTAAAATAGAATAAACTTGCACTGCTATAACAAAGCTCATCATTTAAGGGAAGACTGAGTAGCTAGCTAGCTTGCTAATTCTGCCGTGTTGCCGTGTTACAGTAAATACAACTAAAGTAAAATAAAATATACTTGCAGTGTTATAAGATGTGGTGAATCTGTATTTATGATTATTTGGTGAATAACAATGTGCTACTCTACTCTGTAACAAAGAGTGTGTAGATAAAGCTCATTTAGGGGAAGACTGAGTAGCTATAGTCTACTCAGCTAGCTTGCTAATTCTGCCGTGTTGTCGTGCTACTACAGTAAATACAACTAAAGTAAAATAAAATATACGTGCACGAAATGTGATGAATCTGTGTTTATGATTATTTGGTGAATAGCAGAAAGTGTGTAGACGAAGTTCATTTAGGGGAAGACTAGCTAGCTAGCTAGCTAATTTTGCCGTGTTGTTCTGCTACAGTAGATACAAAATAAAGTAAAATAAAATAAAAAGCACCACGTCAACTGCTAGGTTTAGTCTCCTTTACTCCAACATGGAGCCATATTTAACTTACTGTTCACCGTCACCCTTTGAATTGGCTTATGATAATTGTTAGCACTAATGCTAATCACCAAACCTGAGCCAGGTGAACATGATTAGATTATATACTATTAATACTTTGAAGGATAAGGCTGGGAATATTCTATCTATTTGTAATCTATGATTAGTTTATATTAGTTAATTTCTTTAGACAATGGAAGAAAAATAAATGGTGGGTTTTAATCTTTTCATGGGATTTCCAAAGAAAAATGAGAAATGCTTTTATTCTGAAAGGATGGGTTTTAAAGTGTAGTTTCTGACCTGTGTGTTTTTGAAAATGAAATCAACTTTAATCAGTTGGTAAAACGAAAAAAGGCAAACATATTTGTAAGACATGGATGACTAAAAATTAAAAAAAATATATGGACACAGTCATGGAGTCGAGTCACTGGAGGAGAGTGTTCAGGTCTGGGCTGCTCTAAAGGACAAAACAACACACACACACACACACAAACACACACACACATACACACATACATTAATGTTAATATGCACACACATGTATACAGACACGCTAAGTCTGTACTCTCTCTCTCTCTACACTCACACATAAACCCTTCTCCGCTGCCCTGGCTGTGCACCCAGGGGGACAGCAGTGACTCAGAACGAGTCATGCGCGCACACACACACACACACACACACACACACACACACACACACACACACACACACACACACAAACACACATCACAAACTCTCACATACACGCAAACACTTGCGTAAATGCCAAAACTGACTGGAAAAACTTTCTCGGTTGCAGGCCTCCGAGCTATCGATGCACGTTGGTATATGAGGTTGAGGGTTTAATAAGATGGGCACAGAAAGGCGGCTGATCTGGGGTCAGATTATCAGATATCATTCTTTTTAGCATCTTTTGTGTTGCTAAAAATAAATCCGTCACACGAAAACTGACTTTCTGATCAGGAGCCATAAAAGTGACAATGTGAAGATGGATGAACCGAAGCTCTAAGTTTATATTAATCAGTCCTGAAGGGTGCCAGCGCTAAACTCTTTTCTTTGAAGGTGGATTAAGGATTAGCGTTGAAATATAAGCCAGTTGTCACGTCAAAAATAAATCTATATTAAGAGCGGCTGCCGAAAAAACACGGGCTAAAAAAAACGTTGGACGAGATTTTTTTTTTGCAAACAGGTGACAACTTTCGTCATTCGGGGGAATAATTAGCAGGTCGATGATAACGAGACCCGTGTCACACGCAGGGATCCTCCCGCTCCACAGCCAGAGATGGAAATAAGATTTGAGTTTGCCACCAGAGCATCAGGGTTGTTGCAATAAATGTAGGTTGTGGATGCCTTGAGGGGACAGAGGAGACGGGATTTTGGCAGAGGTTTTCACCCCCCCCCACTTCCCCCACCCTCCACCCCCCCTTCATGTAGAGCCATTAATCACAGACAATATGAAGTCATCGCTGCCTCTTGGGATTTTACTGCCTGGAAAAATAAACCTGACATGGCTCAGAAGCAGAATTGCTATCAGTGATATCACAAACTAACGAGCCGTGGCAGCCGCAGTGCATTATTGTTCTTTTCTGCGTGAAATCTTGTTTGAAAAACTAACTTTTTAAAAAAATCTAATCAGCTTGAGATGATAAGATGCATTTCCACTTTTTTTTCTTCATGAAGGTTGAAGCTAACGAAATGTGATGGAAGAGGAAATAACAGGAATCAATCTGTGGTGTGGCGGACGTGTCGGATACGTGGGAAAAGATTGAAGAAGGAAGGGATGAATACGAGGAGAGGAAAAACAGGGAGAAAAGTAGGAGGAGGAGAAGAAGCGAGAGGAGAAAAGGACAGAGCAGAGGAGTAAAATCAAAGAGCAGAAAAAAGAAAAGAAAGAGAAAGATGAGAGGACAGATGGATGTACGTTGTAACACAGAATGGGGAGGTGAAAGAGGGCGGTTAGCTGGCACGGGGTTTGTGAGCAAATGTATGCGTCACTGAAGCTATTCCAAGATGCACAAATGCACCCTTTCTCACTCACACACAGACACACACAGACACACACACTCACACACAGACACACACACACTCACACAGACACACACACACGCACACACACTTTGATAGGCTCTGGCTGTTTCCTTGACAACAGTATAGTATTTTCGGGGATCAGAGGTGGCAGTTGCGTGTATGTATGGGTGTGAGTTTGTATGTGTGTGCTCACATGTGTGTGTGTGTGTGTGTGTGTGTGTGTGTTTGACAACACTGTTAAAAGCTTATTAGTCAAGAGGGATGTGGCTAAAATTGCAAATAAGGTATTTTTTCTTGTAAATTAACAGTTTTGGCATCACTGACAGAGCAGATTATACTTTTCTCCACATTTAAATCTTAAATAGTTTGATTGCGCCTGAAAAACAATACTCAGTAGGCGCGCAGGTGGAATAAAGAGGAGACGGGCGTGTGGGTGAAGGCCCTGGAGACTTTTCAAAGGTTCCCCCCCAAAGGTTTGAATTTGTTTTCCAACACAGTCGTGTAATATCGCCGACGCGTCAAATCTATTCTCAGATCCGGAAATTGTTTTTCCAAAAATCCACTGACGTCATTTAGGGACACAGTCGAGCGCCTGAGGGACGAACATGTGAGGTGGTGCTTTCTCCACTGTTTTAGATTTAGTGATAAGAAGGAACTTCACACTTATCCGCAGCTTCCAGCGGACCCTCACACATCTGTGTGCAATAATAATTGTTAATATGAATTTAATTAAGGATCTCAGAGGATGCTTTTAAGCGACTTGATAGATAGATGTTCAAATGTGGATGAGACGTTGACACATATACACACACACACTCTGAATGTGTCAGATACACACACAAACATGTACACAGTAGCCCCCACCTTTACACTTCACTACAGGAAATCAAGTGTTTCCTGCTGCATTGGGTACAGGATGTGAGGTTAGTAACTCTGCCGTGTTCCGGCGTCTTATGAATGAGCGCCGCGCTTGCCGCTCGCCGTGGACCGCGCGCTCACTCGCAGCACTTTTTGAAGTTCTTTATAATCAGTGGTAATCATATTGATATGAGATGCTCCCCTCCCACACACATCTGATGAATAAAGATCACGGGTTTATAAAAAAATGAAGAAAAATCGAGGCCGCGATAGCACGGATGGAGCATAAAAAAAACAGAAAATGGTGAATAAATAACCGGATGCACGTTGAAAGAAACAAATGGCTTTTTAAAAAAAAACATATTTATTAGATTTTTATGTCGGATTCACACATCTGATGGGATTTGTCCCATTGCACAAAAAAAATTGTAAAAAAAAAAAAAAAAAAGAGACCAATTGTTAGTGTGATAGCAGCTAACGTGGCTAACAGTCAGCTGGAGATGAACGTTACGACAGAGCATTAATTATCTATAGCTACAGATGAAAAAAATAAATAATAATGTTATCTAGCTGCAGATGTCATTTCATGATGAGACTTGACATTCTTTGTTGGAAATAAGAAGCGTGCTTTTGTCTACTTGTGTCTGGATGTAAAGACTCCCACTGTAATCATGGTAAACTGCAGGGCTCAGCGAGGGGGTCAATTAGCGGAGCGTCTGCAGAACAACCGCGTCTGCATGTGCACACTCGCATGATGTGTGTCTAGTGATCAGAGAATGAAGAGAAGAGAAGACTTTTCTCAACACTATTGTGTGTGTGTGTGTGTGTGTGTGTGTGTGTGTGTGTGTGTGTGTGTGTGTGTGTGTGTGCGCTTAAACAAGGGTCAAGTGATTTCCCCCTGCGGGGAGAAATTATTAAAAAAACACTGCTTGTGCCAAGAAGGTAAAAATATAAAAAAAAACACCCTGAGGGCAAACAGGCATGCTCAGCAGAGCACACATAATGCACACATGTAAACAAGGGAGGGGTGGAGAAAAAAAAGAGACAAACAAATGTAGAGAATGATGGACGGATAGATAAGAGAAGATGAGATGCAGAGGATAAAAGGAGGCTGAAAAACAAACTCCAAAAGCTATAAGCAGAGAACTTCTTTTGCACATCGCCTGATGGTTACTATCATACCCATCTGATGGAGGGATGACACACTGCACCTCGTTTTCTGGGCACCAGCCTCCACCAGTAATACCAGACAGCTGGGAGGCAAAGAGAAGAAGAAAAAAAGTTTAACCGTTTTAATGCCGGACAGAATTGAGTTGTTTTGCGGTCGTCTGACTAGAAACGGTGATCTCTCAGTCTGATGGTGTTTCTTGCCAATGAGAATGGATGAAAGCGTCTCTATAGACCACTCCCAGTCACGCCTGTCTCCACCCGCCACCCGCCACATCTCCGAACACTCCTTATGGTGAAGAATCGCCGTTAACATTCACCTGATTGTCTGCATAATCTGCACATTCCTGAAATGAAACCGTGACGTTCTGGTAACATTAAAAAAAACAAATTGTCGCTTTCATGAGGCGAACACATGTGGTGGACGTCGTCACGTGGAAACACTCAAGAGGAAGAAGTCGCCACGTCTGGATGCTATCGCTCGTGCAGAGGGGGATGTTTTTTTTGTCGACGTTTTGACCACAAAACAATGTCTGCATTCCCCCCCGATGTGTTTCTCTTTCCCCGCCGCTCTCATGGGAATTTAAGCGGAGTAAAAGTCACACGACTATTAGCCTAATACAAAACAGATTCATATTCCAAATAAGCAGAAGTGAATCAAAACCCTTGAATCCGATGTTAATTGGATAATAATTTGAGACTGGCCATGCGGTGCAATGCCTCTGCACTAATGAAACACATCATAAATAATACGACAAATGACAAAAGTAGCTTTTTTTGTTTGATGCATTTCCTTCTCTCATTACTCTGATGCAGTTAAAGAGGATTAGCTTCAGGAAAAGAGGTCGTGCTAACACGGTTAGCAGATTTAAAACAGGTGTATGATGAATCAGAAAATGGTGGTGTGGTGCAAATATTGAATACAAAATACATTTAATAAAAGAGTGGAAAAAGAAAAAGTTGGGATGCATGTAACACATTGAATGAAGACTGATGTGGTTAAGGGGTGGGCACCTTATAGCCGCTGCCATCAGTGTATTAATGGGTGTGAATGGGTGAATGATGACTAATGTTAAAGCACTTTGAAAGGTCGGAAGACCAGAACCAGGCTAGAGAAGTATAATCCATTTGCTGTTGTGCTTTTTAATTCAATTAATACATTTAATTGTCATTTATGTAGCGATTTTTAAGATACTCAAAGACGCTTGACAGGTTGCATGTTACATTTCATACAGACGCAGCTACAGGGAGCCCTTCAGGGTTAAGTGTCTTGCTCACATCACCCAGGGTGGGAATTGAACCACAAATCCCCTGATTCAAAAGCTCAAATGTTTTGAACAGAATTATTGTAACTGCAACTTTTTCTGTAAACTGGCAGTGTGGCCAAAAAGTAACATTGTGTAATATGAATTACACCACAGACTAAAGTGCATTTTATTGCTTTTCCTTTAAAAAATGAAGATTTAATTATTTGTTCTTTAAAAAGTTTCTCTTTTTACATCAAACAAATGACAATTCAATAACTTTTTGAGCTAAATCGCCAACTTGATTAAAGAGATTAAACATATTTTGAACGGGTTTCCATGTCATCCACTCTTAAATCTACCAAACCCTAAAAGCTGCAGAAACAAAATGTCCCATGTCAGTGTGTGTGTGTGTGTGTGTGTGTGTGTGTGTGTGTGTGTGTGTGTGTGTGAGTGTGCACACCGTACATGTCACGCTCCTGAGAGTGAGAACCAGCAGATGACACAGACGAGTCTCGTGTTGACAAAAAGTGTCTGTGGTTTATAGTTTTCACGAGACTCTGTGTTTAATGCTGTGGCTTCGTCTCCCGTAGCTCGTCACTTGGCAGTTCGCTTTGCTCCGTGTTTAAAGAAGTGTAAATAACCTTTACACACAGTGAGGAAGTCTAACATGTAGACTGGGATATGTTGGTGACTAACTTAACTGGATTTTCCTTTTACATCATGAACGCCGTCCTCTCTGCACAGAAGGTTCCGTCAAAGGAAGTTGAGAACAGCAGATACAGTTCGTGATGCGGCGGTATCGGCTCGCTCAAGGACTGAACGCCTCTCCAGATATACGGACCGACTCGAGCCGTCAGGGAACCCACTGGAGGGAACCACCACGCAGAGATAAACGGCGCTCGCCGTTGACCTTTGCTTTCTTCGCACGAGAACAATCATCCTTTGACAGGAAAGTTCCCGCGCGCGTGTGTGTGTGCGTGTTAGTGTCTGTGTGTGAAAACCCAAGCTTGGTAAACCACTTCTGGTAAATGAAATAGAAGTGGGCTCTGCATGCTGGTGTAACATAAAAGCAGACAATGAGGTTGAATTCAGACGAATGTTTGAGGGGCTTGAATGACTGACATGTATTCCCTTTCATTGGATTCATTTATTTCATTTATTTTATTTATTTTATTTATTTTATTTATTTATTTTATTTATTTATTTTATTTATTTTATTTATTTTATTTATTTATTTTATTTATTTTATTTATTTATTTTATTTATTTTAAAACAAAAACATTTAATTATTATTATTTATTTTATTGTATTTATTTTATTTATTGTATTTATTTTATTTTTGTATTTTTATTTTGTATTATATCTTATTTGGTGATCATATCTGACACTGTGTAAAAAGAGCTGCAGTTCCAATAAAACTCAAACGTATTGAGGAAATGAAAATGCGGTGCACCCAGAGCCTCCACTCCCGCCTGCCGCCTCACATTCACTTCTCCTATTTGATTTTTTTTCAGAAAGAGGAAGTCTCAGCAGAGGAATCAAACATCCACACACTGTCCCCCCTCTCCTCCGTCACCCCTCTCCTCCGTCACCATCTTTAGAGCAAATCAGTAGCCATCAAGAAAGCCACCTAATACGATATATATGTATGTATATATATATATATATATATATATATATATATATCAGCCTTCACAGCAACAGTCACAGCAAACATGTGATGTGTCTTTGGGTGCAGTTTGAAAAAAGGGAAATATTTGACCTCCTAACGACCTCTGTCACTCAACTCTTCCTCTCATTTGATACCCACATTTAATTCTCAGAAATGCTGCACATCCAAGGATGCCAATAGAGTGAAATATATCATAATAATAGCTATATCCTTAAAGTTAATACCGCCCACACACACACACACACACACACACACACACACACACACACACACACACACACACACACACACACACACACTCACACACTCATCACCAAGTTCATATTTGTGTCTTTTTTTTAAACAAAAAGACAGCTCAATTAATAAACCAAATGGGCATGCAAAATCAGATTAGACCTAATTAAACTCCCACACACACACACACACACACACACACACACACACACACACACATGTTCTCCAGACTGGCAGAGTGACAGGGAGTTTAAGCAGGAGATGAAGGGGAAGTGGGAAGGACAGCTCCATATGCGTGGCGTCGGCCCCGGGGGGACAGCCGGGTCCGTCTTTTCCCGCCGCGCTCATTTGGCCGCCGCAACCGTCCCGCCTTGTGCTAAAGGTCCCTCGTCGCTACGAGGCTCCTCGCCGCTATCTGGGAGCTACAGACGAAGAAATATGCCGATTAAACACGCCTTCATTAAAGCGATTACACGCACAAGGAGGTCCCATTTTCCCACGGGCGGCCGGATAACGATGAGCGGCGGGGGAGGGTAAAAAAAAAGGTTAAAAAAAAGGTTTTATTTTAATGCAGGGATGGGGTGGATTTGACGACGGCTGCTTGTTAGCGTTAATTTAAGTGACCCCACACACACACACACACACACACACACACTCCCAGGACTAACTTCTGATTTATCCTGCTTCTGCTGTGTGAGCCGTCCTCTCCTCGCGGGGACAGCCCCCCCCCCACCTCCCACCCCCCACCCCCCCTGATGAACACCCCTACACCTGACTCACCACACCTACAGGCCCGCTTCCGGGTCACCGAGTTCTCCGAGGACCTTGAGAAAGACGCGGGAGCGCCGGGTTGCTTCCGCTTCGTTTGACGTCGACGCCGAGCGTTTTAACGCCCGAGCGAGCCGCGGAGGTCGCCGAGGAGCTAGCGGTCGCCGCGAAGGCCAAATGAACATCGGCGGCTTTCGGGCGCTCTGAAGGTCGTGACCTTTTTTTTTCTGAGTATAGTTGAGTTTTTGAAGTGGGCGAAGGACAAATAAGATTTTTTTTTTCTTCTTGGTTTCGTGAAAATCTAAATTAGATATTTGAGAATTACAGACAGACGTCATCTTGTAAATCTCGATTGAATGACGTCCAATTATCTCTCTTCGGGATTTTTTGCAATTCGCAGCTCGGTCCGCTTCCAGGTCAGTGACTTCTGAGTTTAAACAACATATATTTTGGGAAGCATGATTCATAACTGAAAGAGTCCAGATGTGTTGTTGACATTTAGACTTTTTTTTTGATCACACACATATTCAATTTTCTGTTTTTTGTAAAAAATGACACATTATTATATGGTCGTGGTCGGAGGTAAGAACGAGTTAATAGTTATGATATGATATGATATGATATGATATATTCCTTTATGCGTCCCACAGTGGGGACATTTTAAAAATCCCAGCAGCGGTGCACATCAGAGCATTAATAAAAATAATTATAAAACTAAAAACTAAATACTAAAAACTAAATACTAATACTAATACTAAATATACAGGGGGAAACAAAGTATCTCCAGCGATCTACTGCAGTTTTACGATCAAGGCCAAATGAACATCGGCAGCTTTCAGGCGCTCTGGAGGTCGTGACCTTTTTTTTGACTATAGTTGAGTTTTTGAAGTGACGGACAAATAAGATTTTTTCTTCTTCTTGGTTTCATAAAAAAACAAAATAAAGTATTTGAGCAATCGTATCGTACATCTTGATTGAATGATCTCCAATGATCTCTCTTCATAATCTTGGTTCGCTTCCAGATTATTGAATTCTCAGATAAACATTTTTTGGGGGAAGCATGACTCACAAGTGAAAGAGTCCAGATGTGTTGTTGACATTTAGACTTTCTTATAAATGACACACATATTCAAAGATGTCCTAACACGTATGCTTGTGCGTGGACTGTTACCCAACCCGCGGTTCACTTCTCTCTCCCGGCCCCGGCCAGCAGCGACCATGTGACGTGCCGACAGCCAATGAGAACGGAGAGGTTTCTTTACGGCCTCCGGCGCCGCCTGTACCACCGGAGGCCGTTCCACCTCTCCGCTTGCTCCTCTGCCTTCACGTTTCTTCTATTTCTGTCGCTGCTTCTGTTCTTCTCCTCTCTTTTTTTTTTGGTGCCACACTGTCGACCCGAATCACACCAGCGCTCAAGGAAAGTGACAGAATTGCATGTATGAGGTGTTTGTGCCTGTGAATTCTGGTGCACAGACGCATGAAATGATGTGCACGCGAGCAAGAAATTGTTCAGAGCCTCAGAGCCAATTAAGGTTCTCGAGAAATAACACGATATATATAAATAATGTCGAGTTTATTTCCTACAACAACCAAAATAGACTTTTTGTAAGGCCTCACTCGATCCAATTTAAGGCCCGAGACCCTCAGTCACATATTCAGACTAAAACAGAAGAGTTGGCTGATGATATATTAATCTATTGAAATATTTCTAGGAATCTTCAATCTATTTGTGATGCAAACGTGTGACAAGAGGTCAGTTTTCAGACTATTTGAGTGGATGAGGTCACTCTGAAAGTGGAACTGACCACTAAGTGATGCTCCGCTGTGTTTCCCTGAAACCATACTTCTGTTTCTCTGTTTCCCCTGTCGTTTCCCCTCACTGACGACGGCACACGAGACCGCTGATGCAGGGGGAGGAGCTTGATCCGAACTGACCGCCGCCGCCGCCGCCTAACATCGTGGCCAAACCTCAGCATTGGATTCATGCAATCTGAGGGAGGATACACAGGATGATGCGGCTGGTGTTGTTTCAGATATTCAAAAAAGAGAAATGCAGCACGTCTGGTGAAGATTGTACTGGTACACCTGATGTCTCATTTCAGGTAAGTGGTTAAAAGGGTCAGGTTTAAAGGTCAACCTGGTCTGATTACATGAAGGAACCCCAAATTAAAGAAGAGGTCAACCTGTTTAACCTCATGTTCAGTATCAAATTAGACTGTTACAGGCCAAGTATCCATGATATACACATTAAAGTACTGAAAGATGATGTTATACTAATTATGGAAAAAGTATAGGATCGTTTTTTTCTAGAATTTGACTGGATAGGATATTTCAGATTATTTAATCCATTCCGTGTGAGTCCCCTTAATGTATGGTAGTGCAGTACCAACATGCATGTGGGATGCCTTTTCATATATATATATATATATATATATATATATATATATATATATATATATATATATACTGTATATATATACTATATATATATATTTATGACAAGATCGATGTCAGCAAAGACATATATATATAGTTATATATATATATATATATATATATATATATATATATATATATATATATATATATATATATATATATATATATATATCACATTATCTTCAAACTGTTCAATGGTACCTCTCGTATGGGTCAGAGACAGTGAGGACATAATGACTTTGCATTTTAGGTGAACTATTCCTTTATAGTAACATGGAAATAACTTCCACTAAGAAAAGCCTTGTCTTATATAAAAATGAATACATAAAAAAGGTGCTGGATATTAGGTTTTAAAGGATGAGGCGCACACACGTGACCCGAGGACATGGATGGCAAGTCGAACTCCACCAGACGATATGAACGTGCACGTGCGTGGGCGCATTGCCCTCTGGGAAGTGATTCAGGAGTCATTACCATATAGAGAAGACAAAGACGTCTTTCTATCCAACAGGTGTGCAGGCCCGGGGACGTGTCTGTCCTCTAGTTTATTTACACCGTCTTAATTCCGATTAAGTTCCGATTAACACTGGCTTGAGTCAGCTTCAATTACTATTTAATTGTTAATGACAGGCAACCACTTTACCTTCTTGCAATAGAAGTATAGAAGTGATGAATACAGACGATTATGGGCTAAACTATAAGGCCTGTTTGTATTATTATCTTTAAATATTAAATATTTCCATCCATCCATAGTTCTGTCCGATAACCCGAGCACGTGTCCTTCTTTCACCAGACAGACGTTATCCTTCATGCATTTTGTTGTTTTTAAAGACATCACGCCCAATAGTTTACGCCACCTATATACCGTCCTCTCCCTGCCTCGCGGGGTGAAGGCGGACAACCGCGCGCCTCTTCCTCCTCCTCCTCCTCCTCCGCCTCCTCCCACATCCCTGGAGCGCTGGAAGCGCGCCAACATGGGATCGGCTTCCCGCTCCTGTCAAAGGGAGGAACTGGTGCGCCAGGACACCCAAATATGGACCGTCCGATATCAGTTCGGATGGCATGACTCAGCGTCAGACTATATATCCTTCCCCGCTGCGGCGTGTTGTTTAGATTTAGAGCGAAAGGCAAAGCGGTTGTTGGAAGTGTGTGTTTGGGTTTCCCCCGATATATACCTCTTCTCGTTAGAAAAAGCCTTTTTGGTGTGCCTCTTGAGTTGTGAGACACATTCAAACTAAACTCGTCCAATAAACCGTGGAGGAGTGCGGTTGTGCCACCGCGCATCTGTTTTACGCGCGTCCACCCGGCTGGAGTCTCTCCCCCTCACGCCGAACAGGCCGTGTCTGTTTACGGACCTTGATCCTGGCAACGACGTCAGCGAAGAGAGAGAGAGAGAGAGAGTGTGTGTGCGTGTGTGTGTGTGCGTGTGTCTGACTTCCCGGAGGCGGGGACCCACATGCGGTAACAGCCAATCAGAAGGCAGGTTGGAGCGCACGAGGAGCCGGATGATATAAGTACAGCGCAGCGCGACCGCGGCTTGTCAGTCAGGAGGAGAAGCCCGAAGAGGAGCTCAGTTTCAGAGCAGAACCAAAAGACTCTCCTACACACGAGTGGAATCAAAACATCTGAGTTAGTCACTGGACTCCGCTTTGAATTCAACTCAAGGCACAAATCGACGACTTGGTACAGTACAGTTCCACTACTTTGGAAGTTTTGATCTGTTTCTGATACCGTATAATAATACAGCGGGACTTTGCGCTGGAGATTTGAGTCAATTTGGGACACTAAAGCCTCGGGGGTCCACGCAGCATCTTTTGCAGCGCACTCTTTGTATTTGACTTGTAATTTTGAAAATATGTCCACAATAATGGAACAACCTTTTTATGACGACTCGTTTCTCTCTGCTTATGGCCATCCAGGCGCAGCCCTGCCCGACTACAAGCTGCTAAAGCAGAATATGAACTTGAACTTCGCCGATTCATATCGAAACTCAAACTTCAAGCCACAGCACCTGCGCGCCGATAGCGATTTCTATTCGGCCGGCGCGGCGGCGGTGGACGCGGTGGGCTCCTTGAAGCTCGCCTCTCCGGAACTGGAGCGCCTGATCATCCAGAACAGCAACGGGGTCATCACCACGACGCCCACACCGGCGCAGTTCCTCTACAACCGCGGGATCACAGAGGAGCAGGAAGGCTTCGCGGAAGGCTTCGTGAAAGCGCTGGACGACCTGCACAAGATGAACCAGATGGCTCCTCCCAACGTGTCCATCGGCGGCGTCGCCTGCGGCGTCCCCGGCGGCGGGGTCGTGTGCTCGGCACCGGCCTCGGTGTTCGGCTCATCCATGCAGCACGAGGCGCTCGAGTACACCACGCTGAGCAGCTGCACCACGAACCCCGGGCTGTCGTCCGCGGCCAGCTACCCCTCCACCACGATCAGCTACCTGCCGCACCACCAGTACCACCACCAGCACCCGCAGGCCATTGCGCACGGGTCTCACCACTTCCAGCACTCGCTGGCCGGCGTGGGCGTCCACTCGCAGCGGTTCGGCGGGTTGAAAGAGGAGCCTCAGACGGTGCCGGACATGATGAGCAGCGACGGGTCTCCGCCGATGTCCCCCATCGATTTGGAGAACCAGGACCGCATGAAGACGGAGCGCAAGCGGCTGAGGAACCGGCTCGCGGCGTCAAAGTGTCGGAGGCGCAAACTGGAGCGCATCTCTCGCCTGGAGGACAAAGTGAAAGTGCTGAAAACGGACAACGCGGGACTGTCGAACACGGCGTCGGTGCTGCGGGACCAGGTGGCCCAACTCAAACAGAAAGTCATGACGCACGTGAGCAGTGGCTGTCAGCTCATGTTGGCGCCCAAAGTGAAGTCTTATTGAAGAAAAACAATGCACTTTAAAGAAAGAAAGAATAAACACTGGACAAGAACTGCACTGACAAAACAATGAACATTGACTTTAAATACATTGTCTGTAGAGAACTGGACCAATGTGGTTTCTCGCCGTCTGAAAGAGGCGCAGCAGAAATCATACAAGACTATAAAACACTTCGGGCATTTCTTTTTTTTAAAATACGTTTTTAAAGAAAAGTTTCGTCTTGGCTTTGCCTGTTTACATTTTATTTTAATTGCATCTGTGATACATTATGTAATTTATTTGTGTTCGTCGGGTTGAGCCGGATGAGCCTGTTTTTTTTTTTTTTGTACTTGTACAGTATATATATTTAAGTAAATGAAATTATGAAACTAAGATGTGTTGTTTCTTCCAAAGATTATTGAAAGTAAGAAAACAAACAGGTATTTCTCGTTAACACGACCACTATATGGTCTGATCTGGTGTCAGCGGTTGGTGGATGTTGCCTGACGTTGGAGAACGTCCCCAGCGTAGGATTGTTTCCCCAACTGACGCACGTACGTCAGTCCATATATGGGCATGTTGGTGTACTTACGTCACAATGAAAAGGTTTCCGGGAACTCCCTCCTACACTGGCCGTCACACGCCGTGCGCTCTCCCCTGTAGCACCGCGTGTGTGCGGGTAAATGGAGTGGTTTATTTGAGTTACGGGGAGTTTCCCCCCGAACTAGTTTAAAATTCCCAAAACAAGTCGTGAGAACACGAGCAAATAAGTTGACAAAAGAAAGTTCCAACAACGAGCTTTCGATTTCATTTAGAGGTAGTTTAAAATAAAGCCGGTAGAAATACATGTTGGGAAGTAGGTCACCAATTACATGTGGCAATAACCTAAAACCATGAGCCAAAATCAGGCTTATTCCATCTGAAGAGTGATGTCCACACTTTAATACTCCAGTAATCAAAGGATGGATTGGGTGTCTTCAAATATTACAAAAACATAAAATAGATTTTATGTTGCATAAATAATGACTTAAGTATCTGGAGTTATAGGACGTCATGCCGGTCTTTACACACACCATTCCAATCTTTCCCAATAAGCTGTGTCATTTGGCAACGTCAGGTTATTGAGACAACCCAATAACTCCAAGATTAACCAACACGTCCCCGAATTGTGACACTTAATCCCAAAAATGTGTTGGCATAATTTACAAGTTAACTATAGGCACCCTGAACACATCTAGGAGGCACTATGGCACCATCTAGTGGGCACACGTGGAATGACGTTCACACTATGAAAGATACATCAGTTCTGTCAGGATATAAAAAAAAAAAAAAAAAAAAAAAAAAAAAAAAAAAAAACACACGAGTCACTATTAATTCACTGTTTTAATAAAGATGGTAGCAAATCATTAAAATACAGCAAGGAAAAAAATACCACTTATTTTCTGAAAATGGAACAAAACTGGAGTTTCAGTGCTTGAGAATATGAGGTTCGCCTCCACAAATTGTACGCTGGACTCAAAAGAGCAAAGATTTGTGACTATAGAGTTATATAACCAGTTTAGAAGTTGTCGGGTTTAATACGATTGGACGCCATTAAGATACTGCTTCACAGGAACGCCTCTCGTCTGAAGGCAAGTGCTACGGTTAAGACGTGGCCGGGGGAGCTTCACTGCTTTGAGAAGAAGTCTTTGCTCTTCACGATGTCGGGGATGATGGTGTCGCGACCAGGTGTCCAGCCAGCGGGGCACACTGTGTGAGAGAAGGGAGGAAGAGGAGGAGGAGGAGGAGGAGGAGGAACGTTTAGCACCAGGAGAACGGGACGGTGAACTTTATGTACCGTGAGAACAAAGTACATGTGTGAATACCCCAGAGGGTAAACGAGAGTCACGGCTCGGTCCAGGCAAACCTTGTTTAAAAAAATAAATAAATATAATGTTTTATGAATTATTTACATGTTAGCTGTGACATGTAAAAAAAACTAACATAAAATTGGTATGTCTATTAAATGCTAATGAGATTACAAAAAGTATATATATATATATAAAAAAAAAAAAAAAAGGATTTAAAAAGATCTCCAAGCACCTGACATAACGCAAGTTATTAAATGTGGTCGATGAGCCTTGTTGTGCAACACTGAAGGTTAAAAAGTAATTAAATGGTTATAAACCAACAGCAACTAATCTGCTTCTACAGACTACATTGAAGGTCATCAACATCATTAAAATGATTTAGAGTTTCCTGTACGACATAAAAATAAATAAAAAAAGTCAAAATACCAAAGAATGCAATTAAAATTTGCACGGGTTTTATTAGCTGAAGGCCAAAGGACAGACCGTTTGCGGTCTACTCACCCTCTCCGTGTTTGTCGGTGTGCTGGAAGGCCTGGACCAGGCGCAGCGTCTCGTCCACGGAGCGGCCGACGGGCAAGTCGTTGATCGTGATCTGCCTCAGGATGCCCTTGTCGTCGATCACAAACAGACCCCTGGCGGCACAAATTAAGATTAAGTATTGCATAAAAAGACATTTCTAAATCAGTGGCGACTTGTCTCAAGATGCACAAGCACCAAGTGAGAGGTCTTCAGTCTCGCCACATGCTTAAAATAAACGACAACGTTGATGTTTTGGAGTGGAGTTGAACGCGGCCCTCCAGTAGACGGCGGACAGCAGGTTTTGAGAGACAGAAGGAGAAGCACCGAGCAGAGCGACGTACCACCGGGGGGCAGCAGCTAAACGTGGTTTAGCACCGTAAAGAAAGGACTACCTAAAGAAAAATTAAAAAAAAAAAATCACTGTAACAGTGTACCACATTTAGAATATCGTCACCGCTTGTTTTTGCCATCAGACAGCTCTTTGAGGAGGAACCGGAACTTTAATTAGATTCATATTTTGTAATGTCACATAGCACAGGGTTCTTACACAGTTTGACCAATAGATTTCCACGACTTTAAACCAAATGTTTTGAACACGTATTGAGAGCGTACGCCGGCTTTTATTTTGAGCGTCTTTCTTTAAAAAAAACATTATTTCAAACTCTATGTAAATGAATATGTGATCATAACAAATTTCCATGACTTTCCCAAAACTTTTATTTTCCATGACTTCTCCAGGCCTGGAAATGACCATTTTAAAATTCCATGACTTTTCCAGGTTTTCCATGACCGTAAGAACCCTGATAGCAGAACAGGGAGTTGCTGGTCTACCGCTGCTTCGATTACGTTATTGTGTGACTACAGTTAATCCGAAGTTAACCTTTTAAAAATACAGAAGTTACACAAATAAATTAAGGGAATAGTAAACCAGCAGCTCCCTTATGCTGTGAGGTATAAGTACCGTTCTTGTCTAGTCCTACGGCTCTGAAAAAAGCATGGATAAATACGATGGCTTCAGTTCCGTGTGGTGAAGGGACAGCCGATGGAAGTTAAACAGTAAAACTATTCATGACGCGGCGTGTATTTAAAGTATTAATGTCGACTTTTAGGTTGGCCTTTCTTTACAGCGCTTTGCTCCTACTGTCGATTACAAGAAATAAATGTGATTTCAAAAGGAAGCGTACGGCAGCAATAATCAGAAAGCTAATTATAGTAGATTAGGTTATTATTTTAGGTATTATTTTTTAACTTTTAATGTAAATGTTTTCTAAGTCCAAGTGTTTTTGTGATAATTGAGCATGCTGTACTGCATTTTATGTATTTGTAATGTTTTTTTGTTGGACCCCAGGAAGAATAGCCTCCACTACGGCGTAGACCAACGGGGATCCTTAATAAACTAAATTAAACTCCAGACTGGGCCGACCGCCATCGACTCGCATCAAGCTCCCACTGCAGGAGCTACTGGCCCGACATTTAAAAACGCATTACAAAGACGGGCAGTTGCTCAAATCCTGACCTGTAGGCGATGCCGTCATCTTCCTTCAGCACCCCGTAGTCTTGGGAGATGGTCTTGGTGAGATCTGCCACGAGGGGGATCTTCATGGCACCCAGACCGCCCTGCTTCCTGGGCGTGTTGATCCTGTAGGGAATGAATAAAATACGGCAAATCAAAAACTAATTTATGCACCAACAAACTGACAGTGTTGCTCTCACTTCTGATGTACTGCACTTAAAGCATGTTGACATCTAAACTCTCATCTGGACCCAGAGACGGTTACCGTAGAACTTATCAAGGCCAGGCAGAGAAGCCGCGTGGCGGGAGATAAGCGGCGCGGCTTCAGCTCAGCCCAAAACAGTTTCTCTAAGCAGAGTTATAATAATTAGCAAATTCAAAATGTCCTGTCATAATGTAAAGAGACCTGAGCCAATATTTGTGTTTTCCTACGTACCTCCCAGTGTACACAAGCCTTAAAGTAGGCTAAAACAAACATTTCTCAATATTTGTGTTGTGTCCACTACCTTTTTTTTTTCTTTGTGTTAATGTCTAGAATAAAATACATTTTCTTGAAAATACTTACTTAACAGGTAAACTTTGTGTCTTAAGCTGCATACACTTACAACAGGATAACAGTAAAACTATATGTTTCTCACCATGCCAAGTGACTGAAGTGAGAGTCCACGGAGCAGCCGATCACCTCGCAGCCGATACTGCGGAACTCCTGGACGCGGTCGCTGAACGCCACGATCTCAGTGGGACACACGAAGGTGAAGTCCAGTGGGTAGAAGAAGAAGACCACATACTTCCCTGAAGAGCACAGGAGGAAAAGATAAGCATTTAAAAATGATCAATCCATTTAAGATACGACATTCAAAAGTAAGTCTGTGAAATACGGCCAAGTTACCTTTGTAGTCGAACAGCTCGATGTCCTTGAACTGTCCGTCCACTACAGCTGTAGCTTTGAAGTCCGGGGCAGGTTTGCCAATCTGAGCTTTTCCAGAGGACATGGTGATGATTGCCAAATGACTGGAGGGAGATATAACACGTATTAATTATTAATGCTCATAGCAAACAAACCCGGAATTAATAGCTCGAGATAATTGGGAGGCACAGCTTACAAAAGCTGGTTCAGTTGTAAAGTCACATGCAAGTCATGTTATGAAAGCCGCGAGGAACAACAGGCGATTAGGAAGCTTAGGCAACCGTGATGCGTTAAAAAGAAAAGGAAGTCGAGGATCCGTGATTTATTAAAGTTCATATCTTGGATGCATGATTGCTAAAAATAAATTAAAAAAACAAAAATCAAGCTTTATTGTTCGCAATTATATAAACAAGCAGGACACATTAAATACAATTGATCCACCAAGGCCTTCATAGCAGCCATGAGCTGGCTACTCTCTTAAATAGCTGCAGTTTTAACGTTAACAAAATATAGAATACAAAATTGTGTGCAAAGAAAACTCAAAGTTACGATTCAAACCCAGACCGAAGCTACCACTCCTTTGTCGGCGCACAGAGTTAACACCGAGTGGTCAAAGTTCAGCTATGTAGGTCAACGCTTCACAATCTAAAGTCGTTTCTAGAAAGAAAGGAGGTGGCGTGAAATAAAAGTTGCACACATTTGAGGACCGTCAGCTGCAGTCCCGGAACAAAGAAAGGAGGTAGACACAGGCCCAGAAACGCAAAGGAGGAGGCGAGCCAACTGACCCGCACCGCCTGGCTAGCTTCACTTTAGCTCGGTTTAGGAAACCGACTCCTTTGTTGCCTCTCTGGCGCGAGGACGAGCGGCCGCTGCTGCGCGCGAGCTCAGCGGAGACACTCAGGACGTCAAACTAACGCATTTTGATTTGAGTTTGTTACAACTCACCTGTCTTCAAAACGAAGCAGAGGAGAAGTTGGCAGAGCGGCGGTCTGCTGCTGGCAGGAGGAGGAGAGCAGGCAGGGAGGGAAGGGACGGTTAAGTGCAAGAAGTGGGCAGGGCCAGTGGAGCTCCCCGGAAGTGGATCGGGTTTATTTCAAAGTAAAAGAGGAGGTTATAGCGTGTGTTTATTTGATGTTGCTTTGAGGGCAGGTGAATCAAATTAGTTGATTACCATCGCATTTTCAATGCGGAAGGTTATGTTTTGATCGCTGTGTATTTATTTATTTGTATGTGTGTTACTCGCATAACTCAAAAAGTATTTCTATTATTACCTTCGCATTCTGCGGAAGGTAATGTTTTGATCGCCGTGTATTTATTTATCTATTTGTATGAGTGTTACTCGCACAACTCAAAAAGGATTAAACCGAATCGCATGAAATTTGGTGGGATGCTAGGCTATTATCCGGGGACCATTTGATTAGATTTTGGGATCGATCGGGTCAAAGGTCAAGGCCATGAAAAGGTCAACCTTTTTCTTTTTACTATAGCACTGCAAATTTGTATCCAATTGGCATGCAACTAATGCCAACACGTTCATAATTCAATGCCCAATCTTGTGATATGCGAAGGTATGCGCTCTACCGACTTTCACTGTATGTATATATACATTTAAATGAGGTAAATTGTGGATGCTTAAATGCTGTAGGAATGTTGAATTAGGCATGCTTTACTATAATGCTTCCATGTAATTCTACTTCCTACTTTAGCTCCTCAACCTGTCAAAGGGAAACATTGCATTTTTTGATATAACAGAAAATACTGTGCATTGAACACATAATGTACCATTTGTTTCAACCCAAGTTCCATTTAAAAGCTGTTCTAGAGCGTTTGCTCATATCACATGGCAGTCCTTATCTGTATATATAGTTTATTCTGTTGAAAATAGACTTTTTAAGACTCAAGAAATACATAATTTTCTATTATATTTCATTTATATTTTACATTTTACATTACATTTAATTTCGAGTGCATTCAATCATGAGTTCAAACTCAGAACATCAAGAATCAAGAAAGAACAATTCTTCAAGAAACCCAAACTCCAAAATGTGCTTGGAGTAAGTGCTTTCTTTATTCAAGGTATAGTCAGAAAATGTGTTTTTAGTTTTAGAAATTTAGAAATCTCACCAGAAAAAAATATTTGTCTGAATTCAGAGTTTGTAGCTGTTTGGGAATTGTAATCTAAGGTATGAAAGGTTTTACAGGTAGCTGCTTGTCAATGTATGCCAGTTAATTGCTGTTAATTTCACAGTAGGTTTTTAAAGGGTGAGTTTTTCAGTTTTTTCAGACCTGGCCAGCCTGCAGTGGCCAGTAGTCAGTCCGTCTTCATAGTCAGACTCAGTAGCATAATAGTATTATTGCTGTTTTATGCTAGATAGTAGACTAGAAACGGTGACATGAAATGGACATTTTATTTATGACGATAGCGTGAGGAGTGTACAGGGAACCAACCGGTTGACACCTACACCTGAGTTTAATTAAAACCAGTTTACATGGATATAAACAGAAAAGCAACTAGCCAAAATAAGAATAATGTAGGATTGAAGTAATAAAGTTTTCTTTCAATAACATAAACGTAACATAACATTTGTTATGTTCATGTTTAACATAATATAAATGGTAAGTCGTACCAGTAAGATTAATTTACTTTTCAATAGGACACTATTAACTAGACCATAACAAATAAAGTAGTAACATCAAATATTTAGAGTAATAATTTGATCTTTTGGCTTTGCTTGTAGATTGTCACCAAGGGTCACATTTTGTCGTCTCTTTTTCGGTAATAGCTTCAGTGCTTTTAATTTGAAAAACATCCATCCCCGAGAATGTGTGGACCCCCAATTCCGCCGAGCTTGTGGTCAGTGTCTGAAACAGATGTAACGGTACTGAGGCAATGTGTGCAACCTTTTAGGTAAATTAACCTTCATCTACATTTGATAAGTGTCGATTAGTTTCCAGTCTCGGACGTAAGATGTTTAGCTGTTCGCCGTTTCGCTAAAATCACGTTTAATTTGAACTAGCGTGCAGCTAACGTTAGCATCCTTCCAGATCAAAACAAGAGGGTGCAACAATGAAAACGTCGATTTTAAGTTCGCTTTAACTCACTTACACTTTTATAATTAACCTCAACGGTGGCCTGTCGACTTGTCCCTTCTATCTAAGTTGTAATGCGGACGATACCATTAGAAATAGAGACGATTCTTAAAGTGAATGACAATTCAAGTTGCAATCGACAACCAACGTATTTCTTGACGTACAACAGACAAGTTATCGCGATATTACCATCATGTCACGTTGCGTTGAGCAGAAGGCGGACTCCTCTAAAAGTCATAACCGGTCTAACGCCGTGGTCGTAGCTGTATTTAAGTCATATATTTTACTTTTCTTTAAAAAACAACAACTTATACATCTTATATAATATTTTATTCAACATCAAGTCAATTTATGTTGCCTTAAAATAAAAAAATAAAAGTGTTTCCCCCCCGGTTGTCGGATCGTGAACCGTGACGTCACGAGGTTGGTTCGCGTTCGCCTTTCCTAACTAAAAGTTCGTGACAGCGCGAGCTCGATGGACAACAATGGCCCGCGACGCCGAGGGGGTCACTTCTGCATCGCCCCCGGGTGCAGCAACGAGTTTTACCGAGCCAAGGACGAAGGAAGGAGTGTCCGCTTCCACTCGTTGCCTTTTAAGCGGCAGGCGGTCCTTCGTCGTTGGCTCGCGGCGCTGCGGCGCGAGGGAAGCTCGGTCCGCCGGGGCGCGCGCGTCTGCAGCGAGCACTTCGTGAACGACGACTACGTCGGGGAGAGGGTGATCGAGTCCGGCGCGCTGGTGGTCCGCCCCACCAAAAAACTGAAGAGCGACGCCGCCCCCTCTGTGTTTGACTTCTCCTCTCCGAAGGTTGTGAGTTCCGCTCCTCCGAGCCTGCAGCCCGCGAGCCGAGCCGCCGCCTCAGCCCCGCGCCATCAGGACGGGGCCCGAGGACACGCCTACCTGAGGCCGGTACGTAAAGTTCACCGACTCGCACCTTTTCTCTCCTTAAAGTTAATTTCAGGTAACAAGTGGTGCTCCACTATACTTTATTCCCACACCTCCACCTGTCACCGAATGCTTACTGGCGAAGCAAGTATGAATAACTAGCTCTCTGATTATTGCTTTGGACTGCGCCCATAAGCAGTTTGCCATCACAACACGAGCTGTCACATTTAAGTGGTGTTGTTATAACAAAAGCATTTATTTTTAGCTGAAGAATGCAGCACTAATTTATTGCATCTCTGCATGACCCATGTTACAAATATGTTATTAGCATTAAGAAAAACATCACTCATCGTGGGGAAAACAAAACATTAAAAAAGACTATCAAGTAATGTTCCCATGCTTTATGCATGTTTTGAAATGTCTAACGAGAAGGGAGAAAGAACAAGAGGAAGGGAAAGAAGCATCCACGATATGTACATTTTTACCATATCATCAAAAGTAATAGTGTTTAGTTTTAATTCCACCAGATGTATTGATTAATATTCTTAATGTATATAAACCTCTTCCATTTGTGTACACAGGATCTGCAGAGATTCAACTTTGTCATCCCTCAAAAGAAACCCAGAACCATGTCTGCAGCCATGGATGCACCAGGTAGGAGGCAATGTTATCCACGAGCTCCTAAATAATACAATACACGCATTATTACAACAGCTGGAAGCAGGGTTCGTACGGTCATGGAAAACCTGGAAAAGTCATGAGATTTTAAAATGGTCATTTACAGGCCTGGAAAAGTCATGGAAAAAACTCAAATCATAAAAGTTTTGGAAAAGTCATGGATATTTGTTAAAATCACATGATCATTTACGCCGAGTTTGAAATAATTACATTTTTTTTAAAAGAATGACGCTCAAAATATAAGCCGACGTACGCTCTCAATATGCAAAATGTTCTTATACCGAGATTTCAGTTTGATCATGGAAATTTGGTTTAAAGTCCTGGAAAAGTCCTGGAAATCCATTTCTCAAAATGTGTATGAACCCTGTGGAAGGTGCCTGCTTGTTTATTTAATGGATAAACACCCCGATTAGACCTTGATCGTAGTATCATTTAGATTCTTTGAACAAGTTTTTTATGTTTACTATTAAGAAAAACAGAATCCAGGACGTGTCTTATTTCTAAAAATGAAACATTTATGAATACAACATCACATGTGCAGTGATATAACATTCATATGCGTGTCACTCTGCGTATCTCTCTTCAAGGCCTGAAAGTTGATTCCAGTGAGTTCCGCAAAGTGTGACACAGATATGCTGCAGATTAAAATCTGGGACAGAGAGACTTGATGTTAACTTGTATCAAAAGACAAAAAGCTATATAGGTGGAACGCTATAGACGAGTTCTTTTAAAACAAATGTTTTCTTGACATGAGTAAAGTTTATCAAGCGTCAACATCTCAATCAAGTCTTTACGAGTCACCCTTCAGGCTTGTTGTTTCTCTGGCGTCGAGACGTCAACAGAAGAGCTCCCGTTAAAGCGGCGCTGACTGATTTCCTCTTTGACCCTCTCAGCGGCGACGCCGGCGCCGGTCATCTGCGAGGTCTGCGGAACGATCTTCGAGACGCGGCGGGGTCTCTCCAGCCACGCCCGCCTCCACCTGCGGCAGCTCGGCGTCACGTCGTCCGAGAGCAGCGGCGCCCCCATCGAGCTGCTCTACCAGCTCATCCAGGACCGAGGCGACGCCCTCCCCGACTTCTCCTCGGCGCACGGGCCGGCGCCGCTCAAGAGAGCGCCGCCGCCGGAGTCCAGGACGGCGGCGCCGGCGCCGGAGAGCCGAGTGGCGGCCGCGCCGCAAAAGACGGACCGCGGCGGACCGAAGGAGTCGCCGACCGCGCTCCGCCCCTCGTCCCCCGCCGGTGTCGTGTCGGGCGAGTCCAGGACGAGCGGCGGCGGCGGCGGCGGCGGCGGCGGCGGCGGCGGCGGCTCGTCTTCGGAGCACCAAACCAAAGCCAAACCGCTGTGGGCGCCGCTGGAAACGGACGCCCCCATCACCTTAGGTAAGGGTCACGGTTCACGGTGTTTTTATTTGCCGATTGTGCCGAGAGCGACAGGCCAGACACGTTGGAAAGGTTTCGCAGGTCTCTCCTAGTCAACGGGTACAAACACATTATTACTAGAACGGGCACTCGGTAGAGCGCAGACCTTCGCAGCAGACACTTTTTTGGTACTTGGCATGAGAATTATGAATTATGAACATTTTGGCATTAATCACATGCTAATTGGATAAAAATTGACCGCGCAATGGTAAAAAGAAGATGTTGACCTTTTCATGACCTTGACCTTTGACCCGATCAATCCCAAAATCAAATCAAATGGTCCCCGGATAATCCCACCAAATGTCATGCCATTCGGTTTAATACTTTTTGAGTCATGGGAATAACACACAAGATAGATAGATAGAAATATACTTTATTAATCCCCAAGGGGAAATTTGTCGACACAGTAGCACCAATAAACTAAACACACAAGAATAAAATATAAATATAAGAAACAGTGACTGTGCATAAAGTATACAAAGTGAAATATAAAATATAATATGTAATATGTATATATATATATATATGCAAATACAGAAGTGTAAAATTAAATTAAATGTAGACAGTGTGCAAAATGCAAAGTGTGTGTATGTGTGTAGTGTAAATGAAATGTGTGAACTAAGTGCAGATCAACATAGTGTAAGTATGAATGTGAATATGTACAGTGATAATTATTATGTAGTTATTGCAGTTATTGCACTAAAACACACACACAAACACGCACGCACACACACACACACATACAAATAAAGAAATAAATGCACAGCGATCAAAACATAACCTTCCGCAGAATGCGATGGTAATAGAAAATAAATAAAAAAAACACTGTAAATAAGGTGGTATAATATACAGTATTAGGTACAGTTAAAAAACAAACAGGTTATCAAGATAAAAAAGGAGAGGTAAGACTGAATTCTAGATGTTTAAAGAAATATGGAAAGCAGTGAGGGGAGTATCTGTAACAGCCAGGCACCTTATTTTATTCTTATTATATTTAGTAATGTAACATTTTTTAAATTTATTTTTATTAGCCTTTATTTAACCAGGTCGGTCCCATTGAGATACAATTACTTCTTTTTCAAGGGAAGCCTGGCCAAGACAGCAGCATAGAACAATTGCAACAGTCACAAGACACAACCGAAAACACATAACACAAATAAAATACATTTAAAAAACAAACAAACAAAAAAACATGTGGACGTGAGACTAGAGTCTGCGTTCCTTTTTACTCATCCTCCTCTTCCTCCTTGCAGCTTCAGACGCCACCAACGAGGTCCACGTGTGCCAACTGTGCGGCTGCTGGTACGGGACGCGCAAAGGCCTGTCGGGCCACGCCCGGGCGCACCTGCGCCAGATCGGGATCCCCGACAGCGACATCAAGGGCAGCCCCATCGACCTGCTGTACCAGATCATGGAGGAGGAGGACCTGAAGCCCATCGACAGCGAGCAGCAGGCGGGAGCCGGCCCCTCCAGCAGCCCCTCCAAGTCCTCCTCCAAGAGACCCTCCAATCGGAGCGCTCCGCCGGCGTCCCCGGCCAGCAAGCGGCCCAAACCCCCCGTGGACTTCGTCTGCATTCTGTGCGGCGAGAAGTTCGAGAACCGCAAAGGCCTGGCGATCCACGCGCGCGCCCACCTGCGCCAGATCGGCGTGTTCGACCTCATGGGCAAAATCTCCGCCATCGACACGGTGCAGGAGCTGGTGACCAGCGGCATGCTGGAGGCCATCCCCGCCCCCCCCAAAGGGAGCGGCGCCGCCGGCTCGCCCGCCGCCCCGTCCCTCTCCCCGAGCCCCGCCAAGCGCGCCCGCTCGCCCGTCAGCAGGGCGCCGAAGGCCAAGAAGGGCTTCCGGCTGGCGGTGGACCCCCTGCTGAGGAGGCCCAAGCCGGAGCCCGTGGAGACGGAGGTGTCCGCTCCGCCCAAGGGAGGCGGCGGCGGCGCCAGCGGCGACTCGCCGACGCAGAAGTCGCCCGCCGCCGCTTCAAAGCCTCCGAATGCAGGTAAATAAAGAGATGATGGAAATAGTCGTGATTCTCAAATGGCATTTGTGAGATGCCGCTTCTCACAGGGTTCGGACGGTCATGGAAAACCTGGAAAAGTCATGGAATTTTAAAATGGTCATTTTACAGGCCTGGAAAAGTGATGGAAAAAACTTAAATCATAACATTTTGGGAAAAGTCATGGAAATGTGTTATGATCACATGTTCATCAACATCGAGTTTGAAATAATTTATGTTTTTTTAAAGAAAGATGCTCAAAATATAAGCCAGCGTTCGCTCTCAATACACAAAATGTTCTAAATTGTTCATGTTTTTATTGAGAGTTCAGTTTGGTCATGGACATTTGGTTTAAGGTCCTGGAAATCCATTCATCAAAATGTGTAAGAACCCTGATCTTGAACGCCAATTGGATACCTTTTTGACTTATGCGAATAACACGCATACAAATAAATAAATAAATAAATACACGGCGATCAAAACAAAACCTATTTTCAACGCGATAAGCAATACATAATCAATATTACTTTCCAATAAAACCTCAATTCAAATGTCAAATGAAGTGTCTCCAGCAGTTTGTGTTTACAAAGTGTGGCTTCATCCTCTTTTCATTCCCCCCCGGTTCCCCAGACGTCCAGTCCCAGCCGCCGACCGTCCTCTGTAACTTCTGCGGCCAGCTGTTCGAGACCCGTAAGGCCCTGTCGTGCCACGCCCGCGCACACCTGCGGCAGCTGGGCCTCACCTGGTCCATCCGGACGTCGCCCATCGACCTCCTCAAAGAGGTCATGATGCGCGGCGAGGAAGGCAAGAAGCTGGCGGTGCCCAGCGGCTCGGCGGCGGGCAGAGCGGCGTGGGCCGCCCAGGGCTCCAGGCGGGCGCCGGACGGCCTCCAGGCGGGGGAGCCGGGCGCCAACGCCTCCACGGCGCCGCTCGACTACTCCATGAAGGAGAAACCCTCGGCGGGCCGGAGCGGGGGCGCGCACACCGGTAACACGGCAACACCACGGCCATCTTATTTACTGCCACGTTGTTGTGAGATATGGTGTTCATGTATTCGTCCCACAGGGGAGTCAGCATCACAGCAGAGCATTAATAAGAATAAAAGATACAAATAAAAACATAAAACTAAATACTAAATACTACTACTAAAATACTAAATACGAAATAATACTACTAAAAGACTAATACTAAAATACAAATACTAAATACTAATACTAATTTACTAAATACTAAATTACTAAAATACAAAATACTAATACTAAAATACTAAATACGAAATAATACTACTACTACTAAAAGACTCATACTAAAATACAAATACTAAATACTAATACTAATTTACTAAATACTAAATTACTAAAATACAAAATACTAATACTAAAATACTAAATACGAAATAATACTACTACTACTAAAAGACTAATACTAAAATACAAATACTAAATACTAATACTAAATTACTAAATACTAATACTAAATTACAAAATGACTAAATACTAATACTAAATTACTAAATACTAATACTAAATTACTAAAATACTAATACTAAATTACTATATACTAAATGACTAAATACTAAATACTAGTACTAAATTACTAAATACTAATACTAAATACTAAATTACTAAATACTAATTACTAATACTAAATTACTAAATAGTACTAATACAAATACTAAAATACTAAATACTAATACTAAATTACTAAATAGTACTAATACTAAATTACTAAATACTAAATACTACATGGGGAAAACAAAGTGTGTAAATGTCTGTAAGTATGTAAGTTATGAGATAGTTAAAGATGGTGTTGAAGTCTGACATGTTGATGAACCAAGAGTCAACCCATCAGTCGCCGACCTGGTGCCATGACAACGCGGCATAACACCAGCTGTCTGTTGGTCAGCAGCTGGAAATATTCCTCAGAAATTGTGCTAATTATTCCAGTTTGTTAAAAAACTGATTTACAGCTTAAATGAGAAATAATTAATATTGACAGAAAAAGAGGGATGGGAAATATGGAGAGACAGAAGTTTGATTTCGTCTTTTTTCCCACAATGCCTCAATGTCCCTGTGAACTATGTCACTGATGCCCTAAAATAAAATCAGTTCTAGTTGGGGCAAACTCGGTGTTCAACACATGGACCACAAAGCTTCATTTTTAAAAACTGCTCATGACGTAACGAGTGGTTTGAAAACAACCTAAATACCGTATGTGGAGAAATTCACCGACGCTAAAAATCTAAAAGCGAGGGCGATTAAAGAAATAGCATGTGGACACTTTTTATAACCGGAAGAGAGTTTTAAATGAAGAAGAAAAGAAGAAAAAAGAAAAGTCGAGGGAAAATTAGCTTAAAAAATAAATACATCGGCTTATAAACTAGAAGCCAATGAGGGTGCTGCAGCGGTTCTTCCATCGTCATGCCAACGCTGTTCCATTAATTGTCGTGTATGTCGGGGAAAAAAAAGCAGGATTCACTCCTAACATTTCAAAACTATTCTCGTCCTCTCCTCAGACGCGTCCTGCGAGCTGTGCGGCTTCGACTTCGAGAACCGCAAGGCGCTGGCGAGTCACGCGCGGGCGCACCTCCGGCAGCTGGGCATCGTGGAGTGGAAGGCGGACGGCGGGGCGAGCTCGCCCATCGAGCTCCTCAGCGAGCTGATCCGCAGGGACCCGGCGAAGGTGGCGGCCATCACCCAACGCTACCGCATGGGGGACCTGTACATCAAGAAGGTGTGGCGGGGCGTGCTTCTGATCCGCGCTTCTGATTCACGACGGGGTGCATCGCGGTGTTCGCCGTCGCCTCACCGTCATTTATTTGCTCTCAGTCCCAGAGAGGCGCCGCGTCGCCCTCCCTCTCCACCGACTCGGACGGCGTCCTGAAGCCGGCGGCGGGCCGGGAGCACGCGGGCGTGACCGCCGGCTCGGCCAGACACGCCAACAGCAACGCCAGGGCCATCGCGGCCCACGGCGACCTCGGCGTGCGCTCCTCACGGGGTGAGAGTTTGGAAAAAGAAAAATAGCCGGATACACAGATCTAAATGAAAAGATTTCTAAATATGTTTCTATTCCCTTTTTTCTTTTGTTTTTGTGATTTTTTTTTTTTCTTCTTTTTTTTCAGGGGTCCACCCACCAAAACGAGCGGCGCCAACGGGGGAGGAGAACCACGACGGCAACTCCCAGCAGCCGCCGCGGTCGGCGGGCAGCATCCCCGCCATGCTGCCCAAGCCCCCGCTCACCCCGCTGGTGAAGCTGGTGGGGAAGGTGTACTCCCTCAAGTGCAGGTCAGGAGGAAGGAGAGCATCGCGGTCACGCTCGGGTTCAGGGCGGAGAATAACGGATCAATACCGGAAAAAAGAAAATTTGAAATGTTAAAGCCCCACTATGTAGTGTTTCCCTTGTAGCGCCCCCTTCAGGTATTTAACGTGTACTTCAGTGTTGTAAATACCCAGTTACGACAGATCAGGGGTCGTGAACCTCTGCAAATAAAAAGTCACCGGTGAGGTGGACTGGACTATGTGACGTTGGTCATTACTGACAGAAAGCAGGTCCAAGGACCGGGCGCTACAACATGTTGTCGCTTTAACATTCAAAGACACCCGAAAATTAAATGCAGTTTGAGAATTTTTAACTAATTCAATGCAAGAAAAATCGAATGAATTGTCAATACAGTGATCACTGTGAACACAAAACTAAAATATACAGTAAATATGTACAAAAGAAGCTCCAGCGGCGTGCCGGTGGGTTATTCAATACAAATATATGCAGCGTAGCCGAGTATTGGGACTTAATTTTGAACTCTAGTTAAGATTCCAAACTTTTTAAAGATACAAAATGTGTCAAGTGGTGTCTTTTTACTATTTAATTAAACAAGTAAAAAAAAACGATAATATTTTAAGATATACAGTGGGTACGGAAAGTATTCAGACCCCTTTAACATGTTCACTCTTTGTTTCATTGCAGCCATTTGCTAAAATCAAAGAAATGAATGGTATTTCTCATTAATGTTCTCAGCATGTGATATTTCAGTTTTTCTTTTCTAATAAATCTGCAAAAAATTGTACATGTCTGTTTTTTTCTGTCAAGATGGGGTTCTGAGTGAACATTAATGATAAATAAAATGAACTTTTTTTATTTTAGCAAATGGCTGCGATGAAACAAAGAGTGAACATTTAAAAGGGGTCTGAATACTGTCCGTACCCGCTGTATTTGATGATATTTCAGAACAAGAAGTTACAGAATTAGACGACGTGGGGCAGGATCATCTGATCATCTGAACGACCGTGAAAAGCCTCTCAAGTGGAGGAACCTCCCTCTCTGTGCTTCTGTCCCCAGGTTCTGCGAGGAGGTGTTCCACGGGCCTCTGTCGGTTCAGGAGCGATGGATCGCTCACCTGCAGAAACACATCCTGTCGCTAGGCTACAAAGGCAAAGCGTCTCCTCCGGCCGCGGCGCCGCCGCTCGTCCCGCCGCTCGCCGTCTAATCCGCCGAGTCTCCGACATTAATAACGCGTCAGGAAGAAGAAGAAAAAAAAGAATACATGTGATGTTCCTTTTTTGTCCTCTAGAGGGCGAGCGTGAGCCATGTGAGGAAAGCGGCCGAGCGTACCACTCAGGTAAAAATCACAAGAGATCCCACGGACTGATTCATCCCTCATCTCGATGTCAGGCGCTTTCCTCCTCCTGCTCACACGTCCTCCTGTTACGTACAGGCGTGTGTTTCAGTGCCATGTATTCAATAGTTAATAATTTAATGTCAGACACTGAAAGAACGTTCCGGGTCTGCGATTCTTCTTGTTTTTCTTTTCTGTCCCCCTGCTGAGTAGACCGGCGTGTTCGTCCATGAACTTTTATATGCTTTGAAATTGAGTCTTATATTATACATTTATTGGTCAGGGTTTTTTACCGTACATCTGGATGGATTCTCTCTTCTTTTATTTTGGTAAATGGAAATGTTTTGGAAAATAACAAAATCATGTAATCGATGGTGGAAGAAAAAAATGTAATCAGGAATGAAATCAAAGCCTCAACCGTCTTGACCATAGAGACATTGTTTCTCTTATCGACACTTTCTTCAGGTAGAACTGCAAATACTGTGTTTGTTTTTCTGGTCTTTTACATATGTTTTTTAATACTTATATTAATTACATTGTGTCTTGTATATAAAATAGTGCTGGATGAACAAGTTTGATCGATTAATCGCCTGATTTTTCTGTGATTAACAGCGATTAATCGCATGATGTGAATTTATGAATTAAAAACTAGTGTATTGCACGCTAGTAATGTTATCAGAACAATATAACAGAGTGAGGTGGTCTAGCACATAAATATATTATATATAAATATATAGATATGTATATATCTATATATATATAAAAAAAGTATATAATTATATATATATATACATATCTATATAAATATATACATATATACAATTATATATAAATACATACATATATATAAAAATATACATATATAAATAATTATATATATATATATAAAAATATAGACATGTATAAATATATATATATAAAAATATATACATGTATATAAATATATACATATCTATTTTTATATATATATATAAATATCTATATTATGTTGGGCTATTTTACATGTTTATTCGAGGGTGTTGTGTGGAGAGAATCAGATGAGTGGAAGTAAATGCTCACGTTGTTGTCTCTCATGAAGGAATGTGTGAACACATAAATCACTGAATTAGTTTGTTTTGGGTGTATTTTTCCATTCAGATCGGTTTGTGTCTGTTTGTGTCGTTGTTTAACACATTTTCCTTTGTTTACACATTCCTCCTAACATCAAGGCTTAATGTCCGCCGCCTGCCGCGTTGCATCATAACTGCCCCTCCCCTTTGTTTGAACTATCGGGCGCTTTCAGTCATCGATAAGATATCAGTTTCAAACAAAGCATTGTTGTTGTGAAAATGTGGAAAACTTCACATTTTGCAACAGTTATCGGAGCTTGTTATGTTGTCCCTCTCCCAATAAAAGTATGTTTTTGTACTTTACTCCCGTTCTGAATATGTTTCCATCCTCGGACATTATGTTCATGAATGTGTCTCGATGCCAGCGGTGGCTGTAAAAGCATATTTGGTGTCGGTAAGATTTGACTTCTCTGAGCTGCAGATCTTCTACCGGTCTGGCCTGCACACAGGTCCTCCATCACTTGTTTATTGTTGTTATTATTATTATTATTATTATTATTATTATTATTATTATTACATTTATTTAACCAGGAAAAGCCTCATTGAGATTTAAAACCTCCTTTACAAGAGAGTCCTAGCTCAGACAAGCAGGAGCACATTAAACTAAGTCTCAGACGTACAACAGAAAACAGTGACAGACAATATATATATATATATATATATATATATATATATATATATATATATATTTGTTTTACGATATTGTTTTAGATCATCAGTAAAACCCAAACTAAGCCTCAAGTCATCTTATCCCAGTTCACACCGGTGCACATACCTCAGTCAGAGAAAATAAATCTAAATCTGTGTGTGTGTGTGTGTGTGTGGGGGGGGGGGGGGTACAAGCCCACTTAAAACCCTTCCCAACTGATGTGGCCAGCCTGTAGATTAACATAAACACCTCTTTTCTCTGCCTATATAACCTTTAACAGAATGCTATATCTTCAGATTTTCACAATTGGGTTCCTGAAAGTCTCCAGTGGTTCTAGGCGTCTGTATTCGACCTGCATCTTGCAGAATAAACCTTTCATTCCTATCGAGTGCTGAGTCGCTCGAACTTTCCTTCTTCATCATGATCTCATCACTATTTGCCGGTCCACGAAGAAGTTCCAACACCTATTTAAAAAACCTAAAACCCCTTTATACCTGAAAGCCTTTTTGTCATTTCGAGACATATTGTCGTACGTCACAGAGCGAAGACGTTGTAGCTTCCTCCATTTTTCTGAAAATTTAACCTCCATAGATAAGCTGGAAGTACGTTGAGAATCGTCTCTCGACAGCCAAAGGAAGTCGAAAGGTTTAAATTAGAGAAAAAAACCTCTTAATAATCTGTCTCCCGTGCATTCTACACTGTTATAGAATAGAATAGAATAGAAATATACTTTATTAATCCCCAAGGGGAAATTTGTTGACACAGTAGCACCAATAAACTAAACAAAATAAAATATAAATATAAGAAAGAAAGAAAGTGACTGTGCATAAGGTATACAAAGTGAAATATAGAATACAAAATAAAATTATATATATATATATATATATATATATACACAACATATATGTAAATATATATTAATTATATAATATAATATAAATTAATAATTATATCCTCAAAAGATGCAGTAGACATTGCAAAAAAACATAATTTCTCCAATTTCCCTCCGATCTCGTCTAATTTATTCTGCAGAAAAGACGATGCGGTCCATTTCATTCTAAAGATGGACGCCTCTGTGCATCATCCTGACCGTGAGGGAGAGGCGGAGGAGATGATCTATGACGAGCGTCACGCCCGTCCCGCTCGCCGCTCCGCCCCTGCTGTACGTCGTCGTCACGGCGATGATGTCTGGAGGCCCGTTCTCTGTGATTTACCGCCCTGACGTCCGCTCTGCTGCTGGTTCCTGGACCTCGGGGCCCTCCGGCCAGCGAGCGATCCCCTCTGACGGAGGGGGAGGAGGCTGCTGCTCACGTCTGTTAACACCTGACGGTGTAATCACAACACCGGGGCCTCAGGGCGGCCATCGAGCTGAGCGGGGAGCACAGGAGACGCACATCTGTCTTCCAGGGATTTGAAGCAGAGGTGTAATAACTTTGGGTTTCTGGTCTATTATCCTCTTCAAGCATCTTTATTTCACTCTGGACCGGACTGACCACAGGAATAATGAGACGGAATGACATGGAAATCATATTAACCTTCCCATTAATTATGATTTTATGATATGTGAGGAACTAGATTTGATGACTCATCTTGAACCCGGGGAGGGTGACATATATTTTTCCATTCAAAAGGTGAAAACATCTTATACAACTATACTTGCTGTGTGCTGAGTTATCAAATACTGATAACTGCTGTAAACTAAAACACATCTTTACCAACTATATCTTGAATAAAAACAGATTAGCACTTCAGTGGCTGTTGAATGGCATTTACTTATGGTAATACTTATATCACTTATAGTAACACTTATAGTATGACTTATGGTATTACTTATAGTATGACTTATGATATTACTTATAGTATGACTTATGGTATTACTTGTGGTTTTACTCATCGTATTACTTGTGGTATTACTTATATTATTTTTGTAGTTTGGCTTTCTTGAAGAAATGCTATTTTCTAAAGATTATATTATATTATCCTTTATTCGTCCCACAGTGGAGACATTTCAGGATTACAGCTGCATGTTCACATTAGAGCATTAATAAAAGATAATAATAAAAGACAATAACAATAACAATACTAAAAACTAAATAATAAATATACAGAGGAAACTAAATATACACACCAGGCGGTGAACAAAGTGTATTCCCAGCAGGTTGAAGGTTGAGGACGGTAACGTGCTGAGTGGAAGATCTCCAGCGCTCTGCTGCAGTTTGTTGTTGTTGTTGTTGTTGTTGACGACTTATTGAATATTGTGAGTCTCTTTGGATAATCATTATAGCGTAACTGTCCACCACACTCCCTTTTACATCATTTGTTTTACTTTGATCTAAAGCTTAATGAAAGATGGCCGTGTTGTTGTGTATGAAGCCGATGATAAAGCAACACAACAACAACAACATGTGGAAAATACCTGTTATTATTTCCAAGCGAAAAATACAGTATTAAGCATAAATGTCATTTATCCCGACTGTTGGGAGGAAAAGAGGGGAACAGACTTTCTGTCCGTCCTGCAGTTGGACTTTGAGTCTGGAAGTTTCTTCCAGTGGATTTATGTTTCTTGGAAGAAGACGGAGTTTCATCACACGACTTTGAACTCTGGGTTCTCTCCTCACGGGGCAGATTTACCGAGCCGTGTAGCTCCTCCAGCATCTGTAACCAACACACACCGCCTCGTACGGGAGTGTGTGTGTGCACCACCGGGAGTGGTCACGGTGGCACGTCGCGTCATTTCCAGGCAAAGAGGTTATGATGATGTCATCAAAGTGCATTTGGCTGCTGTGGTCAGCAGCTTTTTCTCTCAGGCTCCACACAGACACCGGACACCGGGGACGAGGGCAGAGCCTTTCTCCTGGGGGGGGGGGGGGGGGGGGGAGTCATCACGCCGTTGCTCAGGCGACCTCGCGTGACCCCTGCCTGCTTTGAGGTCACTGCAGACCCTGGATCAGTTTGTAAAACAAGCAGCGAATAATCCCGGTGATTTACGGATGATTCATCTGACTGCCAAAGAGCTTTCTGGAATGATCCAGAACCAGAACCGTTTTTGTGTATCGGGCCGCCGTCCAACAAGAAGTTTAAACGCCAGAAATGGTGCAAATAAAACAAAAACATGGCAGCAGCTCACTAAATGTTTTCAACAGCATCAGATGTGAGGGAAACCTCTGAACCTCTACCGGACCCTCTAGAGCAATTACTGCACCTGTAAACATACCAGAGGTTCAGCGTTCATGTTTTCAGAGCTTATTGATGCCACCCTCTATCTTTGATTTCTTTTAAGGAAGAAAAACATTTCTTTTTCAATTAGTTTCAGTCTTAAAAAAAACGAAGAAAATAACTGATTCATTCATTATTGCTAAGTCACAAATTGGATACAGACATTATTTATATCGGCCGTGCTTTTCATTTCCTGCAGATGGTTGGTTCAATATTTTTAAATAGTGATTTCAGTCTGTTTTGGGGGAGAACTCACGATTGAAAAATAAATAATGATAATGATAATCTGACTATTGTAGAGATCCAGGGCATCCCGCCTTCACGCTGCATTGTGTACGCAGCAGCAGGGTCCCCCCCCCCCACCGTAAATAATTAATGATATGCACGAACGCCAAACGAGAGAAAATCCAGCAACGTTTTTTCAAATGTTTTTCCTCTGAGGAGAGACCTTTGCTCTGCAGCAGGGTGAACTCACACATTTTAAGATGAGATTATGCCTTTTGTGGCCAGCATACAATATATTATGCAAAGTGTGCTCTATAATCAGTACGTCACAGCTCAGAGTGCCATTAGGAAAATATGTACAGATAAATGTGGCTAAATGAAGGCTAAGAGTTACTTAAACAGGTGAGATTGATTGACAACAAAACATGTAAAAATAGCACTTTAACTTTTTATTTTCTTGTCAGATTATACTCGATAACACCGCACTTTAGCAGACTATTTTCCAATACCATACATAGCCACGTTCATCACTGGGCTATTTGAATCAATGCATAGTTCTTCTAGTGAGTGGCTGTTGAATTGGCTCAAAGTGCAGACTCAGCTCTTTTTTCTTCTCTCTCTCTCTCTCTCTCTCTCTCTCTCCATCGCTGCATTTGATTTGTATTGACTGCAGGAACAATCAATCAACCCTAATGCACATTTTTCAATAAAGAGAAAACCATGTAAGGAAGTGCAGTCTGTCGTATAGGTCATCTCTCAGGAGCGCGTGAGAACGATGACGGCTTTAGTTGACTTGTTACCGTCGCATTGAAAATGCGGAAGGTAATGTTTTGATCTCCGTGTATTTGTATGTGTGTGTGTGCGTGTTATTCGCGTAAGTCAAAGAGTATTAAACCGAATCGTATGAAATTTGGTGGGATGGTTGGTTATTATCCGGGGACCATTTGATTAGATTTTGGGATTGATCGGGTCAAAGGTCAAGGTCATGAAAAGGTCAACATCTTCTTTTTACCATAGCACGGTCAATTCTTATCCAATTGGCATTCAACTAATGCCAGATGCTTTTCTCCTTTATGACATATTAGTACACAAATATAACCTGAAACCACGAATAACGGAGAACAACAGCAATTGTTGTTTTATAGAAGTGGTTTCAGGTGCTATCTGGGGGTTTCCTTTAACATGTAAATGTACTAATATTTCATTAAGGAGAAAAGCAGCGACTCTTTTATATTTTGTAAGACATATTAGTACATTTAAAGGAATATAGAGTTCCCGATCCACCTGTGGCAGAGTACACAGAGTACACAGAGTACAATGCTAACCTTTAGGAGATATAAGTACTCAACGAGATATAAGTACTCAACGTGAAATCCCATCAGATAGAGGGAAATGGCAACCACTAAATAGCCCCTGAAACCATTTATATGAAATAAGAGTCGCTGCTTTTCTCCTTTATGACATATTAGGACATTTAGAGGAACCACAAAATATCCCCTGGAACCACTTCTAAAGGAGAAAAGCAGCGACTCTTGTTTTATAGAAGTTGTTTCAGGTGATATCTGGTGGTTCCTTTAACATTTAGATGTACTAATATTTCATAAAGGAGAGAAGCAGCGATTCTTTCATATTTTATATGACATAACAGTACATTTAAAGGAACCACTAAATATCGCCTGAAACCACTTCTAAAGGAAAAAAGCAGCGACTCTTGTTTTATAGAAGTGGTTTCAGGTGATATCTGGTGGTTCCTTTATCATAAAGGAGAACATCTTTTATATTTTATATGACATATTAGTAAATTTAAAGGAATATAGAGACCCCGATCCAGCTGGATTGCGGTGGGACCCCAGTGGTCCCTGTTGGTACTGCTCTGGACGTCCACGTTAACCACAGGAACAGATGTGCTGCCAGGATCTCAGTAGCTTGGAGACAATAAATATCTTCCGTATAATCCCTGACATTTTCCAGGCTCTCTGTTCAGATCCCACTCCTGATTTACTCGTGGTTTTCCTCCCCCTGCAGCACCCCTCTACAGTAACCATATATATACAGTACATATATATAAATAATATATATATATATATATATGTGTGTGTATAATATACACACACATATATATATATATATAATTTATATATATGTACTGTATATATATATATATATATACACATATGTATATATATATATATTTATATATAATATATATATATATATATACAGTACATATATATAAATAATATATATATATATATATGTGTGTGTATATATATATATATATAGTGTGTGAACGGGTCCGGGGAGAATACTTCATTTTAGATTAATGAGACACATTTGATATTCAAAGCAAAAGATTTAAGTTCTCTGGTTTTACTCTCTGTACTAGTAGTTCATTAAAGGCCTTTCCTCCCATCCTAACACTGTATAACTTTACGTGAACCATTTGTTTTAACTTGGTTAGATCCTGTGACACCGACACGCAGCTCTGCTCATTACGGAGGAGAGTCGGACGAACTGAGCGCGCTCCAAACCAGCGTGGCTCCAGGAATGTGGGAATCGGTGAGGAGTATTAACGTGTGAGCCATATTTAATACTAATAACATTTATGGTTTAATACTAATAACATTAATCGTTTATTATACTTATAACATGCATGGTTTAATACTAATAACATTAATCGTTTATTATACTTATAACATGCATGATTTAATACTAATAACATACATGGTTTAATACTAATAACATACATGGTTTAATACTAATAACATTCATGATTTAATACTAATAACATTCATGGTTTAATACTAATAACATTCATGGTTTAATACTAATGACATTCATGGTTTAATACTAATAACATTCATGGTTTAATACTAATAACATTAATTGTTTATTATACTTATAACATGCATGGTTTAATACTAATAACATTAATCGTTTATTATACTTATAACATGCATGGTTTAATACTAATAACATTAATCGTTTATTATACTTATAACATGCATGGTTTAATACTAATAACATTAATGGTTTAATACTAATAACATTCATGGTTTAATACTAATAACATTCATGGTTTAATACTAATAACATTCATGGTTTAATACTAATAACATGCATGATTTAATACTAATAACATACATGGTTTAATACTAATAACATTCATGATTTAATACTAATAACATTCATGGTTTAATACTAATAACATTCATGGTTTAATACTAATAACATTCATAGTTTAATACTAATAACATGCATGATTTAATACTAATAACATACATGGTTTAATACTAATAACATTCATGATTTAATACTAATAACATTCATGGTTTAATACTAATAACATACATGGTTTAAAACTAATAACATACATGGTTTAATACTAATAACATTCATGGTTTAATACTAATAACATACATGGTTTAATACTAATAACATTCATGGTTTAATACTAGGGGCGTAATCAGCAGCTGGCCGCTCTGACCATTCGCGCGCCTCACTTTTTTTTTCTTTTTCTTTAATCGCAGACTTTAAAAAAAAAGCCTAGCTACGCCACTGTTCACAACAGTCGTTTTTTTCCATTTCGATCGGCTCAGGCACCGGAATGTGCGTTGCGTTTCGATCCGACGAGTAATACCGGTTGTATTGGAACCGGTGCCACATTAGCACCGGTTTCCGGTACCCAACCCTCTAGACACAACGCCACACTGAGAGATCTCTGCCCAACATCGTTCCAACTGAAGGACTGAGAGAAGCCGACTGAAGGGAAGAGAGTTTGGTGAGTCTTCTTTTAAAGAACACTTTGGCAAAGACAGAAATGGCTGAGAAAATAGTTCTTGTTGAAAGATTCCTGAGGTGCCACGTTTGTTCAGAGACGTTCAGAGATCCTGTGTCTCTGAGCTGCAACCACAGCTTCTGTTCCTGTTGCCTGGAAGGATTCTGGGAACAAGCTGAGAACACAAACTGCCCCATCTGTAAAAGAAAATCCCCAAAAGAGATCTTTGTGAACTTTACACTGAAGGAACTGGCCGACTCGTTTGCTCAGGTGAATAAAGCTTCACCTGAGACGGAGCGAGAGGAGAAGAAAGAGGAGAAGAAAGAGGAGAAGAAAGAGGAGAAGAAAGAGGAGGTGCTGTGTGAACATGGAGAAGACACTAAACTGTTCTGTGAGGACGATCAGAAGGCTGTGTGATGTCTGTGAGTTTCGTCTCCACCAGAGCCACAAGGTGATTCCTCTAGAACAAGCAGTCACAGCCCTGAAGGAGCAGCTGAGGTCTGACTTGAAGTCTCTGCAAGACAAAAGAGACAGACACAAACAAGTGGAGGAGATGTACGAGGAAGTGATCCAGCACTCCAAGAAGCAGCTGCTGTCCACAGAGAGGCGGATCAGAGCCGAGTTCAACAAGCTGCACCAGTTCCTGAGAGAGGAAGAGGAGTCCAGGCTGGCAGCTCTGAGGGAGGAAGAGGAGCAGAAGGGGAAGACCCTCCGCAGACAGATGCAGATGCTTCAGGAGCAGATGTCCTCTCTGTCAGACTGCATCTCTGCGGTTGAAGAAGACCTGCAGAAACACAAGCTGCCGTTCCTCAGCAGTTATAAAGCCACTCAGACCAGAGCCAGAGCCCAGAGCTCACGCCCAGAGACACGGCTGGGCTCAGGAGCGCTGATCGATGAGGCCACACACCTGGGCAACCTGTCCTTCAGAGTCTGGGACAAGATGAAGGACATTGTCCACTTCAGTCCCATCATTCTGGACCCAAACACTGCAGACCCCTTTCTCCATCTGTCTGATGATCTGACCAGTGTGAGATATGGAGACACGTGGCTGAAGCTTCCTGACAATCCAGAGAGATTCACTGAATATCCAGAGGTTCTGGGATCTGAGGGCTTCAGCTCAGGGAAACACAGCTGGGAGGTGGAGGTGGGAGACCGTCCTCAATGGTCTGTAGGTGTGGCTAAAGAGTCCGTTGACAGGAAAGGAGAGAGATCTGATTCCCCAGAAGATGGAGTCTGGTGTTTATGCCATCAAAATGAAGAATACTATAATGGATCTAGTCAGACTGTCACAGTGAAGAAGAGTCCCCAGAGGATCAGAGTCCAGCTGGACTACGAGGGGGGGGAGGTGTCCTTCTACGACCCTGAAGACACGACTCACATCACCACTCTCAGAGACACTTTCACTGAGAAACTCTTCCCCTGGTTTTATATTGGAAAAGCTGGTGAAGGTAAAACTGCTGATATGAAAATGTGTCAAATTAATATTTCTCTGTGATGTTCAGACATGTTTGAGTTTATTCAGACTTCACTGTGTGTCAATATCTCATGGATATAAACACACAAACACACACACACACACACACACACGTGGTGATAAGTGGTGTAATTTTTATAAAACGTATTGATCCTGAAATACAAGCTCACAGCAGCTGAAGTATACGAATATATAAGTTATATTGAAACCCTGAAAGGCTGTATGTATTGATCATATCTACTATATAGAAATAAAGCATTAAAAAAAACATGAATAAATAAACTAGTTTTATGACAGTCACAAATAAAGTAAGAAGAAATGTAGGTTGCAATAAAATATAACATGAAAAAAGAGAGAATCACATTGGTGGGTGAATAAAGGTATATTCAAAAGCATTAAAGTGTGTAGATTGTGCGTCTTATTACGTAAGAAAGTAGTTCCCTTAGTCCGTTGAAAACAGTAAATGTAAAATGTGTAAAATCCGAGAGAATTCAGGAATTCATTTAAAAGCTGCAGATAGTTTTTCCCGTGTGTTTATTCCATCATAAGCCTGCTCATGAGTCTGAATCTGGTTTGACACACAGAACGATGTCCTGCTATTTATACGGCGTTGATTAAAATCATCAGGGCCGTGCGGCGCTGTGAACTCTCCGCCTGCAAACTAAGCCTCGTTCAAGTCATGCAAATAAAGTCCAGGAAAGTCATCCGGTACAGTAAAGCTGGGTGACTGTCCATCGACGCCTTAGCGTGGATCATCATCATAGAGGGAGTCAGCAGAGGGACACGCAGGAAGGCCCAGACGCAGTCAATAAACACCGAGGGAACACACATCACACGCCTGGTATTTTGAGGTTAAGACCCACCCTGAAATGGAATTTGTGTCTAAAAATAAACCTCTTATTGTATATAATAACTAGAACGGGCACTCGGTAAAGCGCATACCTTCGCATATCACAAGATTGAGCATTGAATTATGAACATTTTGGCATTAGTTGCCAATTGGATATAAATTGACATATAGTAAAAAGAAGATTTTGACCTTTTCATGACCTTGGCCTTGACCTTTGACCCGATTTATCCCAAAATCTAATCAAATGGTCCCCGTATAATAACCAACCATCCCACCAAATGTCATGCGATTCGGTTTAATACTTTTTGACTTATGCGAATAACACGCATGCACGCATACAAATACGCGGCGATCAAAACATTACCTTCCATATTTTCACTGCAAAGGTAATTATTCCATTTATTTACAAGCTAACTTAAAATGACATCAGCGTACTGTTACAGCAATCGCATATTCACCTTTTTTTTTTACGATAACATGTTTACGATAGTCATTTTCATGTATATCTAAGCATTAACTGCACTTTCCCGAATAATGACAACCGTATTTGTAAGTCTCACCTCATTTGCTCGTACGGAGCGGTGAAAGTATACGTCTGGCGTTCGTAAATAACTCCTCGGTGTGTCACGTAAACACATGACTCCTCCGGCCCGCCGTGAGGCTCGGCAGGACCGCACGGGCTCCAAATATGGAACCGAAAATATTGGGGAGCGACCCAAATCTGTAAAAAAGCTGGCTGTATGATATTATTTCTGTGATGTTTACACTGACGTCTTGTGAGCGCGGGCTAATGCGGCGGCCCCGTCTCGAGTCTGGCTCCTGCACAGCCTCTGACTCGTGTTGTTTGGTAACCGGTTGTTTACTCTCCTCTCTGATCTGTCTCGCCGCGTCCAACGGCTGCTCCCCGTGGACGGGAACCTCAAGGACAGCCTACAACTATCAAAAGGTGTTTATTTTTTAAACACCCTTATGTTACATTACATTACATTACATGTCATTTAGCGGACACTTTTATCCAAAGCGACTTACAATAAGTGCATTTCAACCTAGAGTACAAACTAAGAACAACAAGAATACAGAAAGTAACATTTCCTCAACATAGTCGAACTACAAAAGTACCACAATAAGAGATATTTAAGAGCCACTGAAGTGCTAATCTGTGTTTTAATCCAGATATAGTCGGAAAAGATGTGTTTTTATGTGAGATTTAAGATTAAGAATAACGGTTAACCCTTCTATTACCTTTGGGGTCAATTTGACCCCATTCAATTTTGAACATCTTTAAAAAAAATGATTGACATCATTTTTTATTGCTTCATATTTCATGACTTTTCCTAATTTATTGGGGGAAACTAGGTAATCACAAAATTCACATGATGATATGTTTTCAATGTCCTGAACACAATTTGACCCCAGGCTGTTTTTCACTGTGTAAAACATATAAGAAATATTAACTTGTGTATGTATTTATCTCCATCATGAAATATGCCTAATATGAACTATTGATAAACTCTGTCAAATTCATTGAATGTATTTTAACTCTAATCTGTTCTTCTGGTCACATGACATCTATTGCATCTGTCCATCCTGGAGAGGGATCCTCCTCTGTTCTCTCCTGAAGGTTTCTTCACTTTTTTCCCCCTGAAGGGTTATTTGGGAATTTTTCACTGTGTAAAGCATATAATAAATATTAACTTTTGTATTTATTTAAAGGGCTATTTAGGTAGTCAACAAACAAACATAAAGTGACGCTTAAACTTGGGAAACAATATACATTCTAATAATTTTCTGGAGGTTTTAATTGCTGGTGTCAAATTGACCGCAAGGGTAAATTTGAAGGTAATAGGAGGGTTAAATGTGATTATTCTTTTTCAACAAAGCAATCGTGCACCATTTATAATCCACGTAACCAACACACAGGGACACGTCATGTAATGGACAACTCTCTGCCACCAAATGCAAGATGGATGGTTTTTGAATCCCTGTGAGGTTGCAGGGAGACTCTAATGACCTTTTCCTGATGGATCCTGCTTACTGCCGGATGTCAGCTCCGTATCGGCAGACCTGTTGGGGGAATGTAAGTTACGGCTGATAACAAGCGGATCAATCCGCCCGGAGTCAAGGTATATACAGTATAGTTTTCACAAAGAAAGAGGTCAATTAGTCTCATTGTCACACACTGCCACCGCTCCTCTTCAAATCTCTCGCGAGCTGTTTATAGACGCTCGTGGAGGGGAGCCAGGAAACCCCAGCCGCTCCCTCCGAGACCGGATGACACCAGTCCAGTAATAGTGTCCTCTCCACACGGTCGGTCAACATATTTTTCAACGTCCTCATTTCTGGCCTGCATGAAGACGATGTTTTCGCTGGAGAACGTTCCAATGAGCTTCGGGAGATGCTGCGCCTCCCAAAGTGCAAGCGCTGAAAATATGGATATGTGATTACTTATAAAAACAACCCCCCCACCACTTGGCATAATTCAAGCAAGAATCCACGGAGAACACATTATCTGAAGTTACGATACGGCTGAGCTTGTGTGGGGATTGTTTCAGCAGAGTGCGGCCAATGTGTGAGACAAACTGCCAAAATGAATGCACTATAACTAACATCCAGATTTCCAGCTTCACACCCATTGGATCATGCATGTAGCTCTTGATTTACACCACCTCTTTAACCTCTCTGCTTCCTCTCTCCACTGGAATCTGTGATTCACGGGTTCAAGTATTTCAGAAGCCCGTGGAGAGCCGAGGTCCGAGGCGAAGCCATCGTTGTTGTTGGAGAAATGCAGAGCTGCTGCCTCGGGTGTGAAATAGTCTCGCTGTGTTTATGAAAGACTGATAATTCACAGGAAGACAGAACCAAGAAAGAAAAAACTACATTCACCTGCTGCACGCCTTCATGTTTGCTGAACTAGCTCGACGTTTCATTAAACCTAGTTTCTGTTGTCTAGCAAGGCATGCAGTTTACAATGAAAACAGTGAAAACATTGTTTTACCATCCAAATCCATGGTAATGTTTAGAATAATGGCTTTTTAAAATGTTAAACAGAGGTTAAACAAATGTAGCCTCTCATTTCTAGCCTGCAGCCAGCAAGAGGTAGCCTAATTTTAGTTGTAGCTGGCTAGCTAATTAAGCTAACGTTATAGCACCGAGTCTGGCTGTTTCAAAGCGACTCATTTAAAATAAATAATCTTTTCTAAAGATCTTGACCTATATGCACTTAGTGATAGGTTACATGATATCATGCCAAATATCAGCTGAGGCTTCAGCTGCAAGTACCAGAGAAAAAGTTAGCATTCATGCTAGTTGATTAGCCACATGTGAAACAAGAAAATAGAGAAAAGGATGTGTTCTTTTTTTGTCATTTAATCTTACTTGTAAGTAGGCTATGTATGAAAGGAAAATATGGCATGTCAGACTGGCATTTAGTGTTTTGTTTGTATTTTAAAACACTTTATTAACTCACTGCTATCTCGGCTAACGTTGACTGGAGTGGAGCATAGCTGCTAACGCTATTCTCTAAACTCTTCCAGGATTAGCTTCAACTCAGGGAGGTCTAGATGATACAAAAAAGAAATGTTAGGTGTGAAGGTGTCTTTATAAACGTAACCTAAAAATAATAACCTAACAAAATAACGCACTAATTCTTTTATGTACTCCTTGGTCTTACATTTAAATTGTGGGAGTCTAGATTAGCTGGACATGCTCTCTGCCCATACTGGTAAATATATTTAATCCAATAAGACCTCCCAACCTTTCAACCCTTCTGTTACCTTTAAATTTACAAAAATGTTTTACCCATGGGGTCAATTTGACCCCAGCAATTCCTCCAGAAAATTATTAGAATTAATATTGTTTCCCAAGTTTAAGTGTCAGGTACTTTGTGTTTGTTTGTTGACAACTAAATAGCCCTTTAAATAAATAAAAAAAGTTGATATTTCTTATAGGTTTGACATAGTGAAAAACAGCCTCGGGTCAAATTTACAAATGTATAAGTTGTGTTCAGGACATTGAAAACATATCATCATGTGAATTCTACGTTTTTCCAGTTGTCCCCAATAAATTTAGCCTGGATACCAGACCAAACTTAGCCCCGCCCTCAACATTTTTGGTCGGGAAGTTCACATTCTGACTAGAATTATGAGTATGACATCGTCAGGCTACAATAAATTAGGAAAAGTCATGAAATATGAAGCAATTTTTTTTATATCAATAATTTTTTTAGAGACGTTAAACATTGAATGGGGTCAAATTGACCCCAACGGTAACAGGAGGGTTACATTTATAACATGCTCACTGCATAGGGGCCATTTCGACCTTGTGGAGGCAGGTCGGCCATGCTTGGTTACTGTTAGGATTGGGCAATCGCTGTCTGGGGAAGGGTTTTGTGGACAGTCATTGCCATAATGAGGACGGCTTACTGAAGGACACATCTGCTTTCATCGTTAACTTCGAGTTCAGGCTCAAAGGGTGTCAACAAGGTCAAATAGGATGGGAAGTAAATGACAATTACTGAATATTAGTAGGGTTATTTTTGCATGTGATAGACTCATATAAATATCTAATGGGTTTTCAACGGCTGTTGCAATAGTGTGGATAACCAGTAAATGTGGTCCAGACACTACCTCCATTTTCTGATTCGTTTGAAGCCGTAAAGTCCAAACAGTTGGTTCATTCATCCCTCAGTATTAGCTTCATTCCAGATATTTTAATAGAACGAGCCAGGCACAAGAACATACAGAAATAGCCAACTTTAGCTGTGCAGGCTGTTTCAAAGCTCGCCGCTTTGCACTTCAATGCATGCTTTTTTCACACTGCAGTTTCCCAAAGCTGAACACCAGAGCACAAAGATGGACCTGAGTTCAAAGGGAAACGATTATGAAAGAAAGAAAGTGCCGTAATGGTGTGCACATGTACATTAAACACAGTTCAAATGTCTGCTAAATGTTAAAATTTGCTTCCAGTTGTTGATAATTATATTTTTGTTTTGTTTGGTATTTATTCGGACAAAGTCCTAACGGCAAACATGTCTTTATGAAGTCTTCGGACTGGCTTGAACATCACAGAGTATCGGAGAGCGAAATACATGAATATTGACATGTTATTACTCGTACAGTCGTTGTTTGAATCAAAGCTGTCCCTGTGAGACTGATCATGTGCTCAGAGACTCCAGGAAGACCTTGATGCTTAAATATCCACACAGAATAACTTGTATTAATCTTAATTACAAAGTCATAAATACACATATTCTCAATAATGTCTCCTTCTTTATGAATAATATGGATGTGAGCATCCTGAGGGATCTGATACGGGTCATGATACACCCCTTATGTTTAATGACTGTTAAGATCAGCCCAAATTATTTGGCTCCATCCTTTTATATTCATCTGTTGCAAATATTTCCATAAAAAAAATAAAAAAATGTCCCTCAGAATGAACACATTGTAGCATAGCCAGAAGTGCTAATTCAATAGAAGAGATTAAGCAGACATATTCATTATCGTATTCTGGCAGATTAACTATCCGTATATCTGGTTTAGACTAAAACATCCGAATCAGTGTTACACATATTTTCCCTCGTAGTCGTCCTTTTGCTAATGTAACGTACTGCTTTGGTTAAAGTTTTCTATTTACTGTGTGAAGACAGTTCTGATTTGATTATTGACATAATTTTCTTTTGCTTCATATTTCATGACTTTTCCTAATTTATTCGGGACAACTGGGAAAACCTAAAATTCACATGATGATATGTTTCCAATGTCCTGTACGCAACTTATAAATTTGTAAATTTGACCCGAGGCGGTTTTTCACTGTGTAAAACATATAAGAAATATCATCTTTTTTATTTATTTAAAGGGCTATTTAGGTAGTCAACAAACAAAAAAAGTACCTGACACTTAAACTTGGGAAACAATATTAATTCTAATCATTTTCTGGAGGTTTTAATTGCTGGGGTCATATTGACCCCAAGGCTAAAATGTTAGTAAATTTGAAGGTAACAGGGGGTTAAATAAAGATATCATTTTGAATAGATTAAGGGAGTGAGTAAAGGGACTGGATAGTGAAATCCCAAAAGATCATTCAAAAAATAATCTAAAGATACATCATATCACCTATAGGTCCTATAGAGTAATCTGATTACGCTGAACGAATGTAGGCCGACCTCTGGAGGAGGGACACACTGATACATCACTTTGTGAAGTTAATTCTTTGCCCTTTTAAATTTAGGACCTTTCTGATTTGTATTTGGACTTTTATCCATTTAAATATGCATTTATAACTGAAACCTGCTCTTGGTATGTTTGAAATGTGAAAAAAACATTGCTCAGATCTTGAAAAACACAACATTTGTTCCAGATGTTTTGAAATCTGGGTCACTCTGTGCAACCGTCTGACCTTTGTGTGTTGTGAAACAACCCTATCTGATACTCGTGAAGTGTATTTATCCTGACCCGGGGAAAAATATATATGCAATATTCATTTAATTTGTACTGAATTAAAGGGTTACTTCAGTATTTTCAAGCTGGACTGTTTTTGTTTGTAAGTGACTAATGCGAGGACAAGTGAGCAGCATTAATGGAACATTAAGTCCACAGAGAGTGCTTGTTTTTTTGCCACTGATGAGCTCAGATTGTTATTATATGTAACTCAACATTATGAAAAAGATCCTATTGAGGAATACAAGTTTTTCTTCACATTACACTTAATCATGTCTGTTTGTTATTGGTCCAGGTAAAGCTGCAGGAGAAGTCGAGTTGGGAAATGAAAATATCCGTAAATGGATATGTAGCCATAGCATTCAATTCACATTGTGGAAAAATCATCGAAATGTAACACAAAGCACAATTCTTTTGCACAAACTCGGTCTAGCGGTTCAAAGGTTCAGACTCCTCCTCAAGCCAAGCTCTTTCCATAATGTTGTCTGACTTATAAAAACAAGCACAGCTTGACAATGAAAAAAAAACAAGCACTTTAGTGGACATAAAGTCAAACGGCAACTTGCCCCCATTTGGATTAAAGGTGTTTAGCAGCTGTTGTCTGCAGCATTCTCCTTCAGTCCTGCAACAATTCCAGTAATTACCGTCTCTATTAGTCCAAAAACATGGGTGAAAAATACAGGAACAACTTTGTAACCACATACAATGTGTTTTACTAGCCTTGTATAGACAGCGATTGGCTCAGAGTCTGGTGGTGGTGCAGCCTCATGGGCCAAACATGTGGTTTAAGTTTAGTGTGAGGGAACGCCAGGACACACCGACATCCTGTAACTTAGTGGCAATACAGACGTGTTCTGCAAATACCCCCAGAAGTGCCCTTTCACTGGTATTCTACAGTCACTGAGTTGAGTTTTGCTGCTTTGATTTTCCAATGGATGTTATGGAAATAACAGAATAAAGTACACAAAGACAAATCACTCTCCAACCGCTTCTCTGTGCTGACTGTCTTCTCATTAACGTCGGTCTGGCCAGTTCAAAGTTGAGTTTCCATTGCAAAAGTTGCAAAACATCTCAGTTTCCCTGCAGTGGATGTGATTTTAAAGGCAATAAAGTAAAACATGTATACTTCTTGTCACAGTTTAGCTCCATACCTTCCTTTTATTATTAGCTAGTTTCATCCTGTCTCACTAAGACTCCGTTTACACGGTGGGAAAACGCATATATTTTCATGCGTTTTGGCCTTTCATTTACACAAAACTGAGGTTTTATCACGGAAAACGATCATTTCTAAAACCTCCGGCCAAAGATGAGATTTCTGAAAACTCAGTTTGTGTGTTTGCGTGTGAACGAGGTCAAACAGAGTTTTAGGTGGTCAAACGTCACAGTATGCGACTAAAGATGCTTCACGTCATGTGAGCGTCCTGTGGGACGTATGCGGACGGCGTATTTATACGGGTTCATATCAACAGAAACTTTTTTGAAAACGACCTTGTGTGTACAACGTTATTTTTGAAAACGGAGGGGCAGAAATATTTGTTTCTGTAAATATGTGTAAATGTGGCCTGACTATCGCGTCATTCCAGATCCTGCTTCCCATCTCTTAGTCCAGCTCCCTTCACCTGGTCCTCATGCCCGTCTCACCTGCTGCCCATTCCTTCATTAGTCCCCGTCTACTCAGGTTCCCTCACTTGTCCTCTGCCAGATTGTCTTGTGTTCTTCTTGAAGCCCTCCGGCATTACGACGTGTGTTTATCTGTTCCCATCTGTTTTCTTCCTGCCGGTACTTTGAGTAAAGTGAATTATTTTCCAGTTCTGTCTCCTGAGTCGTGCATTTGGGTCCACCCTAATACTCCCGTGATGCTTCTTGTTATTGAAGGAATAGTTTGAGTTTTGGGAAATGCACATGTTCACTTTCTTGCCGGGAGTCTACTCTAAAGAGAAGGTTAACACCACAGAAGCTATCATTAGCAGAGGTTAGCTTAGCATAAAGATGAGTAACAAAAAAACAGCTAGCTGGGCAACACAAACTTCCTGCTGGTACAATAATGGACTAATAAAGGAATATCTAATCTAATTGAATCTTATCTAATATGTTTAAGGCTTGTTTAGCATTTTCTAAACAAATTTATGGATTGAAGAAACTTAGAAATATATCATGAGCTAACCGCTTGACTCACTTCTTGACCGGCCTCTTTTATCGAGGTCTTTCCCATGGAGGTCATGGGGCTTATGGGAAATGATGTTCCGCCAAAGGGTTATTAAAACCAGAAGTATTAGATAAACATCAATATTAGGTCATATATAAAAAGTACTAACTTATAGAGTGAGGAGTTCATCTTTCAGTTTCACCCTTTTTCATGATCTTGGGTTTTCGTTTAGTCTGTTTCCTGTTTTATTTTGTAAATCCTCTCCTCTTGGGCCTCGTCTTGTTTACTTCCTGTCTTTGTTTGTTTCAAGCCTGTGTGATGCCGCCTCCTTATGAGTTTATCTGGTCACATTACGTCTATTCTTCTGTCCATCCTGGAGAGGGGTTCTCCTCTGTTGCTCTTCTGAAGGGTTCTTCACTTTTTTCGTTGTAAAAGGTTTTTGCCAAGCTTTTCGTGATTCGATGTGAGGTCCTAGGACAGGAATGTCTTTTACACATTACAAAGCCCTCTAAGGCAAATTTGTAATGTCTGATTCTGGGCTTTACAAAATAAACCAAATTGAATTGAACCTCATCTCATCTCTCCTTTCCTTGTGTACTTTCTGTTCCTCCCTCGTCTTTTGACTGTTGGTCTTCATCATCGAGGCTGTTGGGAGTTTTGGTACCTACTTCCTGTCTGCCAGTTACCTGCTTGTTTTTGGATTTATTTTGCGTGCACACTTTTTGATTATCATACAATGTACCTGCACCAGTCGACCAGCTGTTGTATCAGCATTTAAGTCCTTTACTCAAAGTCAAAAAGTCAAAGTCAGCTTTATCCACTCGAAATATACCAAATATTTGTTGAAATTTTTTTTTTTCTCTCATGTCCAAATAATAAAGTGCAGGTAAATCAAAATATATATAAACATTGAGACAATATACATTAAGAAAAATATCATTCTGTATAAGCAGCACTCAGACATTGGGAGTCTTAAAGGAGAGGGAGGAGAGAGTTCAGCTTCCTATTGTTTGAGAGTCTGGAGGCTCCGGTATCTTCTCTCAGAGAGAAGTGTGAGGACGGAGGTGTGTGTTTGTGTGTGTGTGTGTGTGTGTGTGCGTGTGCGTGTGTGTGTGTGTGTGGGGGGGGGGGGTCTGGAGTCACTCACAATCATGTCATATATGTCCTGCAGGGAGGCGATGAGGCACCGATGATCCTTCCAGCTGTGGCTTTCCTGTTGTAGTCTGTGTGCAGCTTCCGTCTCCACACAGTGATGCAGTTTGTCAGGAGGCTCTCAATGGTGCCTCGGTAAAAAGTGCACATGATGGGGGGTGAGTGTGTGTGTGTGTGTGTGTGTGTGTGTGTGTGGGGGGGTCTTCTTGCCTTCTTTAGTTTGAGGAGAAACTAGAGACGCCTCTGGGCTTTCTTTACCAGTGATGACGTGTTGGCTGTCGACAAGAGGTCCTTACTCCAAATCACCACGACACCCTTTAATATAACACACGATACTCACGTACACACGCACACACACAAACACACACATATTATATGAACCTCCTCCATCTTTCACTTCAGGTTCCAACATTCAAACACTTAGAGTCGTTATTGTTGTAGTTTAACAGAACGGCTTCAGAGCACTGCCACAGAGCTGGCTGCACTTTGACGCGCGCACACACACACGCACACACACACACACACACACACACATGTCAACACTGCTCAATGCATTGACCTAATGGTCTCCACCAGACAAAGGCATGACCAAACGTTCTTTGAGCCACGGCATCGATTCCGCGTCACGTTGTCTTTGTGAGCTTCATAAAGAACGGACGACTATCTAAGAGGATTACGTGAAGGTAATGAGATTTACGTATATCGGTATTTAGAGTCAATAGTTCTTCATGCCCATGGGAGCTATATTTACAGGTTAAATATTAGTGTTATCTCATCATTCCTAATCCCCTCCCTGACATAATGTTGCTGCTGTAAAACCTTTTATAGAATCAGAACCACATTGTTTACCATCAGCTGAAGTGTCTCCTGTTTGCTCATAAAACAACATTTTACATGTCGTCTTGATGGCTCTAGCATACAATATACACACCTTTGTATACAAATAAAAGCAATACCTTAGCTTAATCACATTGTACCATGTGTATTATATATCTTCGGCCACATTTACACATCACATGATTACATTTGTAGGTGTTTATTCACCGTATTTTTTCAACAACTAAACCTCCTACTGGGAAGCATCCATAACTCATATTAACAAACAACAATTTGACAGACGTTATTTTTGAAAACGGAGGGGCAGAAATATTCGTTTCTGTAAATACCGGCTATGTGTAAATGTGGCCTAAAACTGTCACGTCACTCCAGATCCTGCTTCCATCTCTCAGTCCAGCTCCCTTCAGCTGCCTCTGATCACCTCGTTAGTCCCTCATTACCTTCACCTGGGCCTCACGCCCTTCTCACCTGTTGCCCATTCCTTCATTAGTCCCCGTCTACTCAGGTTCCCTCACTTGTCCTCTGACAGATTGTCTTGTGTTCTTCTTGAAGCCCTCCAGCGTTACAACGTGTATTTACACTACACACATAGACATACACACACTTTGCATTTTGCACACTGTCTATATATATATATATATATATTTTATATATATCTTATTTAATTTTACATTGCTGTATTTACATATATGTTGTATATATACATATATATTTTATTTTATTTTGTATTTTATATTTCACTTTGCATAATATACTTTATGCAGTCACTTTCTTTCTTATATCTATATTTTATTGTGTTTAGTTTATCGGTGCTACTATGTCAACAAATTTCCTCTTAGGGATTAATAAAGTATATTTCTATTCTTCTATTCTATCTGTTGCCGTCTGTTTTCTTCCTGCCGGTACTTTGAGTAAAGTGAATTATTTTCCACTTCTGTCTCCTGAGTCGTGCATTTGGGTCCACCCTAATACTCCCGTGACATTTCTTGTTATTGAAGGAATAGTTTGACTTTTTGGGAAATGCACATGTTCACTTTCTTGCCGAGAATATAAAGAGAAGGTTAACACCACAGAAGCTATCATTAGGAGAGGTTAGCTTAGCATAAAGATGAGTAACAAGAAACAGCTTGCTGGGGCAATACAAACTTCCTGCTGGTACAATAATGGATTTATAAAGGAATATATAATCTAATTTAATCTTATCTAATACGTTTAAGGCTTGTTTAGCGTTTTCTAAACAAATTTATGGATTGGAAGTTGAGAATAAAAACTTCGAAATATATCATGAGCTAACCGCTTGACTCACTTATGGACCGGCCTCTTTTATCGAGGTCTTTCCCATGGAGGTCATGGGGCTTATGGGAAATTATGATATATTTTGTTTCATGAGTTTTGAGACATTTATAAATAGTTTTAAATCTGCCTCTGTGGGATATTTGAATATTTGTGGAAGCAAATTACGTTTTTCATGCAAGCTTTGTAATACTATAATACACTTAAAACTCCAGTACAGAAGCTATATCTAATAACATACACATGAATGAACACCTAACAATGTGCGTAGAGCTGCTTCCAACTGTGTCTCAGTGTGTTATAAACAACCTATTCATTGATTATAACCAGGCTCACCTTTGACACCTGGAGTCATCTGACAAAGTGAAGCCGGCCACATGGCCCTATGACATCACTCGATACACATCAGCTGCCTTACCAAAATATCGGTGAGCCGGCGTGTTACTGTCACCGCAGAGCAGCAGAACATCGTGTACCTCACGGAGAACTATCTGCTGAGTTCTGCGTGAGGAACGCGGTGGAAGTTTGAAGGTGGAGAGTGAGAGTTATCTCTCTCCGTCCGCCTACACGCCGCCTCCTGGAGCCGCGTGAATCATCCGCCGCCGCGCGCTTATCTCTGCATCACCCTCCGGACTGAAGGGCCGAGGAACAGGAAGCAAGGTTCTTGTGTATTTTATCTCCGATCGGGCAACTTCCTGGGCTGTTTCTCAGTGAACGTGAAGAACATTTTACGAGATTGTAAGGACACGTTGATGATGTATGATGGGAGACACGACCACAACTCTTGAGTCCATTGATTCCAGCCCTCGAGCCGCAGAGGACCTCCTGCTGACGTTTAACCACGAGAGACTGATGATGAGACGGAAATTAAATGGTGGGAAGGAGGAGATGGACCGAGGAGATGAATCAAAAAGATCAAACCGACCCACAGCTATAACCACCCTTATTATTGTAGGGGTTGTAAATCGTTGACGTGTCATAGCTTTAATTGTGGTCTTTCCTCCCGAGGTTAATCGCTGCGTGATCAATAACCATCCGTCTGTCCAAACTGGTCCATTTCATCTGAAGAGTGATATAAGGATAATAAAATAAAGAGCGATCTGTCGTTAAAATCCATCCAACCAAGATCTATTAAGAAGGGCGGGGGACTGGAAAATGTATATGTGAGATTTTGAACACTAATAAAATACAAATTACAAAAAAAAGATACCTCTGTAAAAACTAAATGTGTAGTTTCTCTGTAGACATTTACATCACATATGAGACATCAAGACTGGGTATGTGTGCAAATCAGCATATCAATATTGCATATATTTTGAATCGTTATATTCTTATTTAATTGTAAATTATTGTTAGTGTATCAAAGAAATGTACAAAATTCCAATAAATCCTGATAACATTGCCCCCCCTCCAAAAAAAAAGGGCGGGGGAGGGGGGTAAATGCTTCAAATGAGCAGCATCAAACTCTATTCGATGTCCTTTTAAGACAATATCAAACAGCTAACACACAAAGAATGACAATTTGATTCATATTTACAAAGCAGGATAAAAACGTCTGGAGTACATGGCCACATTACTGCTACTAATCAAATGTGTGTGTTGGAAATGAAGTGTGTGTCAGTCTGGTCACATATTTTCCTCGGGTTGGTTTTGACAGATCTGATTGTCTTCCGGCCAGAATAGGAAGAACATCTGTCTGTGCGTATGCTGTTTACTGCCATTCAGCATTTTGCTACACGGTTGATGAGAATGTGATGTTTCTCTCTTGCTTTTCTTCAAGTCAGAAATGAGGTAGAAGAAAACAAAGAGTAATGGGCCTTGTTTCCTTTCCTTACATGGCTCCCTACGGCCCCGTGGATCGGCTTTCACGATGGTTCAGTTCGTCTTCATTGGAAAGTTTGAAAAGAATATTCTCCAAGATTCTGTTGCAGGTTATTCTGCTGCATTTGAACCCTCAATTGATAAATAATATGACAATCTGTCTGTGGCAAATTGCTTATGAAAAAAACACTTATGGAAGTATACATACACTACCGTTCAAAAGTTTGGGGTCATTTAGAAAAAAGAAAAGAAAGCATTGTTTTTTCCAATGAAAATGACATTAAATTAATCAGAAATAGACTCTCTACATAGTTAATGTGGTAAATGACTATTTTCAGTTTTTTAATGAAGTCTCTACAGAGGTGTATAGAGGCCCATCTCCAGTGCTCTAGTGGTACATTGTGTTATCGCCTTAGAAGACGAGCAGAGGGGTAGAACCCCCTTTAAACCCTTTAAAAAAAATATAACTTTTTATTTTGCATTTTCCCCAAACAGATTATTCCTTGACATTGAAACCCTTTTTATGTGAGCGCAGCTGAAAACAGTTATGCTGGTGAGAGAAGCTCTAAAACTGGCCTTCCTTTGATCCAAAAGTTTGAAGAACAACATTAATATTTACAATGAAAATCATTATTTCTAACCTTGTCAATGTCTTGACTATATTTTGTATTAATCTTGTATTCATTTAATAAATAAAAGTGTGAGTTTTCATGGAAAACACAACATTTTCTTGGTGACCCCAAACTTTTGAACGGTAGTGTATACGCTTTATTCACGTTTAGTTTCTCTCGATGCTGTGCATTGAATATGAAGCTAAAGCATTACATTGGCATTACAACAATTAGCGCTGCAGGAGGACAGTCTGACAGGATATTAAGTGATAAATTATTAGCTTTATTGGCGAAGTCCAATTGTGTTGCCTTTGATCTGAGCCAGGCTAGCGGTTCCCCTCTGTTTCCAGTCTTTATGCTAAGCTAACAGGTTGCTGCATCTCTATCTAATAAATCTTCTCATCTAACGCTCAGCAACGACGCGACTATTCCTTTGAAATTTTAAGAGCGCGCATCTGATGAGTCAGCACAAAACTCTCACGATCACCTGGATTATAAACTCCAGAACAAAGTAATGATTTGATTCACAACTCAAATAAACTCACAGCCTTCTCTTATCATTAAATAGCGCACTGAACACAACACAAAGTATAAAATGACCTCATAGTGGAATGCAAGATAAACATTTTACGAGAAGAGATTAACACGTTGTTTCTGGTGCACAGTTGTGTGTCGGAGTCGGAGGTCCTGATTGGCTATCTGACGGAGTAATGGTGTGTGTGTGTGTGTGTGTGTGTGTGTGTATGTGTGTGTGTGATACTGTGGTTGGATGCTCGTGTCTCCGTCTACTATTAATAGTTGCTCCGCTGACTTGATTAGCAGGCAGTTGGTTGTTAAATCTTCCTCTGCTGCAGAGCCACTTTAATTACCACACTGCCTTCCTTTTATTCCCCCTGACAGGAACTCTCATTAATCACCGCACAGAGGCCAGAAATTCACGTTTACTACCGTTGACGTCAGCTTGAAGCGCACACACCACGCGGCGTGATGGAGGCGGCTGCGTTGGCCACTCTTCGGTATTTTGAAACTCGCTGCAAGGTGTATTTATCCGCCAAATTGCATTGGCAATGGCAATGCGGCTGTTTTTCTTCTTTGATTTAAAGGTCCTGTAATGGGAATGTGAACTTGAGTTGAGAAGAAATATCCTTAAACTGAGGATTTATGTTTTTCATGCATTCCTGTCAAGCTAAAACACTTTCCTAATTACCACAAGCACATCAGCCAACTCAGAGCCCCCTCAGAGATGTATTGAACATTTTGAATAAACATGGTTTAGTGATCCGATGTCGACCATTAAACACAGATTTTTTAAACCGTCACTTATTTCCACGATGAGAGAGAAAATGGAGGGGAAAAAAGCCACAGAAATGTTAAATTTTTACTATTTGAGAAGATGAGGAATGAAGGTTGGAGAAGGACTCTGGAGATGTAGTGGATGTATTTCCTGGAACTTGCAGACGTTCAAGCTGCTGAATTAGATCATATTGAAGGTTAACAAAAAAAAATATATTTACATAATTTCCGTCCTTTACAAAAAGGTCACTTTGATCTTGGAGAATTTACTGCGTGAACATTTTACCACAATTAAGAATCCAGAGAGCTCTGACAGTTCTGCTCATAAAGTCCCTCTGATCATTTATTTAAAAGGCCGGTGTCGGATTTCAAATTGTGAAATGAAGCGTATTATTATTATCACTAGAAATGTAGTATCTCAAAGCTTCTTTTTTCTTCTTGATTTATTGCGATTGAAGCTAATGTGGGAACACGTTGGCATTTAAAAAAGATGGTTCACGAGAGAAAAGTGAATGGAATAATATGCACGTGAGAATATGAATGCCTGAAGAAAGCCAAGCGGTGACAGTAGACACGCTAAGACAACATGCATGTGTGTGTGGTAGCCAGAGTTTATTTTGTCCTCCTTTTTTTCCTTTGTTCATTTCACGACACCACTTTGTTCTCATTGTCGTCGTCGTCGTCCCCCAACTCCCTAAACCTCAACAATTAAACCCTGACACAGATCATAAATGTGTTACAAAACAACCAAATGGTGTAGGCTTTTCTATAGTCTCCAATTACTGTGCTCCAGAGGCAGATACTGCTGATCCCCTTGTGTGCAGGCTTTGTCTCCGCCGCCCCGCTTTACTCGAACTATTGATGTGGTGAGAAACAACAAAGAGAAAGAGAGGGACTTTGTACATTGGAGCATTTCAGAGAGACAAACACAACACGCAGAGCCTTCATGTTTCAGCGAGCACAACAGAGTCTCGACCCGTTAGCGGCACTGCTTTGTAAAATCTCCAAGGACCTGCAATAGACCCACGTGAAGGGTTTATAACAGAGGGAGATGGTTGACCTCCTGACCTTCAATTGGCCTTTATTTCAATTTATTTAACCTGGAAAAGCCTCATTGAGATTAACAATCTCCTTTACAAGAGAGTCCTGGCCAAGACAAGCAGGAGCGCATTAAACAACATCTCAGACAACATAAAACAGTGACAGATGAGGAAAAAAGGAAAAAAGATTTGTTGGGGGATCCCAGTAAAACTAAAACTAAGACTCAAGTCGTCTTATCCCAGTTCACACAGGTGCACATACCTCAGTAAAAAGAAACATCTACAACCAGATGAACCTTCCTCAAACTCTTTAACTTTAAACCTATAACCCCATGACACCTACGCCTTCACGTACGTCACAGAGCGAAGGTGTTATAGCTTCCAGCATAAATTAACCTACATAGATAATTACAGTCAATTCAGTTTATTTGTTTAGCCTATTTTCATAAATTCCAAATTTGCCTCAGGCTTTACAATCTGTACACATAGATTTCCCAGTCCCAGGACCTCACGTCGGATCAGGTTGGTAGTCGGCATATTCCACGATCCATCAGGCCGATGGAGGTAGAGAGGAGGAGTGGGCGGAGTCTCTACAGGGCCATGGCATGGTTGGTAGTAGGCATATTCCATGATCCATACCAGCATGATTCACAACAAACAGCTGAGGCTGATGGGAATATCAATCATTCTGCTGCTATATCAACCAAAGGGACATTGATCATCGACAACCCATACTCCGGTGCAGGGGCGTCGTTAGTTTTATTTTAGGGGGGGGGGGGGGGCTTCAGTGTGCAAACATACCCAATATTGACGCTCCCCTTGGCCCCACCTTTCCTTTAATCCTATAACCACCCCTACTCCGGTCTTCAAGACATTTCCGCCAACAAACAAATATGTTTACCTCGTGGAAGGAAGATTCAAAAGGAACGGCTTGTTTACCGTTTGTATCTCGTCTTCGGGCTTGTTTACTTTGTGTGGCACGTTATTTCTCGCTGCTGTCGCTGTTGGACGATATTAAAAAAGCGTCACCCCGAACGCCTCTTCTCATGATCTCCACCTCAGTCTTTTCTCATCGCTGGATGAACTCTGTGTCACCACCGACATAAAGAACACTGATTACCGTTAGTGCTTCTTAAGTGTATTGCCACTGGGAAATGAAAAAGTCTGCTGTGATAAACCTTGAGGTTTGCGTTGCCAAGAACAAATGACAACTACGAGTATTTGTGGATTTCACCTTCTTACAATTTTGTTATTTTTCTTGGCACGCTGCAGCTCTCCCTCGTCTCTTTGCAGAGCTTGATACACACAGTCGGTAAACAGTAACCAAATATTAGAAATGACCTCCGGCCAGACAGTCAGACACAGGAGTGTGTGTGTGGGCTGCAGTGGTTAGAACTGCCGCCTCACGGCAAGAGGGGCCGAGGTTCGATCCCCGATCCCGGGTGCTACATCTGTGTGGAGTTCACATGTTCTACCCGGAGAGGCCATGGTTCCCTCCAGGTTCTCCTCACAGTCCATTGTAACAGTTCAGCTGCACACCTTCCTTCTTGTATTAGTTGTTTTCATCCTGTCTCTAACTATCACGTCATTCCAGATCCTGCTTCCCATCTCTTAGTCCAGCTCCCTTCACCTGCCTCTGATCACCTCGTTAGTCCCTTATTACCTTCACCTGGTCCCCACGCCCTTCTCACTTGCCTCTGATCAAGTTACAAGTCTTTTATTGTCAGATGCACAGAATGACACAAGGTCAGATTGGGCACTGAAATTCTTAGGACAAGGCACAACACAACAACTACCATAGCATAATACAGCAACATAATACAACATAACATAACATGACATACACTCTGTAAAAGTACTCTGACACATATAATAACCTTACTAAATATGCAGGATAAATATACAATACAACATGCTAAGACATATACCAAACCTATACATATAATACTAACATATATACATATAATACACATATAGTAACATATAATAAACTAAACTAAACTACAGACAATGGGAGTAGCAGGTAGTGCAATAAGTAGTACTAACGAGGGAGTGCACTCCCTCGTTAGTCCTTCATTCCCTTCACCTGGTCCTCACGCCCTTCTCACTTGCCTCTGATCACTCCCTCGTTAGTCCCTGATTACCTTCACCTGGTCCTCACGCCCTTCTCACCTGCAGCCCATCCCCTCGTTAATCTCTCACTATTTAGCTCCCTCACTTCCACTTGTCCTCTGCCAGATTGTCGTGTGTTTCTAGGACCACGCCCTTGAGAGGTCCACTGTGTGTTTGGTTGTTCGGTCTGTTCCGTTCCTGACGATACCTCCAGTAAATTATCTTTGTCAGCATTTTCTGTCTCCTAATCCCGGCGTGACATCCATAGACATGCAGTTCAGGTTAATTGGAGGCTCTTAATTGCCCGTAGGTGTGATTGGCCGTCTGTCTCTATATGAGATGAAGTGGCGACCTGTTCAGGGTGAACCCTGCATATCAGCTGGGATAATGGAATGGAGTCTGTGTTTCATCAGAGGGAAGTAGCTCAACTTGTTTCTGTTTCTCTGACAGCGTGTTTGTCTCCTCTTCTCTCGGCTGAATATTCTCATGCAAACAGTCCACTGTCCAATTTCTGGCCGGTGGTTTCTGAGGCGCCCAGACAGATAGTGTGTGGCTTTCTACTTACAATATCCAGCAGCTCGTTAAAACGTCAGTGGGGAATGAACAAGAACACGACCACCGTGTACATGATGTCATTGAATATAGCACCTTGCAACTTGGACAATTACTATCAGAGGCATACATGTCCGTCCCGTAGAAAAGGAAAAAGTCAAATATTAGAGAGCGAACCAGACTATCGTCAAATTCAGAAACACTTATAGGAAATACTCAGTCCCTCTGAAATACAAGCATGTGCTGTGCAGAACGTTTTTGGCAAAATTTGTGGACGAGAGGAGCCGCTCAACAGTTGTGGTGGAGGAATGTTGAGTCTTGAAGCCAAGATGAAATACTTGTGTGTGCATGCAACAACAAAAAGATGTTCTTCAATCTTACGTGTCAAACTTCCAGAAATAATCTAGATCTCTACATCTTTCTTTCATCTCAGAGAGCTTGATCATCAGGTATGTAGTCAGGTTTTTTTTCTTCCTTCACTTTGGGGTCAGTTGAAGCGAAAGAGGGCGTAGAAGGAGCCTCCGTCCCATAAACCCCAGACTTATTGGAAGAGCTGGAGGGCTGCAGTGAGGCCAAATGGCACCGCTTGGAAGAGCAATTGAAAAAATGGGACTACGGGGTCTCATTTCAGAGCCGGAGGAAAAACACATGGTGGCCAAACACTTGATCGTGGCACTTTATGTCTAAACGGGCACCGAGAACGGAAGACGAGTAGACAAATAATGATCTCTTTAGTCCAAACGCAAACCACACTGGAACATATTCTGATGTGCTGATAATATATACTACCGTTCAAAAGTTTGGGGTCACCGAGAAAATGTTGTGTTTTCCATGAAAACTCACACTTTTATTTATTAAATGAATACAAGATTAATACAAAATATAGTCAAGACATTGACAAGGTTAGAAATAATGATTTTCATTGTAAATTTTAATGTTGTTCTTCAAACTTGTGGCTCAAAGGAAGGCCAGTTTTAGAGCTTCTCTCACCAGCATAACTGTTTTCAGCTGCGCTCACATAAAAAGGGTTTCAATGTCAAGAAATAATCTGTTTGTGGAAAATGCTATATAAAAAGTAATAAAAAAATACAAAATATTTGCATGGGGGTTCTACCCCTCTGCTAGTCTTCTAAGGCAATAACACAATGTACCACTAGAACATGGAGATGGGCCTCTACACACCTCTGCAGAGACTTCATTAAACACCAGAGAATAGTTATTTACCACATTAACTATGTAGAGAGTGTATTTCTGTTTAATTTAATGTAATTTTAATTGGAAAAAACAGTGCTTTTTCTTCTATTTTCTAAGTGACCCCAAACTCTTGAACGGTAGTATATAGCATTGACTTCCCATAGGTCTAGTCTAGTATATAAATGTTCATATGTTAATTAGGAAATATTAGCGATGGTAAATATGGTAGACGCTATACCTGCTACATACAACCAGATTAACATTGCGTTTGTGATCATGTCAGAATGATAACTTTAAAAAGAAAGTAGTTTTATGTTCAATTATTAATGAATTCAGTGAATCCCGGCTCACTTTCTGTTGCAGTCCAATGTGTTTGTTTTATTCAGCCCATATAAAAATGTTCTTTCAACAGACAAATTCTCACCATATATATAAACTCTACATTCAAGGTTCAAGGTTTTTTATTTGCCATCTGTGCCTAGAGCAGCAGTCTAGACACATCTGACTTATTTTGCAGGGCTCTCTGAGTCAACAGACGTACATCACACTATAATAAGATTCATATTCATATTCATAATAATAAAAAATATAAAAAGCGCTGTACAGAACACACTACATAGGGTGGTAAAAGACTATACAGTATTAAGTACAGTTTTTTAAAACGGATTATCAAGGTAAAAAAAGGAGAGGGCAGAGGTTTCATTCTATTCTAAATCTACATTTATCATATTTTGTCAGTTTAACGTCACAGTACATCTTTAAAATACAGCACAGACGTAGTACTTCCTGCATCTACCTCTTTTTTCAATGTCCTGGAATGATATGTACGGCCTAAACCTTCGCCCTCTTCCCTGTGAACCAGCTGACTGGTTTCCAAACCTCAACCTGTGAAAGGATGTGCCCCGCTGCTGCCAGCTTCCTAAAAAATAAAAACCAAAACGTGCGCCACAGGGTTGGCCCAAAATCAGAAACACACCATAGCCTCATTCATGGTTTCAATGAGTCAATCAGACGGATTAACACGTGTTCCTTCATGCAGCTGCAACAACAAACTCACAGTCCTGGACCAACATCTAGAGCTTTTTGACTTTTCCTATGAGTTTCCATCGAGGCGAAAGTTAAATATCCCATCATTCGACCCCTAGTGGGTTTCATAATCTCCAAATAATAAACCACTGAGGTCATATATTTAGAAAACTGAAATATAAAACCCATCTGACAGCAGACTGATCCACAATGCACAGGAGCTCTCTGGATAATTGATACCGCAGAGGTTATTTTGAGCACACAGAGTTGCTGCATCAAACAGCGAAACATGGGGATATGAAACTGAATCCATAACGTGGATTCAGCTCCGTGGAACAAAAGGATGACACAAAAGGAGGTCACACAGGAGAGGAAACAAATCCAGTCATAACTTTGTTAGCTGCTTCATAACCAAGTCAATGTGTCTTTCTTTATATATTTCATGCACATAATGTGCTGCGGACGAAGGACAAAACGGGCCAATTGGATGACACACACGCGGTGCGTAATGGCGCGTAAGTGACCGTATATACGGTAGATGTAAACAGAGAGACGCGCAGCGGATGAGACTTACCGAGCAGCGGCAGAGACGCCCACGCGGACTGAAGACACCGATATAAACGTGACTCTGTGTTTTGAGTGTCAGTGAGCAGCCTTCAGTTCGTTATACCTCCAAGCCACCGTCAACGCAGCCGGACGGATTCCGCCATGCGCTGCGCTCCGCGGAGGACACCGATGCGCTGGAGCTCATCAGAGGGGAACATGATATCTCTTCACATGTGTTTTCATCTGTTTGTGGACTTTGCTGAAATAGTTTCATAGACCTCCCCGTTTGTGAAGCTTCTCTGGATATTTGCTTTCTGGTTGTTCAGCGGGAGCGAGAAGGATATCTGAGCGATGTGAAGGTGAGGCATGCTTTGATGTTAAAGCTGATAGAAAGAATGAAGGATAGATCGATTTTGGATAAATTGAAGATTGGACTTTTTGTCAAAATATATATTATAACATCTAACAGCTTCTCTTCCACCACCAACAAACTTAGTGAGATTTTGTAAAGGTAGAAACATTATAATAAACGTTATAATAAGTTTACCATGTTCTGATATCTACATGTTATAATCTATCAGCTATTCTTTCTTCTCTTTATTTATATTCCCAGTGTAATCATATCACACATTTTGCATGTGGATATAACAAAATAAATAATTAAACCAGTAATATATAATACAGCAGGTGAGCCGCGAGAGGTCATTTACAATAAATAAATAAAATGTTTTAATTTTAAATTTTGAAAAAATTGAAATTAATATAAACATATTTATGATTTAAATTACGTGTTATTCTTTTATCGGACCTATTTTTGATCCGTGACGTGTCTTGTATCTCATCAATAGCGGGAAATCTCTGGAGCATGAAGGGAGAGGCGGAAGTCACTTGTCAGACCGTCCGTGTTGTTATTGTTGTGTTGGTCGCCCTGTGATGACACGCTGGGGAGCCGCTGGTCTCCGAGACAACACGACGGTTAACGTCACCGCAGGACCGACGCCGCCCTCAGCACCAGCACCTCGCACTGACCCGGTGTTTCACCCCGACTGGTTTAAAACCTACTGGTTTAAAACCTACTGGTTTCCCTGCGCGCGCGTTGTGTTCTCTTCAGTCTGCAGCTCTGTCTCGCTCACCAGACCCGTCACACAGTCACAAACATACTGCTGGAGGTCTTCAAGCCACAGTTCATCTCCATTTCGGCGATTACGATTGTATGAGTGAGCAGAGCATCACAGCCGCTATGAAGAAACACATTTTAGAAAAAATACAAATAAAAAGATCGCCCCACCTGGTTTCGATCCCTTTCACGCGAAATGAGACTGCGACGCACAATGTGTGAGCTGCGCCACCAGATATTTCTCTCATCTCAAGTATTTTATATATTCATCGATTAGGTCACATTTATTATGTTTTCATGGGAACAGTTTGATTGAAGGAATTTGAAACAACTGGTTACCTTTAGCGGATATTTACACTTTGAAACATGTTTAGCGATGCTGGTTTGCAACGCTTTTGCCACACAATAACGACGCATTTTGACCCCCCCCCCCGTCGACGTGGTGGGCCGCGGAAGATTTTCAGATTTCAAATTGGGCCGCGGCATTCTTGAGTTTGGGAACCGCTGATATAATACATGTATAGTCAAATAATACTAAAAACAAATATACTAACCAATTCAATACGTCCTCATTTCTACGGCTAATATTCCACACTTGATTTACGTCATATGGGCTCACAAGTATACGCTGTACAATTGAACTTTAGTTTCCAGAATAAGTGTGATAAAAACATAAGCAGATCTTTATTGATCATCGTATATCTGTTAGCGGTTCAGGAGTTGCCTTCAGGTCTCAGTCTCAGCCGTGGTGCGTTTAAAAAAAAACATTTCTCTTTTTCGTGACCTGTGTTTGACCTCCACCCAAGTGCTCAGACTCCACTCTCTCATTACTTCTTCAGGAATTTTAAACCTCTTTTTATAAATGGCTTTTCTGCTTTTATAACACTTATTTTATGATGACATCACCAGTATTCTGTAGCTCCACAACTCATATGCTCAAACGTGACCTTCTCTCTCTCGCAGCCTCTTGACTATGGACCTCTTGACCTCTTGACCTTCAGAGATCAGTGATGTTAGCCTTGAGCCACTACAACTCCTCCGCCTCGCCGCAGCTCCCTGGTTTCCACAACGACAGCGGCGGCGGGAAGGAGCCCCCCACCAGCGGCAGCATCGTGGTCATATTTTCCATGACGCTGGGCATCATCTCCAACATCGTGGCCCTCTTCATCCTCGCCAATGCCTACTCCCTCCAGCGCCGGCGCACCAAGGCCACGTTCCTGCTCTTCGCCGGGTCCCTGGTGGTCACAGACTTCTTCGGCCACGTGATCCCCGGCGCCCTGGTGCTCCGGCTCTACCTCTCCGGAGGCGCTTCCCACGAGAACTTCAAGGACTCCGACACCATGTGTCAGTTCCTGGGCGGCAGCATGGTCTTCTTTGGCCTTTGTCCGCTCTTCATGGGCTGCGCCATGGCGGCCGAGCGCTGCCTGGGCGTCACCAAGCCCCTGATGCACTCGTCGCTGGTCACCAAAACCCGCACGAAGATGTGCCTGTCCTTCATCTGGCTGGCGGCTCTGTGCGTGGCCATGCTGCCGTGCTTCCAGCTGGGCTCCTACACCTACCAGGACCCGGGGACCTGGTGTTTCATCAAGGTGCTCAGTGACACTCATCAGGAGGCGGATTTGGCGCTGGTGGCGCTGTTCTCCGGACTGGGTCTGACCTCGCTGGCCGTGGCGCTGGTGTGCAACACCGTCAGCGGCCTGACGCTGGTGCTGGCTCGGCTCCGGAGGCAGCCGGGCTCCCATCACTCGGCCAAGTCCCACGACATCGAGATGGTGGTGCAGCTGGTCGGCATCATGGTCACCACCTGTATCTGCTGGAGCCCCCTGCTGGTGAGTAGGAGGAAGTACAACGGCATCCAACGATGGGGGCAGGTTTTAAAATGACATCACCTGTGAGCTTCAAACAATACCAATACTACCGTATTATTAACCCTCCTGTTACCCTCAAATGTACTAACATATTTTAGCCTTGGGGTGAAATCTGACCCCAGCTATTAAAACCTCCAGAAAATGATTATAATGTATATTGTTTCCTAAGTTTAAGTGTCAGTTATTTTATGTTTGTTTGTTGACTACCTAAATAGCCCTTTAAATAAATAAGAAAGTTGATATTTCTTATATGTTTTACACAGTGAAAAACAGCCTGGGGTCAAATGTTATGTTTTCCCAGTTTTCCCCAATAAATTAGGAAAAGTCCTGAAATATGATGCACAAAAATAATGTGAATATTTTTTTCAGAGACGTTGAACATCAAATGGGCTGAAATTGACCCCAAAGGTAACAGGAGGGTTAAGAATATATTTAGTTTGTCAAATGCAGTGTGCCATGTCTTCTGCATCTGGTCACATTGAAAAATACAGATAACAAAATCACAATTTCGCTTTGATTTCTTAATTCTCCAAAAAAAATAGCTGACATCATTGTTTCAGGGTCCACGATTGACTTAAACAAGGCCATAAGTGAAATACAGGATGTATAGAAATAAAGGTGGAAAAGGCAGATCTATCATAAAAGACTCATTTTCAACTCCTCAAAATAAAGAACATAAAAGCAACCGCTGTTACGCAACCGGTGGTCCTCCAGGATGAAAACAAACAAACAAGAGTAAACAAGCTTACTGGATGCGTGGCTGTTCTGACCCACAATCCTCTGCACAGTGGGTACATGAGCAAGATGGTCAACATTCAAGGTGCGACGCTTTGATGAAGTCCTAGTTGAATGCATACAGTACTTTGTAAGGGCAGCTGATGTGTGTACTAAAATAAAAAAAGTACGTGATTTAGAAAGCAGTGCAGCTTTCTTCTAAAAACACACTGTCCCTTTAAGGGCCCTCATTTCATTTGTCAGTAAGCTTATTACCGTGTTAAGTCAAAAAGTATTAAACCGAATCGCATGAAATTTGGTGGGATGATTGGTTATTATCCGGGGACCATTTCATTCGATTTTGGGATCAATCAGGTCAAAGGTCACGGTCATGAAAAGGTCACAATCTTCTTTTTACCATAGCGCGGTCAATTTATATCCAATTGTCATGCAACTTATGCCAAAATGTTCATAATTCAATGCCCAATCTTGTGATATGAGAAGGTATGCGCTCTACCAAGTGCCCATTCTAGTTATAACACATGTTGGTTTAGCCCAGCTGTCCTATGCTATACGTCTTTTATCAGTGCAGACTGCTGTCAGATGTGTTGTCAGCCCAATAAAACACACGATTACATCACTCACAAAGAGGCTTTTCACTCACCTCAGGACTGTGAGCGCCGTTCATCGTCTCGTCGGTGAAGCTACACCTGTAGGACGAGAACATTCCTCCCCTTTTATATTTGTGCTGAAGGTCTGAGACCACATGTAATGCCTGGCGAAGCAACTCTAATCAACCATGTAGCTGATCCTGTGAGGATGAGGAGGGCCTTCAGGATTATTTCCCAGGGTTATGTCACTTTGTGAGATTGCACAATTAGCACCAGATTACACATATTTGCGTCGTTTAAAACAACGACAACATCCGACATCTAGTACGTAACGTAGCCTCTGCATTTTGCTCACATCGGGTTAAGGACCAGAGAGATATTCATCTTTGGTATTTTCTCTCTTCTCATTACCTTGTTGAGGAACAATAATAGTAAAAGACGGGGAATCAAGATAGATCAGAAAATAAAAAGCTGTTCTAGTCAATGGCTATTCAACAGGAAAACAGTAATATTAATAAAAAATACCAATAACTTTGACACATAATTGATCCAGTGTACAAGCAACAGGAAGAGGGTGTCTTATTAAAATAAAATCTATTTCTGTAGAGTGTGTAACAAACACTGATGCTGCTGCAACCTCCTTCAGATACCCTCAGAGATAATGCAACCATAACGTCTGAGTCAGCCTAATGGGGTCAAAGGGTCAATCCCAAAGTAATTGAGCCGTCTCACATTAGATCACATTTAGGGCCCATGAACACTCCTCTTGCGTATCTTTGTGTGTGTGTGTGTGCGTGTGTGTGTGAGTGTGTGTGTAGCCATCATTTCATTAGGATTCAGGTTATGTTGTGTGGCGTGTTGGCTGATCCGTCCCTTGCAGATAGAATAGAAGAAGAATATAAATATACTTTATTAATACCCAAAGGGAAATGCGTCGACACAGTAGCACCAATAAACTAAACACACGAAAATAAAGTATAAATATAAGAAAGAAAGAAAGAAACTGACTGTGCATAAAGTATACAAAGTGAAATATAAAATACAAGATACGGATGCAACAACGATATTCAATATGATAATCAATATTGGTTTTCTTCATGTCACAAATAAAAGCAAACTGAGAGCTCGCCCATCTCACTACTGCGTTTCGTTAAAAAAATGTTTTTATTATATCACTGAAAAGGCTTTGATTTAAAACTAATTGCCGCTTTTTTACCTGTTTCATAAAAAAAAGTGATTTTAAAGTAATTGGCGCTTTTCTACCCGTTTCATCGTTTATTAAATTTCCAGCCCTTGCTCCCTCGCAGATCTTCGGCCTGATGTCGGCGATCCGCTCCTACACGGGATCCATCGGCGAGGACCTGTCCGCCTACAAGACCCTGATGGTGACGGGCGTGAGGTTGGCCACCTGGAACCAGATCCTCGACCCCTGGGTCTACATCCTGCTGCGCCGCACCGTCCTCCGCAAAATCTACCTCATCGCCAAGTGCCAGGCGGGACCGAGGGGGAACATGTTGGGCCGCTGGGAGCACACCTCCTTCCCCAGCTCCGAGAAGAAGGTCAACCAGGTTTGAGCTGATGGAAATACGGAGAAAGTATTTTTTTTGAGGGAGATGAACTTTGTAACCAAGTCGTTGAATATTCAAAAGAAGAAGGAGAAGGAGAGACCCTCGGTGGAGTCGATCAGATTATCAGCTGGACGTTTCTTCCTTTGGAGAAATGCCTCTTGGATTAAATCTAAGACATCTCTCTCCTGCTCTTCTTTCTTCAAAGTTTACAGGCGACGTCATTGTCTGACCTTTCAAATGGAAGCTAGCTAATGCTACGATTTTGCACATGAACTGTACATTGTTTACTTATAGTAAGTGAACATTCCTTATTATTATTAATAATAGTTTTACTCATTTGAAACGCACCATAAGGGCGGAGATGTCGGACAAAGTTTAACTTTGCGCTATGTAAAGAGACTTTTTTGGCAGAAGTGATACTTACAGAGGGACTGAGGATTATTTGGGTTTATTTCTCAACTTTTATTCACACCAAGCTTTGCATAAATGTAGACGTATGTCTTTATTACACACACAAAAAAACAAAAAATTTAGGGCAAATTTCTCATTTGTATGTAAATTAATTATTAGTTTTGCAGATGAAACAAAAAATTACCTACTTTTTTTTGCTAATAAAGACACAAATCTACCTTCATAGCTTTGTATGTGAAAGATAAAACAGTTAGTGTCCGTTACATTAGATGAACATGGAAGAATGGAGCCCTGTGCGTATAACAAGGCAGTATCTAGATCGTAATCGCTATGTTCATTATTCTGCTGGATGTATTTCATGAAGGAATGTTAATATTCAAATATTGTTGATAGCGTTTGTCTGTTTCAGTGTAAATATGCTTTCCATGTGTTTATACAGTGCTTTATGTGAAATCATGTAAAATTGTATAAGTTAATACTTGAATTGGATACCCTCAATTTACAGAGGATGTGTAATAAAAAACGTTGAATGTAAATAAAACATGTAATGTGACCTTACTTTGAATTTTTGTATTTATTTTTGACTAATTTCTTTTAATTATCCTGACAAACTAGGCTGAGAAAAGTGGGGAAACATGATATTTGTCGGGTTAATAAATGTGTTGCACTAGACTAAACTGTGAATTTACAAACTGTCATATGTTTTATTCTATATAACTATTATGGTAGCTAAACAGTGCTCTGCGTGGGAATTGAACTCCTATAAACACCAGTCGTATTCTTTTAATCAGTGTCAGAGTCAAATAGATAATTTGCATGACTTCAGTTTTATCTGCTGTACGTGTTCATGACTTCCCTCTGAGGACACAGAGGTCTGCAGCGGGGACTTCCTGCCGATTCATTCTGGACTTCACTTTAGATAAGAAAAAGATGATAAACCAAGAGGCCTAGCCATAAAGGTCGTGTGGATAATAACATAAGGGATGCAGAAGGTTGTTGAGCAGCGCTTTTTCATTCAGGCTGAGCTCAGTTGCTGTTTTCATGCGAGCCGTTTCCTCACTTTAGACGAGGTGCTTCAATTAAATACTATTATTACCAGCTTTCCATTTCATCTGTTGTCTGGGAGGACTCCTGCGTCATCTTTTTCCAGCAGAAACACATTTCCCTTCTTAATCCATCGTCCTGGCTGACCTGGAAACGGGTCGTGATGGGACTCACTTTGAAGTGCTCGTTGAACACTGTGCTGGTGTCACACATCCTGCATTCGCTCACCTGGATTGTGTTATGGTAATAGATTAGTTACTAACTAACTAGACATAAGAGAATATATCACATATATTGCCTACAGATTCATCTCCACCTGAACTTTTGACTTTCTATAATTTTGTACCCTTAAAATGGAACAACTCTCCCTCATACAGTGTACGAATACAAATCACTTTATAAACATAAGAAAAAACCAGCTTCTCTTGGCGTTTTTGAATTTGTTTCTCCCATGTTTAATGGCTGTGTAATGATGTTATCTTCCTCTTTCTGTTGGGAAAAAAAGCAAATAAGGTTGCAGATAAACTTACTGCATTTAAAATATAAAAAGGCTTTTAATTAAAACATCAGTTTATTTTACAAAAATATTTTCACAGGCCTTCTCAAAAACTGAGAAGATTTGTTCCTCCAAAGTTGTGTACGATGTACATTTGTCGAACATTGTTGAGGCCATTGCACCTGTGTTATTTACAAAATAAGTCCCAAGTAGTATTATTCACATGCTGTATTATTATGCAGTGCAGGTGCCAATATGTTAACCCTCCTATCACCTTTGATGATGATTGACATAATTTTGTATTGCTTCATATTTCATGACTATTCCTAATTTTTTGGGGAAAATTGGGTAATCACAAAATTCACATGATGATATGTTGTCAATGTCCTGAACTCAATTTGACCCCAGGCTGTTTTTCACTGTGTAAAACATATAAGAACTATCAACTTTTGTATGTATTTAAAGGGCTATTTAGGTAGTCAACAAACACACATAAAGTGACACTTAAACTTGGGAAACAATAGAAATTCTAAGAATTGTCTGGAGATTTTAATGGCTGGGATCAAATTGACCCCACGGGTAGATGTTAAGGTAATAGGAGGGTTAAGAAAAAAAACATTTCAATAATGTTCTAGCTAAAGTCTTCTTTCCATCCCACCCTGTGACACACAGTAGGTGGCGGCGTGCACCTCCACGCCTCCGCTCGTAGCGAAACCAACGAAGAAGAAAAGGTGACGTCATCCTCGGGCCTAGCGACCCTTTGATGGTCGGTTAGCTAACGTCACGTTACCGCGAAAAGCTCTGTTTAACTCGCTCGCGGTCGACGGTGAGCGTCGACTCCTCACGCGGAACCGGGGACGGAAAGTCAGCGGTGTCGACCCGTCTGATGACGAATGCGCACTAGTCTCAGCGGCGCGCTGGCCAACGTCTGCAACCGTTAGCTCGCGAGCTACAAACATTAACGGTTTCTCAACCGCCGCAGCACCGTCGTTATCGGCGCTGAAACGCCGGATGTGAAGGTACAACCCCGGGGGACCGCGGGGCACCTGCGTGAGGGGCGTGCTCGTTAGAGGCGGAACAATAAACCGCTAACGTTGACGCTCACTGGTGGCGCAGCGTTAGCAGAGCAGCCTGTGTGTTTAATGTCACGTACTGCCTTTAATTGTGTATGACGTGCTGACGGTTGTGTTCCCACACTAACGGTGCGCCCCCCCCGTGAAGGGTCTCGCCTCGGTCCGAAGAGTCGTGACGGCATGGCGGCCGCAGCGCAGTGGGACGAGCGCCAGGCGTACGAGGAGCTGCTGTACTGGGACAGCGTCATTCAACAGGGCCACCGCCTCCTCCCACACGACTTCGACAGGTGACTTTACACACACACACAGCATGCACACACACACACACGCATGCACACACACACGCACACGTACACGTACACACACGCACACAGCATGCACACAGCATGCACACACACGGCATGCTGGAACAAATCAAGACAATCACATTTATATAAAACTATTAATTATATGCCAAGTCTATGATATGATGATATGATATATACCTTTATTCGTCCCACAGTGGAGACATTTCAAAAATCACAGCAGCAGTGCACATCAGAGCATCAATAAAAATAATTATAAAACACACAACTAAATACTAATACTAAATATACAGGGGGAAAACAAAATAAAGTGCTGAGTTTGCCAGGATCTCCAGCGATCTACTGCAGGAAGGAAGGACTTGTGGTACCTATGTGCTTAATATTAAAATACATATAAACATAACAACCAGTTTTCTTTTGTTTTAAGTTAATATCATTGTAAACAGATAAAGCTGAGTCTCTATAATAGTTATATATCTGAGAAATTGAAACGTTCTGTCTGCTTCAGGTGAAGGTGTGGTTACACCTGAGCTGATTGGTAAATGGTATATTGGCTAAAATCCCCTTTTATTGTTGATTTGTTGAATCTATATTATAACAATCAGCCCAGTGGATAGATGGAGCCTTACAAGGTACTAGCTAAACATTCAAAGTGATGCATTGTTGAAGAACCTGCTTTTGGTTTGAATGGCGGAGCTTTGTTTTTCAGAGCTTATCCTCATTTTGTGATTTCCTCTCCAGATACGAGGATCTGCGTTACTGGTATGACTGCCTGTGCTACGAGGAGGAGCTGAGACAGTACCACGACTACATGGCTGTTATGGAGGATATGGAGGACCATCGGCACCACGAGGTGCTTGTTTCACCTGTTGAAGCCCCGCCCCCCAAAATAATTCATACGCTTCTTAATTGGAGTCACTTAACCTGCTTCTTCAATCCTTACTAAGACTGACCATCATATTTTCTTTACAAAAATGCTATCTGGTGCATGTTTCCTTTACCTTGTGCTTTTTAAAAGTAACTTACACTTCCTAACTTACAAAGAATATGTTACTTCTTACTTACTTATTGTTCAAGATTAAGTAGCCAAGAACTGATTTAGGCATGCCAGAACAGCTTTTGACGAATACTCGTCTATTATGTTATTTCTTTCATAAATAGATTATGATTCCAGTATAAACAAAAGCTTTATTTCATCATCTACGCTGTTGTTTCTTGCTCTCGCAATAACCTTTCCTATTCTGATTTCCCAATCTAAGGAACCTGCGGTCCCCCAGGTGCGCGCGGGGCCGCACGATCGTCACGTGATGGCGAAACACTCTGAAGTGTATCCGTCGCCGGAGGAGCTGGAGGCGGTGCAGTCCATCGTCTCCCGCGTGGAGTGCGCCCTCAAGACCGTGTCGGACCAGATAGACACGCCAAAAGATAACAAACTAAATGCAAAGCCGGGGAGGTGAGCAACAACTCCATTTTTGTTTTAAAAATTGTATCAAGTGGTGTCTTTTCACTCAAGTCTTCTCTCTTTTTATGAATAATGTAATTATTCTTTTTTTCCTCTTCTCTGTGAAAGTGTCGCTTCACAAGAGCCCATCCTGAGTGGGGTCATGAGGGTCGGCCTGGTGGCCAAGGGACTGCTGCTGACGGGAGACAAGGACCTGGAGCTCGTGCTGCTCTGCTCCAACAAGCCCACCGTCACACTGCTCAATGAAGTGGCTGAGAAACTAACCGCGCAGCTCGAGGTCAACCTGAGTACCTACATTCTCAATAATAACATTTCACAGATTTCAAAATGAGATTGTTGTGGTTTCGCGGATTATTCAGACTCCCTCTGTTCTCCTCATGATTTGTTGTTGTTGTTGTTGTTCTTTTTTAACCAGGCCAATTCAGCCTGCACCTTTAAAGTGAGCCAGCGTCCAGAGGACGCAGCGCTAGTTGTGACGAGCACCAAGGAGTCGACGCTGACTCTCACGATCCACCTCACATCGCCGCTTATCAGAACGACGCAAGAGAGTAAGGCTGCAGGAGACAAAGAAGAAGAAGAAAAGGAGAAGGAAGAAGGAGAAAAAAAGGAGAAAGAAGAAGATGTAAAGGAAGAAGAGAAGGAAAAAACAGAAGAAGAAGGTATGTATGATGGTCGAGTCCCAGCCTGATCTGTGTGTTCTCAGTCGGCTGACTCTGTTCTGCTCCACTGATCTGTAACTCTGCACCGACGACACGTGTTGTCCATCTTCATCTCGTGAAGATGGACGCGTGTTGTCTCTTCTCTTCTCTGACTCGGGAGTCCTGTCGTTGTTTTGGGACAAACTGGCATTTGGCCGCTCTACATTTGCTCTGCGGTCACAGAGGCGCTCTGCACACGTTGTTCAACAACGCCACAGTCGTTAAAAAACAACAACAACAACAACCCGCTGTTTTATTCTTGTAGAATTGTTCTTCATGTTCAAAGTGGAGGCTTTCCAAGAATAACAAGTCGATGCGCGCCTTGCATGCACTGGATGCTGAACACATCCATTTGGCACCAGCTGCAGCAAAACTGATGCTTACAAATATGTATTTATGAAACTGACAATAAGGACATCTCTGGCTTCCCTCGGAATAAATTATATTTAACTGGACAGGGAGGAAAAGTAGAAACGATCAAATCCAGGTTTGTTTATAGATGTGTTTGTTAGTGGAGTTTCTGTGCATGAGATTTATTTTCTTTGCAGTCTAGAGATTAAATAAGATAATTTAAAGACGACAATCAACATTATTTAATTGGAGCCATATCTGCAGTTTTAGTCCATTTACTACATTGCGATTAAGATAGTGTTATAAATATAAACATGAATGTTGTTACCACAATCATTCAGACCTGAGCAGGTGTGTTACTGACACTATCCAATGCATTGATTTAATAAGCGCTAATTACACTAATTACCATTATTAAACGTGTTTAATCCATTCAGCTCCATTTGTGACACTGCTCTCCTCTTCTTACAAATTTAGGATTCTAATTCTCCCATTTAATCTTGTATTCATATCAAATCAGCAAATTAAGCTTAATCTGATCTTTTTGAAAAAATCTATAAATTAAGTGTCAGATTAAGTAGGCGACGTCAAAGTGTCAAATACTGTTTAAGTAAATCCCTGACAGGCATACGCAATAATAAAATCTAAATATAGTGACTGGTATAGCTTTAAGAAGAACACAGACTCTTACTAAGAGATATTGCCACAACATAATATTAGAAGGATGCGTCGTGCCGATAATTATCATTTCAGTTCAATATTATTGTGCACGCTTACTTTACACTCGGCAAAGTGTTTGATCTGATCTATAATTCGTGCAGAATGGAAAACAACCAGCAGAAGTGTCGAACTAGACTAGTTGAACTATATAGAGTAAAGCATGAGCTGCAACTTGAACCAAGCCGGCGTGGCCCATGTCCTCCATAAGGCCGTCGGGGCCGCTCTGAGGGGAGGCGTCCATCAGTTTTGCTGCAGTGGGACAGACGTGACGATTATCTCCATGCTTGTGATTTACGATTGATTGTCAAGTTTTTAGGAACGCTGGACCTTTGACCAACTGGACACACTGTCTCAGGAGTGGGGGGTGAGCAGCAGAGCCACGCCGAGGGGCCGAGGGAAGGGGGGTACTTATTATAGTTTACAGAGTGCATACATTAACAACACGTAGTACAATGTGTTTAAATGTTGCTTTGTCTTCATTAAACTTTGTATCATTCGACTTCTCACACACCGCTAGCTGGTGACTAAAGATTTACACATTAAGTACATCGGCCCCCCCCTTTCCTCGCCGCTGCCGGTTTTGGGGATCGCTGCTCCCCCCCGAGCTGCGAGACGGAGCCGCCCCCCCCCTTGGTCAAACTGTACCTTTTCTTCTTCTTCTTCTTCTTACCCCGCCTCGCCGATAGCGACGCGAACGCTCGACGATCCGCCGGACGTCCTGGACAGGCAGAAATGCCTCACTGCGTTGGCGTCCCTCCGCCACGCCAAGTGGTTCCAGGTTTGCATTCACGTCCTTATTTATACATACGGTTGAGCTATTTCCTTGAAGTGCCTCTCTTTATTTTCCATTTTAGAGACGTTAAGACTCCGAGTTTAGATCTTTTGAAAGAGGAAAGTGTGTCGGAGGTTTCACAGTTTTACTTATTTACCCGTGCAGAGGGATCTGATCCCTCCCTGTGACACGTTTGAATAAATCGATGGTTTTGACAGCAGCTCATCATTTAATGTATGCCCTCTCACACCGAGCGCTCTCGATACCAACCGTTGGTCCGCAGCAAACGGCAGGTGAGTAGAAGACGTGATGATGTTTATTTGTGTTCCGCTGACTCGCCTCTGCTTTTGTTTGCGTCCGCAGGCCAAAGTCAACAAACTGAGTTCTGCCGTCCTGGTGATCCGGATCATGAGAGACTTGTGTAACCGCGTTCCCACCTGGACGCCACTCTCGGGATGGGTAAGACGGCACACGTCAGCCGAGACGTAGACGTAGTCGCGTATATAAACGTGCTGCCGTGTGCCGACTCTGCGTCTCGTCTCCCCGCGCAGCCTCTGGAGCTGCTGGTGGAGAAGGCCATCGGGACGTGCGAGCGACCAATGGGAGCGGGCGAGTCGCTGCGCCGCGTTCTGGAGAGCGTTGCTTCCGGAATCCTCCTGCAAGGTGAACGTTTGATCGCGTTTTAACGCCAGAGTAGATTCTCCGTGCGACGGCGTCGAGATCTAACGCGCGTCTGTGCAAAGGTGGCCCCGGGATAAAGGACCCGTGTGAGAAGGAGACGGTCGACGCCACGGCGTACCTGAGCCTGCAGCAGCAGGAAGACATCACGCAGAGTGCTCAGGTAACACGAGGACATGCAAAGACATGCATCCAAGCATCAGGGTTCTTACGGTCATGGAAAACCTGGAAAAGTCATGGAATTTTAAAATGGTTATTTCCAGGCCTGGAAAAGTCATGGGAAAAAAATGTAATCACAAAAGTTTTGGAAAAGTCCTGGAAATTTGTTATATTCACTTGTTCATTTACGCCGAGTTTGAAATAATGAATATGTTTTAGAAAGAAAGACTCAAAATATAAGCCGGCGTACGCTCTCATACTGGCGGCGCGATTTTCTTTTTTTTCCCGCGTTGCAAGTGAACGCACCGTAACTGGAAAGTTCGATGGCCGTAGCTCGGGAAGCAAGTGTTTATTCTTTAAATAAAATAGTGTCTCTTATTCATTTGTTTCATTAAATGTTTACTGTATGCTTTGGAATTCACATTGTTTAAATACTAAATGTTCTCACTTTTTCACGTATAAACAGATTTTAGTTTGGTCATGGACATTTGGTTTAAAGTCCTGGAAATCCACTGGTCAACATGTGTAAGAACCCTGAATCATACTCGTATCTCTGGGCAGAGTCTCTGAACCTTTCTTCTGTTTCTCAGTTCGCCTTGAGGCTTTGTGCGTTTGGACAAATGCACAAAGTGTTGGGGATGGACTACAAACCCATGAAGCCACGGAGTAAATCGGCGGGACCCAGCAACAGAGAGAGCACAGGTATCTGACCGCCTGGTGACCTTTGACCTTCCCTCAAAGCTCCCGTGAAACATTCTGATCGTCCGCCTGCTTCTGCTTTGTTTCCCGCAGCCCAAATCCCGCCCGCCGGACACTCCAGCCTGCCGTCCAAGAGGCCGTACACGGAGATGGAGAAGGAGGCCGAGGGGCCGCAGCTCAACAGCAAACAGAGGAAGTTTCTCAAGTTCCAGAAGCGTTTTCAGAGGAAATCATGTTAGTAAAGAACATCGGAGGCCCTGGTGTCGGCGATGAGCCCTTTTTTCTAGCTGTGAAATGAGCTGTGGAGATATTACTCAAAGTATTTACATTCATAACTCCACCACACAACTTGAGCCTGACGTTGTACAGGAGTTAGGATACACAGCTGTCTATTGTCAGATTAGTTACCGAGTGTAATTTAAATATCAGCTCTTTCTATTGTCCATCCAATTTAATGTTTATGTTGACGGTTCGGACGAATACACAATGTACATCCACAGGCATCGAGGTTCCAGTTTATTATGAACACTTTGCTACATCTAATGTAATCTAGGGGTGTCGCCGGGTAAGAATATACACAGAGGAATCTGATTGGTCAAATTCTGTTTGTTTGTTTTTCTCATTGCTCGATACTATCGTGTGTGTGTGTGTGTGTGTGTGTGTGTGTGTGTGTGTGTGTGTGTGTGTGTGTGTGTGTGTGTGTGTGTGTGTGTGTGTGTGTGTGTGTGTGTGTGTGTGTGTGTGTGTGTGTGTGTGTGTGTGTGTGTGTGTGTGTGTGTGTGTGTGTGTGTGTGTGTGTGTGTGTGTGTGTGTGTGTGTGTGTGTGTGTGTGTGTGTGTGTGTGGCGCTGTCCATAGTACTGAAACGTAGAGGAGCTCGATAGACAGACACAACACGATTTAAATAAAATATTTCCCCCATTGAAGTTATTCTCAGAACAGCTGTTTCTCCGCGCCTCCAGCTGCTGATTTTGACCGAAACACATTCAAATTATAATTTGCGCTCTGACCAGTAAGTTTTTATGTGAGTGCTCTGATTTAATAAATGTATTCTTTGATTTTGAAAGTCGCCTTATGTTGTCATTTTGCCTTTTTTGAGGCCGCTCCGATGGTCCCACAAATTTGGACGACAGTACTAACGGTGATTTATTCCTGCACACTAAGGAGACTGATTGAAAGCACACGAGTTAGCTTTACATCTGTACGACTTATTATTAATACAGATATTTTGATATCGGCTGATATTTATACCGAAATAGGCAATAACATGATTTACTGGGAAAAACTAAACGAGTGTGTACATTCAGACTTTCAGCCGCCACATACAGTCGTAGTGGAATGATTAATATTTAATATTCACATCTTCCCGCCGCTGCGACGCTTCGAATCAGGCTCATTATATCAAACTTATGTCTGTACTTAATAAATTGTCAACACAATACAGAATTTTTAAAGAAATTATTGCAGCGCAGCAGATTTATATATTTCTAAATTAAATCACTTGTGCTTTGGTTGAGAATAATCTAAATTGTTGGATTATTAAAGGACATATTAGCACATTACATCAACCACAGAGAGTGAGTACAGCCTCGGGGTCACCATGCATGTTGGAGGTCAATCACAACAATAGAGATCATGTGACCTCCTGATGGCCTCAGAGTTAGGCCTTGCTAAAAGAAACTCCACCATCTTCTCCTGATGAGCTGAAGATGGCTTAATCTCTCCATTTAGTTTTATCGCTCATCTTTCTGCCTTTTTCTTCTCTACCTGTTCCTTCTCTGTAGTCACAGAGGATTTTAGCATGAATGCCGTGATGCGTCTGAACCAGTACAAACCCGGCCTGGAGTACCGACTGCTCTCTCAGACGGGTCCGGTCCACGAGCCGGTCTTCGCCATGGCGGTGGACTTGAACGGGAAGCCGTACGAGGCGACGGGGCCCTCCAAACGAGCCGCCAAACTAAACGTAGCCACCAAGGCAAGGCCGTCTGTGTGTTTTCTGTAGGAGCCGTACGTCACTTTAGGATTAAAACTAGTCGCGTAATCCGCCTGCAAAGCAAAAATCACTCCGTAGTGACGCAACACCTGAAATATTAATAATAGCCTGTTGTGATTGTTGACGGTGTTTCTTACCCGGAGGAACCGAGAGTTGATGTTTTGACTTTTGTAACTCTCAGGTTTTGCAGGATCTCGGTCTTCCAACGGGCTCAGAACCCAAAGTGGAGCCGGCCGTCGATGTCGAAGGGACCCAGGAATTAGTCAAAGCCGCCAGCACGACCTCCACCACATCAGAAGACGTACGGGGTCTCTCTTTTTTGTTTTTTAACCCTCCTGTTACCTTCACATGTACTAACATCTTTTACCCTTTTTGACCCCAGCAGTTAAAACCTCCAGAAGATTATAAGAATTAATATTGTTTCCCAAGTTTAAGTGTCAGGTACTTTATGTTTGTTTGTCGACGACCTAAATAGCCTTTTAAATAAATAAAAAAGTTGATATTTCTTATATGTTTTACGCAGTGAAAAACAGCCTGGGGTCAATTTGACCCCAAAGAACATCGATGGGTACACGTTGTGTTCAGGACAGTGAAAACATAACATGTGAATTTGATGTTTTCCCAGTTGTCCCCAATAAATTAGGAAAAGTCATGAAATATGAAGCAGAGCAAATTATGTCAATCATATTTTTAGAGACGTCAAACATTAAATATGGTCAGATTGACCCCAAAGGTCACAGGAGGGTTAAACACTCCCATACAATAAAGTCGTCTGGCTTTTGCTTTCAATCATAAAGTCGAGCGTTTTTTAGTATTTTGAAAAGCGCTATATAAACGTAATGTATTATTATTGTTATTATTATTAAAGAGAGGGAGAGTCAAAGGTCGGTCGTGTGTGTGACAGCCGTTGTTTGTCTCCTCCCTCTGAACAGAGCAGTCCGGGTCCCATCCTGACCAAGAAGGGTAAGAACCCGGTGATGGAGCTGAACGAGAAGCGCCGCAGCCTGAAGTACGAACTGTCGGCCGAGACGGGCGGCTCCCACGAAAAGTGCTTCGTCATGGAGGTGAGGAGAAGAAAGACACGACAAAGACGATCAAATGATTTTATCATTTCAGTGCCGACACATCTGCGTGAACGTGTGACTTTTTATTTATTTTTAATTTTTTCTGGTTTATTTAAGGGACAGTGCACATTGATAAACAACATTTCAGTAAGTGTGCCAGAGTTAGCCAAGAAGCTATTTTTCATCTGCTAGTCCTGCGTCTTGACTTTGCTTACTTTAGAGTAGACTATGATTTTTTTTTGAAGGGTAATGAATGAAATGAAATTAAATATACTTTATTAATCCCCAAGGGGAAATTTGTTAGCAGCACCAATAAAACTAAACACAATAAAATATAAGTAAGAAAGAAAGAAAGTGACTGTGCATAAAGTAAAGTGTGCAAAGTGAAATATAAAATACAAAATAAAATGAAATATATATGTATATATATACACAACATATAAGTAATACAGCACTGTAAAATTCAATTAAATATATATAGATAGTGTAATGCATGACAATTTCCAACTGAATATTGATGCGTTATCCCCCCCCCCCCCCCCCCCCCCCGTCTAGGTGGAGGTGGACGGGCAGAAGTTTAAAGGGAGAGGCTCGAACAAGAAGGAGGCGAAGGCCCACGCCGCCCTCACGGCGCTGGAGAAGCTGTTCCCGGAAGACGACGTGAACAGAAACTCAGCGAAGAAGAAGGTCACTTACACCGACATGGTAATCCCTCTAGTTTAATGTGAGTGTACAGGGCCTGTGATTGGATGTGGAACATTTTGGGTGAAGATGGCTCTTTTTTTAAATATTTTGTGTATGTCGGGGCTTTTATGCAAGGCAAGTTTATTTGTAGAGGACATTTAAACAACAAGGCCGTTCAAAGCGCTTCACATAAAAACATTAAAAGCTTCAAAACATGAAGCATCACGGTGTTGACGGCAGCTGGAAGACGTTAAAACGGTTATTCTCGCCACAAATTCCTTCAGCTGTGGAAAAAAAAAACGTTTCACTATTTTTACCTAAAAATGAGAGGTTTGATATTGGCTTTTAATTATTCCTTTTTTAACCCTCCTGTTACCTTTAAATATATTAACATATTTTACCCGTGGGGTCAATTTGACCCCAGCAATTAAAACCTCCAGAAAATTATTAGAATTAATATTGTTTCCCAAGTTTAAGTTTAAGTAAAAAAGTTGATATTTCTTTTATCTTTTACACAGTGAAAAACAGCTTGAGGTCAAATATACAAATGTATAAGTTGTGTACAGGACCTTGAAAACATATCATCATGTGAATTTGAGGTTTTCCCAGTTGTTGTCATAAATTAGGAAAAGTCATGAAATACGAAGCACAAAAATGACGTTAAACATTACATTTCATTACATTACATTACAAAGGTAACAGGAGTGTTAAGAGTGGTTTAATAACTGCAGTGTTTAGGGCTTGTGGGAAAACACCTGAGAGAAGGGCTGCGTTTACAATCTGTAAAACGTCAGTTGTGGTGTGTGAAGAAGAAGAAGTGTGTTGGTCGAACATCCAAGCAGCAGGAGGATGTGTCCAGATGTTGTTTCATGTCTTCTACGCTTCTTTAGTTGACTTGAATGAAATTGTGTCACATTTGACCGGATGTTATTTAAAGATAGGGACAACACGGACCCTGTGGTTGGTCGTCTTATCTTCTTAATTGTGTCCAATAATTCGATCACTAATGTTATCAGGGATGTAACGCTTTGTCACAACCTCAGTTTGGACCTTTGTGTCCCGGCAGATTCTCCAAGAACACACAGAGCTGATCAGTCGACATCAGCGTGGACACGCTCAGACCGTTGGGTCAGCCCGTTGTGGGCGGGGCCTGTTACCTGCTGAGTCAGACTCTAGTTATCAAGGACACCACGTCGTTCTGAAGAGCCTCTCTCCTGGGGATGGACGACACAATCAAAATCAATACGGATTATAGTGTTGCGGTAAACTCAATCAGAGAAGGTTTCTCAGTATTTAGGTGATCTGTAAACAGGGTTCGGACGGTCATGGAAAACCTGGAGAAGTCATGGAATTTTAAAATGGTCATTTCCAGGCCTGGAAAAGTCATGAAAAAAACTTAAATCATAAAAGTTTTGGAAAAGTCATGGACATTTGTCATAATCACATGTTTATTTGGGCCGAGTTTGAAATAATTAATATGTTTTTTTAAAGAAAGACGCTCAAAATATAAGCCGGCGACATTTTCTACAGTCTTCATTTTTATACCGAGATTTCAGTTTGGTCGTGGACATTTGGTTTAAAGTCCTGGAAATCCATTGGTCCATGTGTACGAACCCTGTGTAAACAACTTGAGTGGAATTCAGAGCCACATATTCAAAGAAAGTAAAATGAGCAAAGGATATCTTTCATTGAGGAGAATCATGAAACAATCCTTTCCGTGATGTCTCTACGGGTTGCCGGGCGGTTATCTCTCGTCTGAACACATGGGGGACGCAGGGAGAGAAATAGGTGAGAGGGTAAATAGTTTTAACCCCTGACTTGTTCAGGCAACAACAGATGTTTACGCTCCCAGAAGAAGTAAAACATCATTGATCGGATGTCCTGAATGGTCGGAGCATGCAGTCGACAGCCCGCTGAACCTTTCTCCTCCTCCTCCTCCTCCTCCTCCGACGGCCACTGATAAACACTTTGACGGAGCTGACTGTGTTTAAACGAGTCAATAAAGTCTCGCCTCAGATCCTCAGACGGTTATTTCACAACATCGCAGCCTCCCGCGTGCACCAGGGTGTTCGTCACATCCGTTGGAACAGCAGAGTGTTTACAGGTTCTTGCACATCGTTCTGACATCTTTCACACCAACACTCAGAGTCTCGGCCCAGTCGGCAGCTTCTCCTGCAGCCTTTTACGTTCACTACCGATCGAGGGTCCATTAACGGCTTCAAAGTCTGTGCTGGTTAGCCTGGTGGTGCTAGTTAGCCTGGTATTGCTAGTCAGCCTGTAGGCGCTAGTTAGCCTGGTGGCGCTAGTTAGCCTTTTGGCGCTAGTCAGCCTGGTTGTGCGAGTTAGCCCTATAGTGCAAGTTACCTTGTTGGTGGTGCTAGTTAGCCTGGTTGTGCTAGTTAGCCTGGTGGTGCTTGTTAGCTCTATAGTGCAAGTCACCCTGGTGCTAGTTGGCCTGGTGGTGCTAGTTGGCCTGGTGGTGCTCGTTAACTGTGTTTTAGCTTGCACGATTTGGAGTCCCCGGTGGAGCGGCATCGTTTTCAGTCCATTTACCTCAACGTTCACTTCTAGTCGGTGAATTTTTGTTTCCAAGACTGTAATCGTGCTGCTAATACTTTAGCTGCTAAGTAGCCTGAAGCACGTTATCTTTTAAACCAGCAGACATAGGCCTATGGCAATGTCCTGTTAAATAAATAGAGTCCCAGTGATTTGTTCAAGTGTCCAGGAGCTGCTGCTCAAAGAAGAAAAACAAGAATATCAAAAGATTGTTATCAGAAAACATAGAGAGGAAACAGCAAAGCGTCAGGAAGAACTGTAACTGTATAAGAATACATGCCTACTGGGGGGATTGTTCCTTTTTTACCCCAATGTATGAATGCATCTCTTGACATTAGCCACATTAGCACATCACTACAGAAGCTCTCTCTCGCCTAACGATCCTTCTCTCCGTTTCCCGTCCCGGCAGCACATCCCGGGGTTCGGCACCATCCGCGGCATCCCGTCAGACTCCGGGGCGCGGGGCTGGGGCCCCGGCAGAGGTCGAGGCCGGGGCCGCGGAAAACCCTTTCTGCCAGGACCCAGCTACAACCAGAGTAAACCGGTTTGCTTTCTCTAGGCGCCGTGCCTCGTTGAATAATGAGATGCTGAAAAATGATCTTCTTCCACCTGTAAAGAAATAACTAAACTCTCATTTCTCTCCTTTTTATTTTCAAAGCCAACTACAGTTATGATGGCAACGCTGGCCCGGGTTATTGTAAGTGTTCACTCCTCACCTAAACACACCTCTATGACGTCCTCTTCACAGGGATCGTACGGTCATGGACAACCTGGAAAAGTCATGGCATTTTAAAATGGTCATTTCCAGACCTGGAGAAGTCCTGGAAAAAAATTAAATCATAAAAGTTTTGGAAAATTCATGGAAATGTGTTATAATCACATCATTTACGCCGAGTTTGAAATAATTCATATGTTTTTTAAAGAAAGACGCTCAGAAGATAAGCTCTCAATACGCTACATTTTCTAAATTGTTCATGTTTATACAGAGATTTCAGTTTGTTCATGGAAATTTGGTTTAAAGTCCTGGAAAAGTCATGGAAATCCATAGATCAAAATGTGTTAGAACCCCGTCTTTAATATACGTCTGAAGAGCGTATCGGTCTTATACTGCAGTCGTGACTTTATTGACTATATATACTACTATATATATACTTTATAGTCTTATCGTTGAATAAAAATGGAGACTGTGTGTTTTGAAACACGTGATTTTCCACGGCGTTGACGTCGTTCTCGTTTCCTCTGCTTCAGATCAACTCTACGGTAACAACGCAGCGAGCGCCACAAGCACGGGGGCCCACGTCGGCTACGGGACCTTTTACCCCGAGCACGCCGCCGCCTACGCCTCGCCGCCCGCCGCCGCCACGCCGCCGCCCGCTTTCGCCGCCCGCCGCCGCCGACCCCGCCGCCGCCTTGCAGGCGGAGAGCTACCAGGCGATGCCTCCTCCCGCGGACCAGGAGAGCCCCTACAGCTACGGCTACGGAGACAAGAAGAAGAAGATGCTGACCCAGAGTCAGAGCGAAGCCCAGGGAGGAGGAGAGTACTCCACGTACAGCACAGCTTACCCAAGCTCGGTGACGGGCGGACAGGTGTATACTAACTATGGTGAGTAAAAGCAGGGGGAACTTCCTGCTCGAGCTTTTTATGATATATATATATATATATATATATATATAATACCGTTCAAAGGTTTGGGGTCACTTAAAAAAAAAGGGGAAAAAGCACTGTTTTTTCCAATGAAAATGACATTAAATTAATCAGAAATACTCTCTCTACATAGTTAATGTGTAAATGACTATTCTCTGGTGTTTAATGAAGTCTCTCCATAGGTGTGTAGAGGCCCATCTCCATGTTCTAGTGGTACATTGAGTTATTGCCTTAGAAGACGAGCAGAGGGGTAGAACCCCCTTGAAACCCTTTTTTAAAAAAAATAATAACTTTTTATTTAGCATTTTCCACAAACAGATTATTCCTTGACATTGAAACCCTTTTCATGTGAGCGCAGCTGAAAACAGTTAGAGCTCTAAAACTGGCCTTCCTTTGAGCCACAAGTTTGAAGAACAACATTAATATTTACAATGAAAATCATTATTTCTAACCTTGTCAATCACGACATTGATAAAGTTAGAAATAATGATTTTCATTGTAAATATTAATGTTGTTCTTCAAACTTGTGGCTCAAAGGAAGGCCAGTTTTAGAGCTTCTCTCACCAGCATAACTCATCGCATAAAAAGAGTTTTCAAGGGATTTCTAACCCTCTGCTAGTCTTCTAAGGCGATAACACAATGTACCACTAGAACACTGGAGATGGGCCTCTACACACCTATGGAGAGACTTCATTAAACAGAGAATAGTCATTTACACATTAACTATGTAGAGAGTGTATTTCTGATTAATTTAATGTTAAATTCATCTTAAAAAACTGTGCTTCTCTTTGAAAAATAAGGACATTTCTAAGTGACCCCAAACTTTTGAACGGTAGTGTATGTAGAAATCATCCGTTACTGCTTTTGTCGTGTTTCATCAAGACAAAATGCATCAGATACATAAAACAACGACCATGTGGTGTGATTATTGTAAGTCGCTTTGGATAAAAGCGTCTGCTAAATGACATGTAATGTAATGTAATGTAATGTAATGTCCTCTCCAGGCTGGGGGGAGCAGTCCTCTGGGAGTGAGCAGGGCTACGGCGGGTACCAGGGGTTCGGAGGAGAAGGCCAGGGCTCGTGCACCGGATACAGCGACATCAACTACTGATCATTGCATCGTGTGTTCAGCCTTTTATCACCGCACGATGACATTTTTGTGTTTTGGGGTTTTTGAGCTAACTTCTTTTGACATCTGCTGGAAAAAAAAGTTGTAGGTTACAGATGCAGGCTTTATCTTTTGATTAAAAGGTATCCATCTTCTTCCTCAACGTCCCTCATCGTGTCTGTTGACGCGAGTGTAAAAAAACAAACCTGCCGTCTCGTTTCCAGGGTTATTGTGTTTTTTAATCTGTTGTGTATCCCTGGGTTCTCGTTTTTATTTCTGCCTGTCTCTGTCCTGTAAAATGCTCAAATCTTTCCTTGTAAAATAAATGACTTTTTTTGGAGCTACGTTTCTTAGCATGCGTGTGCTAATTAATGCACAAATACAAAGTTCCTCAAATTTAGTTTCGGAATCTTTGTAAATGTATTATATATATATATATATATATATATATATATATATATATATATATATATATATATATGCATATATGTTTATATTATTATTATATATTTATATATTATATATATGTGTTTGTGTATAATATATATATATATATATATATATAAATATATACATACACATATATATATGTATATATAAAACATACATATATATTTTATAGCTGTACATACATATATATTTGTATACATATGTATATATTTTATGTAGAATATGGAGTACTTCACACACTTGTCTCTCATAGAGATTGTGAAACTGGTGTTGAGATATAATATTCACAATGGAATTAAAAACACTGGATGCAACATTCACCGTGACACCACTACCCTGCAGCTCGTATGAGACCTTCCTGCATCGGGGTGCACGCTCACCAAATGAGGTTGGACCTCCCATCCATTTAAATGGTGAAGTTAAGAGAGGATTGGAAAGGTTGCTGGAAATAAAACTAACTGGACGACCAAGAGCTGGGCAACGCAACCACGAAGCAATAAAGAACGTTAATCGTGCTGTAATGAAAACCCTCCATTACAAACATTACAAACATTAGAATATAGCTTTAAGAAACGAGACCGAAGGGTTAATGATTTATTCTAAAGTCTCAATGATTGGTTCTGGTCGACGTGGTCTCCAGTATTTAACCTGTGAACACGCATGCAGGATTAGTTTTGCTGATATTCACTCAAATGATTGAGTATAAACTGTTTCTTGATGCAGTCAAATAAGATGCAATGTGTACTGTGTTGCGTTTAAAACAGTCCCCCTGTGAGCCGGAGCACCAATTTATGGTTCCGGAAGACACCAAGTGATAATTGGCCTCCAGGTAATTGGTCTCCTGCTTCCAGAATCCAGCTATGTGGCCTCACAGTTCCTCTAATCAGGCCTGTGTGTGTGTGTGTGTGTGTGTGTGTGTGTGTGTGTGTGTGTGTGAGCAGCACAACAAACTTTAAAGCTGCTGTCATCGGCATCTTGCATTCTCTTCATGTCTCCATGTAAATGTGTTTTGATATTGACGCCGTGAGTTAGGAATGCAGAAAGGTTCGTTCACGACGGCGTCTTGCTGTTTGTCAGATAAGAGCAGCGAGTCCTGTTTTCATTTAAAATGGGAAGATAAGGAGATCAGCGCTTAACTCCTGACATAAAATCAGTAAATCACATCTCTTGTTCCTCAATTATCTAAAAAGATGCACCAAAAAAAAGAAAGAAAGAAGGAAAACAATGATTAACACCGAAGTGGAGTCTGGACACCGGCTATAATAACCATTGCGGATCACATGTGGCCCAGATGACCCTGCCACTGAGTCAGTGTGTGTGTGTGTGTGTGTGTGTGTGTGTGTGTGTGTGTGTGTGTGTGTGTGCGTGTGTGTGTGTGTGTGTGTGTGTGAGCAATGATCATGTCCCGGCAGCGTGTCCCTCCATGAATCCTGATAAAAGGCAGACGGGAGGAGCGCTGCGACGCAGTGTGTATCACCGGGTCATCCTCAGCTCGCCTCGCACGGTTATCAGCTGTAAGTTGTTGTTTTTATCTCTGGCTCTCTGATATTATTTTATCTCTGCACAAAAGTTGTTGTCAACCAGCTTTGTTTTCTTTTTAACGGGATAGGAATGAAGCATCGCGTTACCTTTTTTTAAACTCTGTTAAAGACGCTCATTTTGATCTGTGAAGCAGCTTCTTCTTTAAAAAAAAAAAAGAGAGATTTAATGACATCACATTGTGACCTTCGACCCTGGCGGCCTCACAGGGCATGGCCGCTCTGATTAGCTTCTAGCAGCTCCTCCAGCTGGTCTGTTTGGTTCAGGCGGCAGCCAATCACAACCAGGCATCTTTAGGCCTATAAGCAACACGGCGTATTGTTGAGAAACAGAGGGGGAGAAAGAGGAAACACTCACACACTCACATGCTCACAAAGCACACCGCAGCCGGGGTTGGTTTCACTTCTCGCTTCTTTGCGTGTGTGTTTTGACATTTATTGTTTGCTTTTAGCTGCTAACTGTAGATCTGATTGTTGTTGTTCTTTCAAAAGATGGCGCTTACACTGATATCCATCTTGGTTGCTGCCATTCCCGTGTCCTACTGCTATCCCGCTGTGTTTCAGGACCTAAAGGAAACTAGCAGTAAGTATCGTTTCACATGGGCTTTTCCTGATCTCTCGTAAATAATCGATTTCAATAATTAAAGTGAGTTTTTTGTGTGTTTTGCTTGCAGCAAACCGGACCTCCATCAGGTTCCTGGCCGTGGGGGACTGGGGCGGCTTGCCTCGACCCCCCTACGTCAGCCCCGTGCAGGAGGTCACCGCCCGGGAAATGACCAACGTGGCGGAGCAGATGGGCGCCGACTTTATTCTGGCCCTCGGCGATAACTTCTACTACAGAGGCGTGCACAGCGTGGATTCTCCTCGCTTCCATGTCAGTGGCGTTGGTTACTCGGACGTCTTCTGAAATGAAGCGTTACAACCAACATTGTGGTGGTTTAAAAACGACAACAACAATCTTGCTTTCTCCTCTGCATCAGGCCACGTTTGAGTCGGTTTACACCGCAAAGGCACTCCATGTCCCCTGGTATCTGATCGCTGGCAATCACGACCACGCAGGCAGCGTCCAAGCCCAGATCGAGTACAGCCAGAAATCCGACCGATGGTAAGAACTTTTTTTTTTTTATTACGTCTCAAACTGATAACGGGGAATGCTCTCGTCTTGTTACCTTTTTATTTATTTATTTAATTATATATATATATATATATATATGCACATATATATAATATATGTGTGTATTTATACATACATATATTATATATGTATGCATGTGTGTATATATATATATATATATATATATTATATGTATGTATATATATTATATATGTATGTATATATATATATATATACACATGCATACATTATATATATGTATGTATATATATATATATATATATATATATATACACACACACACACACACACACACACACACACACACACACACACACACACACACACACACACACACACACACAGAGGAAATTATTCAGAGCTGTCACAAGAGTATTAGGGTGGACCCAAATGCACGACTCGGGAGCCAGAACTGGAAAATAATTCACTTTACTCAAAGTTCCAGCAGGAACCAAACAGACGGCAAGAGATAAATATACTTTGGTAACTCTGGAGGTCTTCAAGAAGAACACAAAACAATCTGGTGAGGGAGCTAAATAGTGAGGGACTAACGAGGGGATGGGCTGCAGGTGAGAAGGACATGAGGACCAGGTGAAGGTAATGAGGGACTAACGAGGTGAGCAGAGGCAGGTGAAGGGAGCTGGACTGAGAGATGGGAAGTAATTAAAGTTTTTTTTTTAAATAATTTTATTTATCCTTAATGTTCACTCAGCACCACTTCTTGACAGAAAAAAACAGAAATGTAGAAATGTTTGCACATTTATTAAAAAAGAAAAAATGAAATATCACATGTTCAGCATGAGAGTTAAATATGAGCGTCACAGCAACGGGTTTAAATACTTATGACCATGTTATATTTCAGTTTTTCTTTTTTAATAAATTTGCACAAATTTCCACATTTCTGTTTTTTTCTATCAAGATGGGGAGCTGGGTGAACAATACTAAGAAATAAAATGAACTTTTTTTGATTTTAGCAAATGTCTGCAATGAAACAGAGTGAACAATGTAAAGGGGTCTGACTACTTTCCGTACCCGCTGTACATATAGGAACTTCCCCTCCTACTACTACGAGCTGAACTTCCGCATCCCCAACACCGGGAAGACGTTGACCATCATCATGCTCGACACCATCCTGCTGTGCGGCAACAGCGACGACTTCGTGGACGAGAAGCCCCGAGGGCCTCTGCGCGCGCTGGACGCCAACCGCCAGCTGGCGTGGCTGCAGGAGCGACTGGCCCGGTCCAAGGCGGACTTCCTGCTGGTGGCCGGCCACTACCCCGTGTGGTCGGTGTCCGAGCACGGGCCCACGCACTGCCTCCTGCGCAGGCTCCGCCCCCTTCTCATGAAGCACAACGCCACCGCGTACCTCTGTGGTCACGACCACAATCTGCAGGTCGGTTGATGATGCAGAGAATGTGTCCGACTTTGGTTTTCAGACTTTTTTTTTCCTTCTCATGTTTTAACCCTCCTGTTACCTTCAAATTTACTAATATCTTATACCCTTTTTTAATATGTTTTATTGATTTTCACAGTTTTAATCTCAGGGAAGAGGATTCACACATGTATCAGGGCAATTACAGATTGAAATTTATAACCTCATTCCCGACCCAATCCCATCACACCCACCAATTGTAGGGTTACAGGCTAGGGAACTTTTACAATACATTCAGGTAATTTCAGGTACATTCAGGAGACAAACATTTAAACTGAGTCAAATAATTACATTAATCCATCAGGTAATGTAAAGCAATTTGGAAATGAAAATTAACAAAGTGAGAAGTCGCATGTAAAAAAGAGTGAGTAATGGCTAAAGGACAAAAAACAGAAAAAAATAACAACAACAAGGGGGGGGGGGTATCTTTTACCCTTTTTGACCACAGCAATTATAACCACCAGAAAATGATTAGAATTATATTTTTTCCCAAGTTTAAGTGTCAGGTACTTTATGTTTGTTTGTTGACTACCTAAATAGCCTTTTAAATAAAAATGAAAAGTTGTGTTCAGGACAGTGAAAACATATTATCGTGTGAATTTTATGTTTTCTCAGTTGTCCCCAATAAACTAGGAAAAGTCATGAAATATGAAGCAAAAGAAATGATGTCAATCCTATTTTTAGAGACGTTAAACATTAAATGAGGTCAAATTGACTCCAAAGGTCACAGGAGGGTTAATCCGGTGTTTGTCTCCACGCAGTACATCGAGGAGTCCGGTGTGGGCTACGTGGTGAGCGGTGCTGGAAACTTCCTGGATCCTGATGTCCGTCACTGGAATCACGTTCCCAAAGGTACCGTGAAGTTCTTCACCGGCGATGTTTCGATACTGGGAGGCTTCGTCCACGCCGAGGTCACAAAGAACGAGATGACCCTGACCTACTTCCAGGCTAAAGGCACGTCCCTCTATCGCACCGTCCTCCACCAGAGGGTCTTCTGAGGAGACGAGCTCGTCCTCCTCCAGAGGGTCTTCTGAGGAGACGAGCTCGTCCTCCACCAGAGGGTCTTCTGATTTGCATGAAGTAATTGCTAACTTCTGTTTTTTTTTTACTTTGGTGTTATTATTTCAAAGTAATTTTGTATTTTAAAGAGAGACTCTTTTAAGTTTTACATGTTTTTTTTGTGTTATAAAACAATAAATGTGCTTTGTAAAGTGTTGTGTCGGCTTATTTCGTCAGTCAGAAACTTCTTCATCACAAGTCACATGACTTGGTGGCTGAGATATTAAGAAGACAACAATTTTACTCAATGGCTGACTTAGCGTGGCTTTTAAACCCTTGACGTCTTGTTTTTAAAGAAAGTAGAATCAGAAACATTTATTTGCTACGTGCATGTGTTGGACACAAATAATTTGACTTTGCGGCGTGTTGTGTACATTAGACAGAAAAACAACAACCAACACTCAACGTAGTGCAAGAATTACAATTTACAATGCTATAAAATAAAATAAAGTGCACAAACATAACAGTGCTGTAGACAAGGTCCTGTAAGTGTGTGTTAAAGTGACATATTGTAAATAGCTGCGTGTGCTCTAAAAAGCCTCTATAGTCTCATGTTGTGACTATTATGGTCTGGTTTGTCCTTATCTAAACTTGCTTCATTCAGGAATGTTCTGTTTGCTCTCGGGAGCGTCGGTCGATCTGCCAGTGTTGCACAAAATGATCAAGAACAAAGCGGCCACTGTTTAGTGAATTATAACTGTAGTTATACAATGTGGACAAAAATATGTTTTGTCTGATGCAAATTATTAAGTGTAGGCTTATAGGTTACTGGTTTAATTTGGCTTTAGAGGGATAGGTTGAGCAGAATGACATTTTACATGGACCCATTTTATGACCCTGGCTAATCCTTTTACACCCCTTATAGTGTTCATATCAACGCGTTTAATGTGGGACTATCCTGTGCACAAGTCGTCTTTCCACCTTATTACTTTTTTACTTTGTATCACCTTATTACCTTGTTTGACTTTTTTATGACGTTTTATAATTGTTTTACTTTTTTATTACTTTTTAACTTTTTATGTTTTCACTTTTTCATTACTTTCTCATTACTTAAAACATTTTTTTGTACTTTTCATTACTTTTTACTTCTTCATTACTTTTGTACTTTTCATTACTTTTGTACTTTTTTTATTACTTTTTTACATTTATTACCTTTTTACTTTTTCATTACGTTTCATTACTTTTTACGTTTTTACTACTATTTATAACTTTTTTTATTGTATTACTTTTTAAATTTGCATAATTTCCTTTTTACTACTTTTTTACTTTTTCATTACTTTGAATTATATTCTGGGCTGTTTGTGATTGATCCAATAATAGTGATATTGATCCGATAACAGCCTTAAGTGAATGGTCAAGTGCTATACATAGTCTTACACTCAGAGTTAAAGACTGACGTAGGCTGTGGCTGCTGGGCGTGAGAAGAACTGAGGATTAGGCTGAATGACCGGCAGCAGGTCGGCAGTGACCGAACCAGGAGAAACTCAGACAGACAATTATATCATTAAACTTGGAAGAACAGGCGAGTTTCTATTTTTTTACCCTCTTGCTGACATGTTGACATTTATTCGGCTTTACTGCCTTTTAATTTTTTTTAGGGAAGCAGGATATTTGCATCTCCTTTAATTCAGACGTATGTTTAATAGATTCACAAATCCAAACTGGCCAGGTGCACGTTATGTCTTATTGTTAATGAAATGCATAGTTTGTATTGTCTTGGCTCTTATATATTATATATTAAAGGGTTGCTGACTCTTCAAGCGCGGTGCTGATCCACTTAGGACGAGTCACTGTCCGCTGGAGTCACGCAGCGTCAGACTGAGAGCTGAGAACTGAGTCAGCGTCAGCGAGCCGAGGGTCAGCCGCCACCTGAGGACGATAAGAGGACGGGAAGGACCTCCTGACCCCGGATGATGTCAACTGACTGCACAGAAAGAAGAAAGCCGTGTGTGTGTTTGCACGTCAGGCGGACTGACGATGTCACAGTGTATTTAAAGTAATTATATGCATGTAAATGTTTTCTGACCTGCAGGGTGAAACGGCGAAAAGGGTTTTCAGCAAGTATTACACTGTTTAAATTCATGATTTTGAGTGGCTACATTTGATAAATGTATTCATCGGGTATCAAGATAATGAGGAAACAATGTAAAACATGTCGCGAGACAATCATCCTCGTAATCATGAGCTTTAAGTAAGTTAACCGTTATTAGAGGTTTAAATAGTGTCTATAATCATTAAAATGGCTGCTAATCAGCATTTTCAAACATGAGATTTCAAAGCAACAAGAGTAATCCTCAAATGTAAGTTTCACTTCAATTCTCTCAAGAGCAGACAATTATTATTTAAATGATTTTTTTATTTTTTATTATTTTTATTTTATTATTTTATGCAATCTATTAATTATTTACCCTCTTCTTTTTTCTCTTGGAGTGAGCACCATCTGTTGTTTGTGTGTTGTACACTGCACCTGAATATCACCTGTACAAATGGAAACATTGACAAACAAATTGACTGTATGACAATACATATTGTTATGTTGTTGAACAATAAATAATTAAAAGAAGTGAGTTAAAAAAAACCAGTGACAAACTAACAAAGAATAAGAAGAAATATGAGCCACATTCCTCTCGTTATTTAGAATATCATATCCTTGCAACACGTTCAGCTCTCAGTGCTGAATACCTTAACGTTAACACGTTAACGCTGAGAACATCGCTAATGCAATCACAAGGTGTGTTAAGATGTGACCCCATTATGGTTAAAGCGAGGCGGGCCTGGAGCCTTTTAAAGTATCACAGACTGACCTCCTCTCTTTAAGCTCTAACCCAAAGGTGTCAAACACAAGGCCCGCAGGCCGAATGTGGCCCGCCACGTCATTTTACGTGGCCCCTGACGGCTTGAAAGACACATCGCCTTTTCTTCAGGAAATGTAAAAAAAAAAAATCTGTGCTTTTATTTTGAAGGTTTCAAATTAAATAGATTTATATGATAAAATTACAGACATTTTCATATGTACAATATTCCTACACTCGAATAAACAACAATCCAATGTAAAGAGTTATTTATCAATATGTTTGGGAGTAGTTATTATTGTTATTATCTTTATTGAAAAGGAACCATGTAGAAGTTAAAACATAAATGTCACCATGTGATGCTAGTGTAAATTGTGTTTAAGTTACACCGGCCCTTTAAGAGGCAGCCGTGATGCTGATGTGGCCCACGGTGACAATGAGTTTGACACCCCTGCTCTAACCCCTCTGAGGAGCTCCATCTTTAGAGTTTAGAGCAGCAACATCTCCTGGCCGAGGAAATATAAGTGAGAACAATTGCGACACGTTGCTTTATGTCTAAAATCTTTCCTAGAGGGAGATAATAAATGGGTATAACTCTATTGTTGGATGTCTATTCAGAACCCTGGATCCACTGATAGTCGTCATATAAGCAGAATAATGTGGATTTCAGAAATCCGTCCTCTCAGATTAGGCTGCTGCGGTCCGATTGTCTAAGTAATAAAAGGATGGCGTATTAAAGGCTGATCTGCTCGTCTAATCTTCTCCTTAATCCCCACCCCTCACTGAATAGAGGCACTCAGGGTTTCACGGATGGAGAGATAATTAAATAAAAAATACTTCAATAAAAGAATATATCGTTGTTTTGTTTGCCTATAGAGAGAGAGAAAGTAAAGTATTAATTGTGTGCACATATAGAGAGAACATTAGGAATGAATTAAACTGCTGATACTGTGAATGTGTGTGAATGTGTGTGTGCGTGTGTGTGTGTGACGCCACAGCTGTTGTGTGCTTTTAATATCTCAGGATTTGCTTAAAGTCTCTTTTTGAGTTGTATAACTGTGTGTTTGGGTGCAGCTGCATAAACATATGTCACAGTTTGACAGATATGACATGTCACAATAATGATACTATATTCAGGCCTTGACATAGAACCTGTGTCACACTCACTTTTGTTCCATTTTAACGCCATTTACGTCAAATAGACCGATTCTTTGAAAAGAAATCCAAATAGTTATTTTGCTGTTTTTTTATTACTTTACCAAAATAGATAGGCGTGGATGATTATTCTGTTACCGAGGCTTCTATTTATATTCAACCCTAAGCATGCTGGTCTGTACCTGGCGGCCACGTTAATGCGCTCACCTCTACTAACTGAATTAACTCCACCCTATTAGTTCGAAGGTCCATTCCTCCTATATGGGCCAACATTATATTTAGTCCCAGACTCAGGCTAACTCACGCTGCTCTTTGGATTCATTACCCAGGATTAGGGTTAGATGGGATTCTAGTCGGGTCTGTCATATACATTTGGATTATTTGATGTTTCATATGGTCAGAATATGAAATATTGTTCAACTCAACCCCATCTGGAATTTATGGAATGAAGTAAAGACAAACGCAACGGTGACTGATGACCAATCGTGTTTCTGACTTGGCACACATCCACAGTGAAAGCCCATTTATTTTTTGTCTTTTTTCTCAGTTACTCCGACAACAAAAATCAATATCCGTGCTCTCAAAGTCTCTACAGGCCATTTTGGATGTTCCTGGATTTGTCACACTCACTCATTTTTTTACAAGATCTTCCCAGAAATTATAACAATATTTCCGACACTTCTAAAAAACAGATCGAATGTGTCTCACGCGTTGCTCTCTCTCGGGATTAGACGATTGTTGGCCGGGCTATTGGCGCTATGGGAGCTGGGGAAAAAAGAAGGGATGTATGGGATGACGGAGATCAGAGGGCTGTGCAGAGGGCTGGACGGCGGGCTCTCTGATCGAAGAGGTATGGAGATGAGGACGTCGTCCTGGTCCCACACATGGAAGGCGTTTGGGTGGGAGTGGTTGAGGAATGCAGGTGGCAAGTGCAGCGGGACGACTCCCTCTTTCTCTTTATACAGGTCGTTTTCGTATGGCCCCAGTATACAGTCTGTGGGGGCAGGGAAGAGGGCGGGAACCCTTATTATTGTATTGAGAATGTTTTCACATCAATATATATATATATATATATATATATATAATACATATATATATAATACATATATATATATATATATGTATAAAATAAATAAAAATAATATATATATATATATATATATATAAACAGATATGTATATACACAAAAAATATATTCAAAACATTCATATTTAAAAATATATATATTTTTAAATATACATTTTTTAATATAATCATTGTAACTGTATATACATATGTTTTATATCTATCTTTTTTATACATACATATATATTTTTTATATATACAGAAATCTGTATATATATACACAGAAATATATTTAAAAAATATGTATATTTAAAAATAATATATATTTAAATAAAAATAATCATATTAGCATATAAACAATAGATATAAATAATATGTATATTAAAAAGATATATATATATATATATATATATATATATATTTAAATTATATATTTTTGCATGTATATACACATGCTTCAAATATATGCTTGTATCTATCTATATAGATTTTGTATACATATATATTTACAAAACATGCAATTTCTTTTAGATGGATGGATGGATGGATAGATGGATAGATAGATGGATAGATAGATACTGTTATCACATCCCCAAGGGGGAAATGTGTTAGTAGCAGCAGCAAACAAGACTACAATATATACAATACAATAGCAGAGCAGGATATATTACATTTAAGAAAATTACATGAATTAAGAGAACTGTATTAATAAGTACATCAGCCTTAATATTTATCAAATCGAGCAAACATTCAAATTGCATTGGCTGATCCCGTCCCAATGATGGACTGTAGCTATAAATAAATCCCTCAGCAAATTAAACTAACACCTACATCAACGTTCAAGTAGCAAATAAAAACTACATACAGTATTTGTGCCATTACCTGCTCCGAACGGCATTGACATATTTATACACGAGGAAACAAACTTATTGAATCATAAAAAGGAGTTCTGCTATACAACTAATGTTGAAGTCACTCGGGTACCTGTTATATCCAGCATGAGGTCTTTGATAAGGTGACCCACGATAGCGTAAGCCACCGCAACTACAACCAGAAGGGCCACGAGGACGTAGAGGATCGCTTTAGGGACCTGGATGAGGTCCCTGGAGGGAGGTTTGTACTCCTCGTACAGAGGATCCACATTTTGAACCAAGTACTGGAACGAAAGTCCGTCCTCGCTTGTGTAGTTCACGTTTTCCATATTCCCAGAGTAGGAGCATCCACTTCCTCCAATGAGTAGTCGTTATGTTTATTATATTTAAAAGCAAAACTGTTCCCAATTTGATTCTTCCACTTGCTCAGGTGTCCCTAAAACAAAGAGAGAAAGAGTCAAAGTGTACTCGCTAATAATACAATAATATTGCTTATATTCTATCCTTTAACTAACTTAATAAAAGACAGATGGGAAGAGTGAAACCCCTTGACCAACATGACAACAGACCAGGGAATAAATTCACCCACCTGTCAAGACAAAGTTATTGCAGCTTCCAGATTAAACCCCATTTGGATCTCTGCAGTGCCGTTTCTCATCCCGTTTCATGTATCATGTTGAATTCATCAGTACATCCTCCACCAGACGTCGGGACATGCCAGACAGCCTCTGTGCCTCCCTGCTGGCACTTCATCCTCTCTGCAGAAATAATCCAGACTGTGGGCGGTGACAGAGAGAGAGGGAGAGAAGAAGAGAGAGAGAGAGAGAGAGAGAGAGAGAGAGAGAGGGGAAGGGAAGGATTACACTTCCAATCAAACGATCCCCCTCATCCCTTCCTATCCCACACAGATTACCTAATCCACAGTCCTTATAAAGGATGAACCACATCTTTGCAAAAGCAATTCTAAATAGTTTTAACGTCATTGATAAATAAATAAAAATAAATCCTCCAGACTTCCTGACTGGAATGGTTCAAATGAGATATTTGTCTCAACCCAGTAATATAATAATCTCTTTGATCTCGCCAAAAAAAAAGATGAAACATTTAGTTTTTCGGTCCATAATCTAAATGTATTGGGTACTACATTGGTTGAATTAGTAATTATTAGAGGAAAAATAACCCCAAAGCTGGCAATGTTGAGGTAAAGTTGTATTTCACTTTCCATGTTTTGCTATTTGCAGTTTTTCACCTACCCGATATTCAGTAATCTCACGATATATTATTGTAAATAAATTAGCGTATTTCGGGGCTGCATAATATTTTTTTAACTACACGACTCTTAGTATTTGATTAGTATTTTATTAACATAAGACACAATGAGCATTATTACAGAGGTGTTGCTACTTCACTTCATCCCGGCTGCTAACCAGGTGACCACACACCATCACTTAAACTACTAACTAGCTTTATAAATGTGTCGTATGATTTTTAACACAGCGAAGAACTAAAAACATATCGCGTTATTTCGGCTTGTTTAACAACACGACAAACGAAAACTAACGGCTATCTTCACATGAGCTAGCTCGCTAGCTAGCTAGCTAACGTGAAGCTAGCCGTTAAAACAACCGTGACGTCACACTCACCGGCCACCGGACATTTGACCGAAGGCAACATTTTAAAAGCATTTGTTTGCAACACAATATAACTACACAATTATAATCATTAGCTTTGTAAATGTGGAGCTGAAGGAAGTGTTACATGTCGGAGCCTTTAGCTCAAACCAGTAAGTCTGAGCTAACGTTAGCTAACTAAATGGAGGCATATTTCGTCTTTTGTGTTGTATTATACTCAATGACAAGTAACGCTCGCCTATATCTCTTGTCTGAACGAGCGTTATTGGTGTATTATCACACGTATATGTGTGTGTTTTTTTTGTTTCTTTCCATTCAGATTTATCCCCGGGCAGTTCAAACCTAAATGGATTATTTCTTCGACGACCTCTCGCTGCCCTCCGCCTCGCGGCCCTCCTCCAGGAGCGGACATGAAGAGCCTCACATGACCGACGAGCCGATGCATATAGTATGTCAATAATTAAATAACTATAAAGTACAGCAGTAGCTAAATAAACAAAATACTCATGCTGAAAAATTAGATGTTTTCATCTTGTGAAAGCACGTTTAGGCAACATAACATCAACATGTTCTACATGCATGTCATGATGCAAAATAGAATAATAGACCACGGTTTCCCTATTAACATTTAATTCTTCCAATATTATAAGTATATTTTATGGGGACTGTTTTTGGGGATCTGTATAATCATACATGACCAGTGGAAAAGTTGTTTTTCATTGTCCTTGGCAATAGATGGGAGACACCGACCCATCAAGAGGGATGTCCTCCAGCATGCCTGAGAGTCAAGAGCAGCACAGCAGGTACAGCTTCACCTCCTCACTCCAATACATTCACTGAAGTGATCATTTGCAGAGGAGGTGCTTTATTAAGTTTACTTGCCCAAGGATGATCAATACTCTCCTGTTCCTCTGTAAATGTACCAGTTCGGGGTAACGCCATATTCAAACTGCCTGTATGTCAATATCTATTGTAGCTCAAGTATAGATGACATCAGCAGGAGAGCTCAGGAACTAGTGGAAAATATAAATGACAGCCGCACCACTGACCAGAAAGTGTTGGACAGCTTCCAGGAGAAGTTAGTGGAAAAGGTACAACACTTGAGTCGTGCTTATGGTCCACCGCTGTTACACACTTACCAAATACTCGGGTCATGACTTTCCTTTTTGGCTTGAATGCAAATTGTGAAGCGACACTGTTAATTTACTGTGTGTCTTGCATTAAATTGCGTTGTTGTCCACACACACGTTTGCTTCCCTCAGGTGACGGAGATGTGTCAGCAGATGAAGGATCACATGTACACAATCTACGAAGAGAACAGCAACGAGATGCAGGTGAAGCTGCAGGAGTTGTCCGAGGTGCTGGAAAGCTGCACGAAGCTGAACAGTGAGCTCACAGAGGCCACCCAGGCACTGGGAAGTCTCAGAGGGGGCCTGGCCATCAGCGAGACATCCGATCCCTGATAAACTCGCTATTGTTGTGATGTTTATATTGAAATAGTCAATGTGTTCTTTAGCTTATTGTGTCGAGTATTCAGAATAGTTTACTTTGATCGAAATGCACGAGTAAATAAGATTTCTCTTTTCCCAGACTGCGTCTTTGTTGTGAGGACTGTAGTGTACTTCACAGCTCATGATTGCAGTCAAAGAATGCAAAAAGTACACCTGAAAACATGTTTTATATATATGTATAATTTCAGTATCTGTTGTTACAATTAATAAAACTAACGAGAACAAAATAAACCTCAGTATTCGTCTCTCGGGTGTCAGCACAGGTGATAATTTGCTCTTCGGACAGACAGTAACTTACATAATATGACATTAAATAAGAACAGAAGATAATTGAGGTTTCTAATATGGTATCTTTTACATATCTCAGCTACAGTCACTCATATTGTGTATTTCCACAAATTCAAAAGCCATTTATTTACATATTATCCATTTATCACAAAATAAACTGACTTAAAATGCCACAACTTTTACATGCACCATGCATAATCAGTGCCTGAATTATATTTCAGACATCCTGATGTACAAATGTTACCGCAGTTGGACCCAATGCTTAAGTTAGGTTGACCTTAGATGTTCACCAAAGGTGACCAACGGAAGCTGAGAAGCTCCCGTCACAAGTTTGAAATGAAAACATATTAATGTAACTTATGTGTGAGGTAGATTAAGTGCGCTTCATGTTTCTACACGTAGGAGCTTGCCAAATTAGAAACGGATAGCACAGCACTAAATCACGTCCAATTCAACCTTTACTTTTCAACAGTGAAAGACTGCAGTCCGGTGATCGCTCTGCCCAGGATCAAGGCGTGAATGTCATGAGTTCCTATAAACAACAATGAAAAAAACACCATCAATCATTGGTTTGTCACAGTTCAGTTGTCAGTAAAAATCACAGTACTTTTGTATATAGATTGATGTGGTATTTTACAAACCTTACTTCATAATAATAATAATAATAATAATAATAATAATAATAATAAATATTTATGTGGTATACATACATATATATATATATACATACATATATATATATGTATACACATATTTATATATATATATATATATATGTATTCTATATATACACATATAAATACAAATATATATACACATCACTGTAAACTATATATATATATATATATATATATATAGTAATAAGTACTGTTTAAAAAATATGTATGTATATTACATAAATATATATTATTATTATTATTAAATAAGGTTATTTTTAACCATGTGCTTTGCTTTATATAGATGATCAAAAGTGGACATTGAGTTCTGAAATATGTCTCCCTTAAATCCTCCTGTAGTAATCTATACACTGCTGCCCTCTAGTGGTAGATTTACATAATTTCTGATTTAAGTCTGAAATAATTTTCTCTGCAGTTTTTCCATCCCAACGCTAAAAATTCAAACTAGATGCACCCGAAATCGTGTGCGTGTGCCTACCCTCATATGTGTTGACGGCCTCCAGGTTCATGACGTGCCGGATGACGTGGTACTCATCCGAGATGCCGTTTCCTCCCAGCATGTCTCTGGCTTGTCTGGCAATATCCAAAGATTTGCCACAGCTATTCCTCTTTAGCATGGAGATCATATCGGGTGCTGCTCTATTAGGGCAAGAACAATAACAACATTTAAAGAAGACTTGTTTTGAGTAGAAGAGAGGGACAGACATTTACGGACGGAAGAAGACTCACTTCTTTTCATCAATAAGTCTTCCCAAGACCAGACATGACTGGAGCCCAAGGGTGATCTCTGTCAGCATGTCAGCCATTTTTTTCTGCATCAGCTGGTTCCTGGCCAGTGGCACCCCGAACTGGATTCTGATTAGAGGGGAATCCAGGTTTGAAAAACGTGTTGCATCATCCCCAAGAAGCCTCCTGGCTGCACAAGCTCAAAGGCTTCTTATACAATACTGAGCAAAGCGTCTGAATACTTAGGACCATGTTATATTTCAGTTTTTCTTTTTTAATAAATAGTACATAGTAGTAGGAGGGGAAGTTCCTATATATACAGTGGGTACGGAAAGTATTCAGATCCCTTTACATTGTTCACTCTTTGTTTCATTGCAGCCATTTGCTAAAATCAAAAAAGTTAATTTTATTTCTCATTATTGTTCACTCAGCTCCCCATCTTGACAGAAAAAAAACAGAAATGTGGACATTTTTGCAAATAAAAAAAGAAAAACTGAAATATCACATGGACGCTTTGCTGTGACTCATATTTAACTCTCATGCTGAACATGTGATATTTCAGCTTTTCTTTTTTAATAAATGTGCAAAAATTTCTACATTTCAGTTTTTTTCTGTCAAGATGGGGTGCTGAGTGAACATTACTGCGAAATAAAATGAAATTTTTGGATTTTAGAAAACGGCTGCAATGAAACAAAGAGTGAACATTTAAAGGGGTCTGAATACGTTCTGTACCCACTGTATATGGTGATTTATACAGTGTGGTTAACACTCATCTCCCTGGAGATAGCTTGTTACGTCTGTAAGATCGCACTGCGCTGTCGACTGGGCGCCGTGTACCTGTCCAGAGTGTACTGCCGGGCAGCGTGGAAGCAGAACTCAGCAGCTCCCAGAGCTCCCCATGCAATGCCATAGCGGGCGTTGTTCAGACAGCCAAAGGGACCCTGGTTAGAAAAAGATCAACAACAACAAAATGTCAGATTTAGGTGAGGTCTATTACGTTTAGTACCGTTGTTTAGTTGGAACTTGATCCGAGAGGGCAGCGACGTACAGCTAGCCCGGAGACGTTGGGCAGCAGGTTCTCCTGGGGAACTTCCACTTCATCCATCAGGATCATGCCGGTGACGGACGCCCTCAGCGAGAACTTGCCTTCGATTTTGGGGGTGGCCAAACCCTTCATTCCACGCTCCAGGATGAAACCACGCACTTTGCCGTCTTCACACTTGGCCCACACCACTGCGATGTCGGCCATGGGGGAATTTGTGATCCTACAAAGAAAAGAGGAAGGAGTGTGAGGAACAAGAAAACACATTCATTGCATGATGACCCATTGAAGTATTACCAAATTATTTTTTAAAGTTTAAATTTAGTAGTGTTGATTGGTCTAAAATGCATTCATTTAAATCCCCAGCACTAGGCAGTAAGCACAGTGCACATATAAAATAAAAAGGCAATACTGTGGCAGATTTTATTTGAAATATTCTGCTTTGCAGCAGTTCATTTGACATAATTAATTATTTTAATTCAATGAGTTTTCCTCAGAAAATATAGACTCCTTTTAAACAGTTTAAAAAAACAAAAAACAAGCATATAATAGCATCTAAAACACTAATCTTTTGTCCAGCACCGGCGTCTGTACGTTTGTCCCATTCCGAGTTAAAAGGAGAAGACGAGGCATGGTGCGTGTGTCTGTGGACCCACCAGGTCTTGGCTCCACTGATGGAGAAGGTGCCGCTGGATGGGTTGTATTTGGCCTTGGTCTCCATCCCGCTGGGGTCACTGCCGTGGTTCGGCTCCGTCAAGCCAAAGCAGCCCAGGATTTCTCCCCGAGCTGCGAGACAAATGACAACATGACGGACGATCTCAATACCGGTCTTTGACATTTACATTTTCTTTTTTTTTACAATGGCATGTATAAATGTAGAAAACGTCCCCTCTCACCGAGCCGGGGCAGATACTTGTCCTTCTGGGCCTCGGTGCCATAAGCATTGATGGGGTGCATGACCAGCGAAGACTGGACACTCATGGCGGACCGATACCCGCTGTCCACCCTCTCAACCTCTCTGGCAATCAAGCCGTACGCCACGTAACTAGTGCCGGCACAGCCGTACCCTGCAGGGGGGAATAAACGGTGGAAGTAATCCTCACCCCGACATTTGGAAAACACTTGTAAGGGAACAATTAAAAACTACTGCGGAACAAGAGATAAATCGTACTCATATATTCTGTCGGATGATCATGATCAAATATATTATTGTTTCGGTTTACCTTTAATAGTTGGGCCTAAAACACCCAGTTCTCCCATCTCTGAGACAATCTCACGGTGGAAATCTGTGGCACGGTGCATGAAAAATAGAAAAACAGACAATTCAATACAGGGTTCTTAGTTGACCAGTGGATTTCCATGACTTTTTCGAGGACTTTAAACCAAATTTCCATGACCAAACGGGAATCTCGGTATAAACATGAACATTTTTGAAAATTGTGCGCATTAAGAGCGTACACCGGCTTATATTTTGAGCGTCTTTCTTTAAAAAACGTATTCATTATTTCAAACTTGGCGTAAATGAACATGTGATTATAACAAATTTCCATGACTTTTCCAAAACTTTTATGATTTAAGTTTTTTCCATGACTTTTCCAGGCCTGGAAATGACCATTTTAAAATTCCATGACTTATTAAGGTTTTCCATGACCGTACGAACCCTGTCAATATTTATGAGAAAAAAAAACATGTTTGGACATTGAGAAAAGAAGCGAGTAAAGACAACCAAATATATTCTTTGGACTTGACAAATGTTCATCCTATATGGGCATTTTTTAACTAAAACAACATAAACATTCATAATGGGCCCGTTGGTGTTTGTTCATGCGGCAGCTCAGAGGAACTCAATTTGGACCGGAGCTGTTTCCTAGCAACAGAAGGGCAATAAAAACCTTCTACAGACAAAATGCTCCGCGAATAATTTCTACTGATCACGGACGTGTGTTCTCACGTTCATTTCTGTTGGCCATGAGGACGCGAGGCATGAGTTTCTCCTGGCAGTAGTCGCGGAAGGAGTCCCGGATCATGATCTCCTCCTCCGTCAGTTGACCCTCCAGATTCAGGGCGTCCCGCCAGTTGAACGGCACCGTGACTGAGAGGGTCAAAGCACGTCACCGGGACATGTGCAGAATGTGCGAGGGAATCTAAGCACACCAGGTTCAACTTATTAAAAATCAACTTACGTGCCTTTGCAGGCTTTTGTATTTCTTCAACATCTAAAAAGAAGGAAGAAAATGTAGACACATTGAAATATTGATCTCTTTCATCTACTTTAAGTTTGTTTTCCCCTTTTGCACAACAGGGAAGTGTGTTTCCTTCATCAGTGGTAATATTTCCCTGAAGACAAGTATTTTACCATTTCAAATAATTAATAAAAGACATTGAAAGGTACCGTTGATGGCCGTAGCCGCGGTGCCTTGGGCTCTGGAGGCAGTGACAGCAGCACATATTTGGCTGTTGTTGAGCAGGCGGGTGACAGCGCCTCTGAGAGCCATCTGTTTACTGAAGGAAGAGGAAAAGGAGATGAAACATATTTCTTAAGTAGGTATAGTGAAATGATTTAAATCCAAAATAAATCAATCCAAAATAGCTATATGCCCGTTATAAATATACCAGAATGAGCTAAACAAACTAAATAAGTCACACACACAACATAGTAAACATGGTTAAAGTTAAAAGGTGAAGAAGTGAACCGTGCACATGTAACAGAGTATTGGATGTTGACATATATGCCCTTGGTTGAAGCACATTCAGGGTTAATATTACATTGTTATGCAACATAATTGTAGGTTGAGTTGCCAAGTCAGTGAAAATCTGGTAAAATTCTCAAAACATAATATACATTGTGCTACAATTTCCGTAATAGTGCTTTATATTTGGTTTATAAAACACACTTTTTGCGTTTGAGCGTCATTTATTATTATAATCACTACATGCGGAGCTTAGAATAGTGATTTTGTTATTGATTAGGCACCGGGTTATATTACTATTAAAATGATAACTGTCTAATGTTAAGACACGAATATAAAGTCCCAAACTACAAAACACTAAATCCTCAACAAACTTTTCAACGGTACCTTTTCTCTCTTCCTTTATGCAACGACCTGAAGACTTGAAGCGGTGAGGTTGAGGCTGTAGAAAGTTACTTAAATAACGTGTCGCCTGTTGTGACGTCACAGGGATACGTAACGTGAAACCTGGGAGCTCGCGCGCGCTCCATGACAGGTGGGGGCGAGACACGCGCGACCTATAGTTGTGCAACGCACGGAAAGTTGTGCAACCGACGCTGCTCCACCGTCTGTCGCAGTGGATTGGTTGATTGTAGCGAATTTACGCGGGAGTTTGTCTGAAGCTGCTTCCGGTGTCGTGCACAGCGTGTGTTTGTTGTCGGCGTGTGACGGCGTGAATGTATTTACTAACTTATTTCCACACCCAAAATGGCGCATATGGATTGACGTGTGGAGCGTCGGCCACGCCCTCTCAGTCCATTGGCTGGTCAAATAAGGAGCAGGGTGCTAAATGCCATGGGTGTCACTTTGTTATGCCCCCAACTTTTGTAAGTGACACGTGATCCTGATTATGGAAACCCATTTCTGACACTAAGAAAAAAAAGTTATAATTATGAGTTACTATATTAAATAATATCTCATAATTATGACTTAGCATCTTATTATTATGAGATACTATCTCATAATGTTGACTTGCTATGTTATAATGATGACTTAGCATCTCAGAATTATATAGTAAGTCAAATTATGAGATAGTACCTCATATTTATGAGATAGTTAGTCGCAATTATGAGATAGTATTTTATAATTATGAGATAGATAAATCCCAATTCTGAGATACTATCTCAGAATTAGGATTTACAGGATCCTTATTTTTTTCTCACAGTGTTGGAAATGGGCTTTCATACGTGATAGGAGGAGCCAGCTGACTATATCAATAATATTGATCATATAATGTGGGGGTAATGGGGTGTTTACCGGTTGTGTGCTAATATTGAGAGACAAATCTATGTATGGTTGGAAAAGAAAGCCACTGTAATGTTTTTAAATTGTTTGTTATGACCACCAGCTTGCATTTTAATGAGAAAATGCATCACCTTTCTCAATGTAACTCACTATTGTTACTATTTTTCTCCGTATAAGTCAGTTTATCTCCGTCGACTTTACAAAGAACCATGTTGAAGTTTGGTCCCGTGCACTTTATTTAAATGTCTGTTTGACTCACCGACTGAGACTTTAGATGTCTGCAATGCTCTCATGATTTCCTGAAGAAACTTGATAACATTTCATACCTTTTAAATTATTACTGGCACACCTGACACCTTTGTGGCCAGAGGAGGGGCAGAGCAGTCACCTGTTTGTCACAGTTCACCATCCAGCCAGAAGGGTTATTTAAAAAGACATGTGTCTCCTAAATTAACTTTATACTTTAATTGATCTGCTAAAGAAACCTATTAATTACTCTCATATATAAACAATATTTCCCACTGGGTCGTGGACCTTGGGCTGCTGTGGTGTAAGACCACCATATCAATAAGTACATGTAACAATTCAACATTATAAACCTGAAATAAGCAAAAGGCTGCCATTTAAAAAGTTAATTGATAAACAGAAGTACAAGCAGCTAAAAGTGTTGGGGATGTGGAATGTATAATTAAATTATTCAGATCAGCATTTTAAGGTGTATTGTTACTCAATACTTAACATACTTCTGAGTAGTATGTTAAAGTATAAAGGCATGAAAATACTTAATAGACAAAAAGCTCTCGAGTGTACTTGTTGAGTCATGTATTTCACTCCTGCGCTAATACTTACATGCAAACCTCGAAAGAGGAAGACTCTTAGTAATACTAACATGCAAACTCTTAGTAATACTAACATGCAAACTCTTAGTAATACTTACATGCAAACTCTTAGTAATACTTACATGCAAACCCCGAAAGAGGAAGACTCTTAGTAATACTAACATGCAAACTCTTCGTAATACTAATATGCAAACTCTTAGTAATACTTACATGCAAACCTTGAAAGGGGAAGACTCTTAGTAATACTAACATGCAAACTCTTAGTAATACTAACATGCAAACCCTGAAAGGGGAAGACGTCAAACGCGTTTGCGAAGAAGTCCCCATTCTTACATGTATCTAGCTGCTGAAGTGTAAGGCTCAGGTAAAAAGTCTTGCAAATTAAAGTTTTTAGAGCAGTATCTGAAAAAAAACCCAAATGTAATATAACTGCTGAAGCTCTAAGAAGCGATCAGAATAACGGTGCTATCTTGGCGTGTGACGTTCATGTGTTTTTACGACATACTCTACTGCGGCACGTTTTGTGACATTTCTATGTCCAACAATATTATGACTCTTATAACATATTTTGATATCAAATTTAAATGCCATACTATGACATAGTTGATTTGTTATGACATACATATGAGGACTAATGAGATACTTTTTTAAAGGCTATTTTCTTTTATGCCATAATATCATATGTGTGAGGTTTGTGTCACGGGGTGGAGCTCAGGCGCAGAGAGACAGGCAGGACTCAGATGTGAATAACAAAAAGACTCTTTAATGAGACAAAAGCTCCAAAAAAAGCAAAACGTCCAAAAGGCGGCAGGCAGGGAATCGGGGTCAGGGCAAGCAGGCAGGGTCAAGAATATCCAGCGCACAGGGAAGACGGACCAAAGACAACGACTAGACAACGAGGAAAAGAGGAGACACTGCAGACAGCAGATCAATCATTTACCCCGGCGTACACAGATGGATCGAAAGAGCCTAATACAGGGAGAACTGGACTTGCAGTTATCACTCCTTTAACTATGAGGTCATACGAAGGTCATCAGACCAGATGCTCTCTGGATCATCAGAGCTCAGCTGATCAGTTCAATCTGGGGAGAGAAGAAGAAGACAACAGAAGAGATGGATCAGTGTCTCCAGAGACTCCCTCCATCAGCTGCCAGTGAAGCAGCACATCAGTAGAAGAGAAACAGGCTGGGTCATCTAGGCTGAGTCTTTGCTGAGGGCCCTGAACGCATCATGACTGCAGAAGCAGAGAGGTGTTCACTGCCCGCTGTAAAGATGGACTCTGCTGCAGTAGAGCAGCCCACATGTGTCCTGCTACATCCAGAGAATACATTCTCCAGATGACGTCTTTGGTTTCCAGGATCTCTAGAACTTCCTCAGCATGAACAGAGCAGCACTAGTGACTGATGATCGGCTCCACGGAGGAAACGACTGAGAGTGAAACACCAGCTGCAGCTGTTGGTGACTAAATGTAATGCTGGTTCTCTGAAGTGAGAGCCAGTGGTGAGCCGGCTTCAGTCGACTGATCTCAGAGCTCAACCAAGACCATCAAGAGCTTGAGAGTTTGATGAATGAGGACCACTGTCTCTAAACGTCTGGTGATGCCTTCAGCTGTGATCCAGCTTCACTTCCTGTAGACATCAACAACAACAACAACAACAACAACAACAACACATATACTCAAACCCTCTACTGACCTCAGAGTCTCCAATCTATAATGTGGACTCTCCAGAAAACCGGTTAGCAGCTTCACTCCTGAATCCTGCAGCTTGTTGTCTCTCAGATCCAGTTCTCTGAGACTGGAGGGGTTTGACTTCAGAGCTGATCCCAGAGAAGAACAGCCTTCCTCTGAGATCCTACAGTATGACAGACTGTAAATACACAAAACAACAGTTTATTATATCAATACACAATGAATCATTGACATCATGAACACGAGTGGCTTTCACTCTGGTTTCATCTTTGACCTATGACCCTTTTAGCCCCTGACCCTGTGGCCCCTGACTCTGTGGCCCCTGACCCTGTGGCCTCTGGCTCTGTCCCATAGGCCTGTTCAGTACTCCATCAGCAGCATGAAGCCAGAGTGTCATGATTGTATATCAGGTCTAATTAAAGTCCTTGAGGTCCAGTTAGAGAGAGTTTCCTCACTAAAGGTCAGAACATCAAGGTCAGATATGCGCTCTATGATTTTGTGCCGTATGCATTGAAGTAGCCAACAGTTGTATTAACGTGTGTATGTAGAAAACAACTGACTGTCAAGTTATTAAATAAAGAAAACTAAACTGAATTAAAGCTGCTAGCAGCGTTGAACGGGTCCTCGCTCACCCTCGCCGGTCGGGGGCGCCGGCGAAAGCCGCCCGCTCGCGGCGGCGCCGGTCGGACTCGACTCGGGCAGCGACTCGTAACGAGCGCGAGGAATTTGGGGCGGATTGGACAAAGTCCAGTTTAGCCGCTAGCTTGCGCTTTAACCGCATGAATATATCCACGCGTCACGTGTCCCTACGTGAAGTGTAGAGCACAGCGTGTAAATTCAATGTAAAAAAAAAAGCGATACAAAAAGACATCTCGTCTCAGAATGGATCCAGATATGCCGGGTATCCGGTCGAGCACTTATCCTGCTGAGCTGTAGACCTTACTGGTTTACAGGCATCCGGAGGCGCTCACAATATTTGGGACGGGACAAATTAGGGGCGGATTGTAGGAAGTCCAGTTGAGCCAGTAGGTGGAGCTTTGAGTCTGTCAACATATCCATGCACCCTTGAAGCGTCGACGTCATGTACATTAAATGTAAAAGAAAACGATAACATTATTGTTGCCTTAGCCTGGAATCAAAAACAGGTCTCTGTGTCACTAGGCAAGCACATTTTGCTCTGTACACCTTATTAGAGGTAATTGCATCAGCTGTAGGGGGTAAAATTATTGTAAAAGTGAAAAATGTATGGTACTTTTACTTCATAAATAGGTGTTCCTATCAAAAATGAGTTTTTTTTTCTTCTGGTGAATGTGTTCAGGCCTGTCGTGAAAGTGAATAATGTATGGTTCTTTTACTTCATAAATAGGTGTTTCTATCAAATTTGGCAGTTTTGGGTGTTTTTGGCCTTCTTTTTTTTGGGCCGATTTGGCCATTTTCCACTTTTTTACAACGGTCGAGTTTTCCAAGAAAACGAAAACGGAATCAGCTCAAAATTGGTGAATGTGTTCAGGCCTTGTCTGGCATTACACTTGATTTTTGTAATAAATATCTGATGAGTTTAAGCTATAGTTTTTAAGATGAATAAATTACAAAAATTGGTGGTCAAAAAACGAAAAGTTTTTTTTCTCTTATTGGTATATTCAAGTCTTGAGATTCTAACAAACCTATTTTGAGCTGATTCCATGGGCGTTTTGTGGGTCTAATGGACGCTAGAAAAAAAGTGGAAAATGGCCGAATCAAGCGAAAAACGCAAAAAAAAAGCCCAAAACGGCCAACTTTGGTGAATATTTGTGGCGCCACCTAGGGTTAAAATTTCACGAAATTTGCTTCGAACGTTTCAGACGCAATTCTGCACATATCCTGATGGTCTGTTATTTTTTATTCCTAATAGTGTTGAAGTTATGAGCATTACAAAACGGGACACGCCCCTTATCATTATCTCCAATGGGTTTGTTAATATTAGACCTATCGTTTAGATTCGGTGGTCACTTTTGTGTTTTTCACAAAAGTGCTTTTTTGTAGAGCAGGTACTAGTGGAACTCGGGGAAAAAAAAGTTAGTCATTTGAACATACTGGGTGAGGGGCGTCGCCGGTCAAACTTGTAGGTGGCCCTAGAGAGCAATTTTTGAAAGCCGAATTTCGAGGTCTATGTCATCCGTCTATTTTCACCAATCCTGACACACTTGCCAAATTTGGTGAGTTTTGGGATATGATACGTACCCCCAATATGCCCCCAATGTTCTAAAATAAGAGGTTGGAATAAATATATAACATCTACAACATATGTAATATTATAGTTTTCCAATTGAACTGGATTCAATATGAATAATACATACTCTAATAATACATACATTATTATCTCTTATTTAAAATGAAATAAAGGTCAGATTTAAAACAGAAAGCTTTTGAAAAATGTGACTTTAAATAAAGGACTTCATTTTATAAAGAATATTGAACTGAATTGTCCTGCAGCTTTAAATTCAGTTTCTTCAGACGTCAAGCGATGTCAATCAAAAGAGCCAAGATATTATATTCTTGTTCTCTGAAAGGAGAAATGTGTGAGCAGGGACTCCATCTGGTTATGAAACCATTAGTTTCAGCTCATTTCTCTCTGTTCACATCAGTGATCATCAGTTAATTAATGTTACATTATGATCATATTGGGCTTTTATTAGGGTCCGAGCGACAGCGAAGCTGTCCGAGAGGACCCTATTGAAATTGTTGAGAAATTGTTAGAGTTCTTATTACGCTGGATTTTTATTTTTCCACTTTGACCGCATATTGGGGGTACGTATCATATCCCAAAACTCACCAAATTTGGCAAGCTTGTCAGGCTTGGTGAAAATAGACAGATGACATAGACCTCGAAATTCGGCTTTCAAAAATTGCTCTCTAGCGCCACCTAGAAGTTTGACCGGTGACGCCCCTCAACCACAATGTCCGATTAACTTAAAAACTAGTTTTTCTAGACCTCTAGGACCTGCTCTATAAAAAAGCCTCTCAGGACCCTAAGCTCCGCCTACTTACATGTTCGGCCATTTTGACTTTTGTGAGAAACACAAAAGTGACCACCTAACCTAAACGATAGGTCCAATATTAACAAACCTATTGGAGATAATGACAAGTGAAGCTAAACCAACTGGTTTCTATCATCGTTTTTTGAAATAAATGATTATGGTAAGCATCTATGACCCAACGAACATTTTAGGGGCATGTCCCGTTTTGTGATGCTCATAACTTCGACACTATTAGGAATAAAAAATAACAGACCGTCAGAATATGTGCAAAATTGCATCTGGAACAGTCAAAGCAAATTTCGTAGAATTTGAACTGTAGGTGGCGCCACAAATATTCACCAAAGTGGGCCGTTTTGGAATTTTTTTGCGTTTTTCGCTTGATTCGGACATTTTCCACTTTCTTTCTAGCGTCCATTAGACCCACAAAACGGCCACGGAATCAGCTCAAAATAGGTTTGTTAGAATCTCAAGACTTTACTATACCAATAAGTGAAAAAAAAACAGACTTTTCGTCCGTAGGAAATGCCCGTTTTTTGACCGCCATTTTTTGTAATTTATTCATCTTAAAAACTATAGCTTAAACTCATCAGATATCTATTACAAAAATCAAGTGTAATGCCATTCAAGGCCTGAACACATTCACCAATTTCGAGCTGATTCCGTTGTCGTTTTCTGGGAAAACTTGACCGTTGTAAATAAGTGGAAAATGGCCAAATCGGCCAAAAAAACTAAAAAAGGCCAAAAACGCCCAAAACTGCCAAATTTGATAGAAACACCTATTTATGAAGTAAAATAACCATACATTATTCACTTTCACGACAGGCCTGAACACATTCACCAGAGAAAAAACTCATTTTTGAGAGGAACACCTATTTATGAAGTAAAAGCACCATACATTTTTCACTTTTACAATAGTTTTACCCCCTACAGCTGATGCAATTACCTCTAATAAGGTGTACAGAGCTAAATGTGCTTGCCTAGTGACGCAGAGACCTGTTTTTGATTCCAGGCTAAGGCAACAATAATGTTATCGTTTTCTTTTACATTTAATGTACATGACGTTGACGCTTCAAGGGTGCATGGATATGTTCACAGACTCAAAGCGCCACCTACTGGCTCAACTGGACTTCCTTCAATCCGCCCCTAATTTGTCCCGTCCCAAATATTGTGAGCGCCTCCGGATGCCTGTAAATCAGTAAGGTCTACAGCTCAGCAGGATAAGTGCTCGACCGAATACCCGGCATATCTGGATCGATTCCGAGATGAGATGTCTTTTTTTATCGCTTTTTTTTAATACATTGAATTTACACACCGTGCTCTACACTTCACGTAGGGACACGCGACGACTGAATATATTCACGCGGTTAAAGCGCAAGCTAGTGGCTAAACTGGACTTTGTCCAATCCGCCCCAAACTCCTCGCGCTCGTTACGAGTCGCTGCCCGAGTCGAGTCCGACCGGCGCGCCCTCGACAGCGGGCAGCGACTTCGCCGCCCCCGACCGGCGAGGGTGAGCGAGGACCCGTTCAACGCTGCTAGCAGCTTTAATCTTTATTTATAATTCAGTGAACCCACCTCAGAGTCTCCAGTCTACAACGTGGACTCTCCAGTCCATCAGAGAGGAGCTTCACTCCTGAATCCTGCAGCTGGTTGTCACTCAGATCCAGTTCTCTGAGACTGGAGGGGTTTGACTTCAGAGCTGATCCCAGAGAAGAACAGCCTTTCTCTGAGATCTCACAGCGTGACAGACTGTAAAGACACAAAACACCACAGAGTTTAGAGCTTATTATATCAACACACAATGAATCATTATTGACATCATGAACACAAGTGACTTTCACTTTGGTTTCATCTTCTTCTGTAAACAGACATTTAGTTAAAATCACGTCATGAAAGAAGAAGAAAAGATGACAGAAACAATCTGTTCATCATCAATCAGATGAGTTCCTGTTTTAAATGTGAATTCCACTTCACAAGGTTGGGTTAGGGTTAGTTACTTTGAATGAAGGAATTTCGTTTTTCCCAGGTATTTAAACCCCTCCCATGCAGCGATGCTAAGTGCTACATGTTGCCAGCCTACATGGTTGGGCCCCATTTGGGAGTGGCTACCACCTGCAAAACAAAGCTAAGCTCTGACATGTTTAGAAGAAGAAAAAACCTAAAATTAGCCCAAGCTTTCAACAGGGTCTCAGACTTATTAAACCACACACCCTCTTCAAGTCCTGGTTTTCAGACAGCCAATTAACTCTTGTGGGCCCTGTCCTGAGTGTCTGTGTTCAATTTGGGATTTCCAGGACTAATATTTAGGAGTTTATGGCCATTTTTGCACTTGTAAGAAAATATGCAAATCTAAGAGAATAAGGCCCAATTTGACCCTTTAGACCTGTTTTTGGGGCCCTTAACTCAAAGCTATCGATCCAAAACTTTAGGGAATTTATATTCAGATGCCCCTCTTTGAATCTGAAAATAATCCATATCTTTAAGTTGATTGAAAGTATGAACAATTAACTAAAAGACTGGTTTTAAGGATCGTGCAAGGGTTATTGGCACGGTGACAATTTTCTCTTGTGAAGGTTTTGGAGGGGATTCCCCCCCCATGACCTTAAAGTATTATATGTAGGTAGATATTATATATTGAATATAAAGCAGTAGGGTTATATCTGAGAGACAATTGGGAGGTCAAGGGTCAGTCTGCAGAGTATGCATGTGTGTGCATGTGTATTGGTGTGTGTGTGTGTGTGTGTGCGTGTGTGGGTGTGTGTGTGACTGTCTGTGTGTGGGTGTGTCTGAGTGTGTGTCTGTGTGTGAGTGTGTGTGTGTGTGTGCGTGTGAGTGCATGGGTGCCTGTGTGTGTATCTGTCATTCTGTGTGTGTGTGTGTGAGTGTGTGCATATGAGAGTGTGTGTCTGTGTGTGTGAGTATGTGGTTGAACGTATGTGATGTCTATGTGTTTCTGTCAGTGTGTGTGTGTGTGTGTGTCTGTGTGTGTGTGTGTGTGTTTGAAACAATGTATTAGTTTGCATGCATATCAGTGGAAGTTGAAGGGTAAATCATGTTCTATTAACAATTCCCAAATTATTTCCCAGATTTTTCCGGATACCTGCTCTTTTTGTTTGATGAGAAGTAAATACGCTTGTAAATAACCCCATGAAGGGTTTATTGTTTTGAGTTGTTTGACTGTTTAGCATTTTCCTTATTGGTTTTTGATGTATGCCTTTTATATCGTATTGTTTGTATAAATAAAGACGTTTTATACTACTTCCGCTTAACAGATACATCTGACTTTTCTTTTGAAAGGTTAAAAGGAAGCACATTTTTTTTTAAGGTTAAAATGCAAACTTTATGGTATAGATTACGGACCAATGCGCATTTAATAAAAAGTTCAATAGTTGATTGGACCCGTATGAGGCTAACTCTGTTAAGGTGGTGATGAGGTGGTGATAATTTACGAGTTTTAAATAATGTATTGTCACCTAAAGAAAGAAAATAAAGGAGCGTCACCAGCAGTACATCTACACGCCAATTCATATGATCCGTTACAACACGTATTGCTGTCATAATACGCAGGCGAAACAACATATACAATAATAATAAATAAGACTAGAGGACGCTTTTTCTAATTCATAACAGCATTGTAGAAAAGAGAGACAAAAACGGCAAAGATACGTTGATCAGAGACGTATTTGTAATTATAATACGTCAAATACAAACGTAATCTGGAGAGAAATACGTTTCAATCAAACGTAATTTGAAGAGAAATACGTTTCAGTCAAACGTAACTGCAAATTGCATTTTAGGTCCGGGGGAACGTAATTTTTGTGATACAGGGTTGATCAATACGTAGATCCATCAAACAGTTATTGATTACACATGAAGGTGCTACACTAGCAGCAGACAGTGAACCCACCTCAGAGTCTCCAGTCCACAACGTGGACTCTCCAGAAAACCAGTCAGCAGCTTCACTCCTGAATCCTGCAGCTGGTTGAGACTCAGATCCAGTTCTCTGAGACTGGAGGGGTTTGACTTCAGAGCTGATCCCAGAGAAGAACAGCCTTCCTCTGTAATCTCACAGTATGACAGTCTGTAAACACACAAAACAACAAACAATGAATCATTATTGACATCATGAACACGAGTGACTTTCACTTTGGTTTCAACTTCTACTGTAAACAGACATTTAGTTAAAATCACGTCATGAAAGAAGAAGAAAAGATGACAGAAACAATGTGTTCATCATCCAATCAGATGAGTTCCTGTTTTAAATGTGAACTCCACTTCACAAGGTTTCCTGCAGCTGGTAGCAGACGTGTAGAAGCAGTTTACGGCCAGAGGATTCATGACTTTAGAGAGAAGAGGAACCTGATCACAAAGACCACCACACGTTTGATTTCACACTTGTTTCATTTAAATGTATAAATGTTTGGTTCTTTATGTGTGAATAAATAAGACTTTTTATGAGGAACATTGACTCACTCAAGTATATATATATATATATATATATATATATATATATATATATATATATATAGGCCATATATATATATATATATGGCCTCTATATATATATATATATATATAATTTATAAATTATGGTAGGTACATATAGTGTAAGAGCCATATGCATGATTTCATTTGTTATAATTTAGTTTAAAAAGATCTAAAAATGTAACTGAAGATACATCTTTCTATTATGATTTGAAAGAATGTTTATGTTACTGTAACATATATAATTTAGTATTGTATTTAAAAGCTGAATGATTTGTCGGAATGTAAGCTTCCAATCAGATGACGTCACGTCAGGATATTAGCTGTGTGTTGAACTGTCAGTCGTGCTTTGAGCTCAGAGTTGTTGGAAGCGACATCGTTCTTTAAACCGTGTGAACATGTACTCTACGTTTTTTAGTAAACATCATTTTGTATGAAAGAACTACTCGTATCACTCGCGTGTAAATTAATAGCTTTTAAGACTGATCTCAAAAGTGTGGAACAGAAGACCCAGAACTAGACGGAGTGCCACTACATGTAGTATACTCATCCAGACTGTGTGTCTCTGAGGGACATTCTGTAGGTGAAGGACAGGGGCCTCTGACCCTTTGGCCCCTGACCCTGTGGCCTCTGACCCTGTGGCCTCTGACCCTGTGGCCTCTGACCCTGTGGCCCCTGACCCTGTGGCCTCTGACCCTGTGGCCCCTGACCCTGTGGCCTCTGACCCTGTGGCCTCTGACCCTGTGGCCCCTGACCCTCTTGGCCTCTTGGCCCCTCTTGGCCCTATTTAAAGTGAACTAAAGGTCGGATTTAAAACAGAAAGCTTTTGAGAAATGTCACTTTAAATAAAGGACTTCCACATCAGTGATCATCAGTTAATTCATGTTATATTTAGATCGTATTGGGCTCTTATCTTTAGTTATAATTCAGTGAACCCACCTCAGAGTCTCCAGTCTACAATGTGAACTCTCCAGAAAACCAGTCAGAAGCTTCACTCCTGAGTCCTGCAGGTTGTTGTGACTCAGATCCAGTTCTCTGAGACTGGAGGGGTTTGACTTCAGAGCTGATCCCAGAGAAGAACAGCCTTCCTCTGAGATCCAACAGCCTGACAGTCTGTAAACACACAAAACAACACACAGAGTTTATTATATCAATACACAATGAATCATTATTGACATCATGAACACAAGTGACTTTCACTTTGGTTTCATCTTTGTACCCTGACCCTTTGGCCCCTGACCCTTTGGCCCCTGACCCTTTGCCCCCTGACCCTGTGGCCTCTGACCCTTTGGCCCCTGACCCTTTGGCCCCTGACCCTGTGGCCCATGACCCTGTGGCCCCTGACCCTGTGGCCCCTGGCTCTGTCCCATAGGCCTGTTCAGTCCTCCATCAGCAGCATGAAGCCAGACAAGTGTCATGATTGTATATCAGGTCTAATTAAAGTCCTTGAGGTCCAGTTAGAGAGAGTTTCCTCACCAAAGGTCAGAACATCAAGGTCAGATATGTGCTCTATGATTGTGTGCCGTATGCATTGAAGTAGCCAACAATTGTATTAACGTGTGTAATGGGGTGGTTAAAATGTTTCAAATTGGGTGTTTCCACAACATATATAAATAGCGTTTATTAAACTTTTACATTGTGTTATATTAGGCTTAAATTACATCTACAAAGATGATTAAGAGGACACACACACAGCTCTCTCCCTCAGACGAGGGTCAACAACGCCAGACAGAGACAGACCCAGCGGCCTGGTGCTGCTCCAGTCTGAACCGTAGAGAGAAGACTGCAGAGCGAGGACCAGGAGAGGAAGAAAAAAGGAAGAAAACCAGCCACAACAGTATGTAGTAAACAACTGAATATCAAGTTAAATAAAACTAAATATAATAACATCAACAACATATTTAATATTACAGTTTTCCAACTGAACTGGATTAATTATGAATAATACATGCCCTTATAATAAATACATAATCTTCTCTTATTTAAAGTGAAATAAAGGTCGGATTTAAAACAGAAAGCTTTTGAAAAATGTGACTTTAAATAAAGGACTTCCACATCAGTGATCATCAGTTAATTCATGTTACATTATGATCATATTGGGCTCTTATCTTTATTTATAATTCAGTGAACCCACCTCAGAGTCTCCAGTCCACAACGTGGACTCTCCAGAAAACCAGTCAGCAGCTTCACTCCTGAATCCTGCAGCTTGTTGTCACTCAGATCCAGTTCTCTGAGACTGGAGGGGTTTGACTTCAGAGCTGATCCCAGAGAGGAACAGCCTTCCTCTGAGATCTCACAGTCTAACAGTCTGTAAACACACAAAACAACAAACAATGAATCATTATTGACATCATGAACACGAGTGACTTTCACTTTGGTTTCAACTTCTACTGTAAACAGACATTTAGTTAAAATCCCGTTATGAAAGAAGAAGAAAAGATGACAGAAACAATCTGTTCATCATCAATCAGATGAGTTCCTGTTTTAAATGTGAACTCCACTTCTCAAGGTTTCCTGCAGCTGGTAGCAGACGTGTAGAAGCAGCTTACGGCCGGAGGATTCATGACTTCAGATAGAAGCAGTGGTCCAGTGAGGCTGTGGAGGATCTTCAGGCGTGCTTGGACTGCACAGACTGGGATGTTTTCAGGACTGCTTCAGACAGCTTGGCCGAGTACACAGAGGCTGTGACTTCATATATCAGCTTCTGTGAGGACAGCTGTGTCCCATCACGCACCAGGGTGAGTTACAACAATGACAAACCCTGGTTCACAGTGAAACTCAAAAAGCTGAGGCTGGAAAAGGATGAGGCGTTCAGGAGTGGGAACAGAGACGGATACGTAGAGTTGAAATACAGGTTTAGGAAGGAGCTGAGAGAAGCTAAACGTGTGTATTCCAAGAAGCTTGAACACCAGTTCTCAGCCAACGACTCTGCCTCTGTTTGGAAAGGGCTTAGGCTAATTACCAACTGTAAGCCTAGAGCCCCCCACTCCACCAACGACTCACGCCTGGCCAACAGCTTGAATGAGTTCTACTGTCGTTTTGATGGACAATGGAACGGTCCTGACACCATCCCCCGTGACACCTCCCTCCACCCCCAGCCCATCAACTGTATCGCCCCCGCCTCAGCAGAGGCCTGCGCCTCACAACTGCCCACTTCAGAGCCCCCTCTCTCCTCCCCCTCCACAATGATGACTCTCTCCATCCTTGAGAGAGACGTAAACAGACTTTTTAAGAGACACAACCCCCGCAAAGCAGCCGGGCCAGACTCTGTCTCTCCATCGGTCCTGAAGCACTGTGCTGATCAGCTGTCTCCGGTGTTCACAGACATTTTTAACACCTCACTGGAGACATGCCACGTTCCAGCCTGCCTCAAGACCTCCATCATCATCCCCGTCCCTAAAAAAAACAAAGTCACTGGCCTCAATGACCACAGACCCGTCGCCCTGACCTCTGTGGTTATCAAGGCATTTGAGCGTCTGGTGCTGGTTCACCTTAAAGCCATCACCGACACACTCCTGGACCCCCTGCAGTTCGCCTACAGAGCCAACAGGTCTGTAGACGATGCAGTCAACATGACCCTCCACTTCATCCTCCAGCACCTGGACTCCTCAGGAACCTACACCAGGATCCTGTTTGTTGACTTCAGCTCCGCCTTCAACACTATCATCCCATCCCTGCTGCAGGACAAGCTCTTCCAGCTGAGTCTGCCCGACTCCACCTGCAGGTGGATCACAGACTTCCTGTCTGACAGGAGGCAGCGCTTGAGGCTGGGGAAGCACATCTGACTCCAGGACCATCAGCACCGGTTCCCCTCAGGGCTGCGTTCTTTCCCCTCTGCTCTTCTCCCTGTACACCAACAACTGCACCTCCAGTCACCAGTATGTCAAGCTCCTTAAGTTCACGGACGACACCACCCTCATTGGGCTCATCTCTGGGGGGGGGATGAGTCCGCTTACAGGTGGGAGATTGACCATCTGGTGACCTGGTGTGGGCAGAACAACCTGCAGCTAAACGCTCTGAAGACAGTGGAGATGGTCGTAGACTTCAGAAAGAACCCAGCCCCACCCACCCCCATCACCCTGAGTGACGCCCCAGTTGATAAGGCAGAGTCCTTCCGCTTCCTGGGCACCATCATCTCCCGGGACCTCAAGTGGGAGCTGACAACCCTGTATCACAAAAATTACGTTCCCCCAGAACTAAAATGCAATTCGCAGTTACGTTTGACTGAAACGTATTTCTCTTCAAATTACGTTTGACTGAAAAGTATTTTTTTCCAGATTACGTTTGTATTTGACGTATTATAATTACAAATACGTCTCTGATCAACGTATCTTTGCCGTTTTTGTCTCTCTTTTCTACAATGCTGTTATGAATTAGAAAAAGCGTCCTCTAGTCTTATTTATTATTATTGTATATGTTGTTTCACCTGCGTATTATGACAGCAATAAGCGCCGTTGTAACGGATATGAATTGGCGTGTAGATGTACTGCTGGTGACGCTCCTTTATTTTCTTTTAGGTGACAATACATTATTTAAAACTCGTAAATTATCACCACCTCATCACCACCTTAACAGAGTTAGCCTCATATGGGTCCAATCAACTATTTAACTTTTTATTAAATGCGCATCTGTCCGTAATCTATACCATAAAGTTTGCATTTTAACCTTAAAAGTGCGCTTCCTTTTAACCTTTCAAAATAAAAGTAATATGTATCTGTTAAGCGGAAGTAGTATAAAACGTCTATATTTATACAAACAATACAATATAAATGGCATACATCAAAAACCAATAAGGAAAATGCTAAACAGTCAAACAACTCAAAACAATAAACCCTTCATGGGGTTATTTACAGGTGTGTTTACTTCTCATCAAACAAAAAGAGCAGGTATCTGGAAAAATCTGGGAAATAATTTGGGAATTGTTAATAAAACATGATTTACCCTTCAACTTCCACTTATATACATGGAAACTAATACATTCTTTCAAACACACACACACACGTACACAAATACACTTGCACACACACTCTGCAGACTGACCCTTGACCTCCCAATTGTCTCTCAGATATAACCCTACTGCTTTATATTCAATATATTATATCTGCCTAAATATAATACTTTGAGGTCATGGGGGGGGAGAATCCCCTCCAAAACCTTCACAAGAGAAAATTGTCACCGTGCCAATAACACTTGTACGATCCTTAAAACCAGTCTTTTAGTTACTTTTTCATACTTTCAATCAACTCAAAGATATGGATTCTTTTCAGATTCAAAGAGGGGCATCTGAATATGAATTCCCTAAAGTTTTGGACCGATAGCTCTGAGTTAAGGGCCCCAAAAAAAGGTCTAAAGGGTCAAATTGTGTAAACATGTCAGAGCTTAGCTTTCTTTTCCACTCCCAAATGGGTTAGAATACAATTGACATTTTTCATATATTAAAAACATTTGAGGAGTTGTTAAACTTTGAAGAAAGGATTTTTTTTCCCCGGGTTTTTAAACCCCTCCCATGCAGCGATGCTACGTGCTACATGTTGCCAGACTAAATATAATAACATCGACAACATATTTAATATTACAGTTTTCCAACTGAACTAGATTAATTATAAATAATACATACTCTAATAATAAATACATTATTTTCTCTTATTTAAAGTGAAATAAAGGTTGGATTTAAAATAGTCGCTGATGACCGTATAATACGCTGCGCTTCGGGCCTAACAACACCCTTGAACACGTACTTTATTGACGATACAGTACTGCCTCTCGTACCATCCATCCATCCATTATCAATACCGCTTATCCTCATTAGGGTCGCGGGGTCACTGGAGCCTATCCCAGCTGACATAGGGCGATGGCAGAGGACACCCTGGACAGGCCGCCAGTCCATCAAGGGCACATATAGGGACATACAACCATTCACTCTCACGTTCACACCTATGGGCAATTTAGAGATCAATTAACCTGCTGCATGTCTTTGGACTGTGGGAGGAAGCCGGAGAACCCGGAGAGAACCCACGCTGCCACGGGGAGAACATGCAAACTCCACACAGAAGGGCCGCCTCGACCGGGAATTGAAACCACGGCCCTCTTGCTGTGAGGCGACAGCGCTAGCCATTACACCACCGTGGAGGTCGGATTTAAAACAGAAAGCTTTTGAAAAATGTGACTTTAAATAAAGGACTTCCACATCAGTGATCATCAGTTAATTCATGTTACATTATGATCATATTGGGCTCTTATCTTTATTTATAAATCAGTGAACCCACCTCAGAGTCTCCAGTCCACAACGTGGACTCTCCAGAAAACCAGTCAGCAGCTTCACTCCTGAATCCTGCAGCTGGTTTTCACTCAGATCCAGTTCTCTGAGACTGGAGGGGTTTGACTTCAGAGCTGATCCCAGAGAAGAACAGCCTTCCTCTGAGATCTCACAGTCTGACAGTCTGTAAAAACACAAAACAACACAGAGTTTATTATATAAATATACAATGAATCATTATTGACATCATGAACACAAGTGGCTTTCACTTTGGTTTCATCTTTGTCCCCTGACCCTTTTAGCCCCTGACCCTGTGGCCCCTGATCCTGTGGCCCCTGGCTCTGTGGCCCCTGACCCTGTCGCCCCTGACCCTGTGGCCCATGACCCTGTGGCCCCTGACCCTGTGGCCCCTGGCTCTGTCCCATAGGCCTGTTCAGTACTCCATCAGCAGCATGAAGCCAGACAAGTGTCATGATTGTATATCAGGTCTAATTAAAGTCCTTGAGTTCCAGTTAGAGAGGGTTTCCTCACTAAAGGTCAGAACATCAAGGTCAGATATGTGCTCTATGATTTTGTGTCGTATGCATTGAAGTAGCCAACAGTTGTATTAACGTGTGTATGTAGTAAACAACTGACTGTCAAGTTAAATAAATGAATGAAATGAAATAAAGAAAACTAAACTGAATAACATCTACAACATATTTATTACTATAGTTTTCAAATTGAACTGGATTCATTATGAATAATATATACTCTAATAATACATACATTATTTTCTCTTATTTAAAGTGAAATAAAGGTTGGATTTAAAAGAGAAAGCTTTTGAAAAATGTGACTTTAAATAAAGGACTTCATTTTATAAAGAATATTGAACTGAATTGTCCTGCAGCTTTAAATTCAGTTTCTTCAGGCGTCAAGCGATGTCAATCAAAAGAGCCAAGATATTATATTCTTGTTCTCTGAAAGGAGAAATGTGTGAGCAGGGACTCCATCTGGTTATGAAACCATTTGTTTCAGCTCATTTCTCTCTTCGCATCAGTGATCATCAGTTAATTCATGTTACATTATGATCATATTGGGCTCTTATCTTTATTTATAATTCAGTGAACCCACCTCAGAGTCTCCAGTCCACAACGTGGACTCTCCAGTCCAGCAGAGAGGAGCTTCACTCCTGAGTCCTGCAGGTTGTTGTCACTCAGGTCCAGGTGTTTCAGACTAGAGGACTGGGAGCTGAGGACTGAGCCCAGAGCTCCACAGCTTCTCTCTGAGAGGTTACAGCCCTTCAGCCTAAGGGAGGAACAGAGAATAATACAAACAACATGTTCAATCAAAGTAAAACATTAATCCATTTAGTAATGTTAACATATCCATACAGAGCTTTGTTGGAGGCTTTGACCACCGGCATGAGCCTCAGAAGAGCCTCCTCTGAAGCAGAGTATTTACTCAGGTCAAACACCTCCAGATCTTCTTCTGATGACAGTAAGATGAAGACCAGAGCTGACCACTGAGCAGGAGACAGTTTACCTGTGGAGAACCGTTCTGATCTCAGGGCCTGTTGGATCTGCTCCACCAGAGAACCATCGTTCAGTTCATTCAGACAGTGGAACAGATTGATGCTTTTCTCTGGAAACACATCCTCACTGATCTTCTTCTTGATGTACTGGACTGTTTCCTGATTGGTCTGTGAGCTTTTTCCTGTCTGTGTCAGCAGACCTTGCAGAAGACTCTGATTGGTGTCCAGGGAAAGACCCAGGAGGAACCGGAGGAACAAGTCCAGGTGTCCATTTGTACTCTGTAAGGCCTTGTCCACAGCACTCTGGTAGAGATGTTTGAGTTTAGGTTCTGCTCTTACTTGTTTGTCTGCCATCAGGTTGACACCAGAGTTTCTGAAGGTCAGATGGACATGAAGAGCAGCCAGAAACTCCTGAACACTCAGATGGACGAAGCAGAACACCTGGTCCTGGTACAGTCCTCTCTCCTGTCTAAAGATCTGTGTGAACACACCTCAGTACACTGAGGCTGCTCTGATATCGATGCCACACTCGGTCAGGTCGGATTTATAGAAGATCAGGTTCCCTTTCTGCAGCTGATCAAAAGCCAGTCTTCCCAGAGACTCAGTCATCTTCCTGCTCTCTGGACTCCAATGTGGATCCGTTGCAGCTCCTCCATCAAACTTGACCATCTTCACTTTGGACTGAACCACCAGGAAGTGGATGTACAGCTCAGTCATGGTATTGGGCAGCTTTCCTCCCTTTATGGTCTTCAACACGTTCTCCAGAACTGTATAAGTGATCCAGCAGAAGACTGGGATGTGGCACATGATGTGGAGGCTTCGGGAGGTCTTGATGTGGGAGATGATCCTGCTGGCCTGCTCCTCATTTCTGAACCTCTTCCTGAAGTAGTCCTCCTTCTGGGAGTCAGTGAACCCTCTGACCTCTGTCACCAAGCCAACACAGTCAGGAGGGATCTGATTGGCTGCTGCAGGTCTTGTGGTTATCCAGAGGCGAGCAGAGGGAAGCAGTTTCCCCCTGAAGAGGTTTGTCAGCAGCACATGCACTGAGGTGGACTCTGTGACATCAGTCATGACCTTATTGTTGAGGAAGTCCAGAGGAAGTCGACACTCATCCAGACCGTCAAAGATGAACACAACCTGCAACTCTTCAAACCTGTAGATTCCTGCTTTTTTGGTTTCAGTGAAGAAGTAATGGATAAGTTGCACCAAGCTGAACTTCTTCTCTTTCAGCACATTCAGCTCTCTGAACGTGAATGGAAACAGGAAATGGATGTCCTGGTTGGCTTTGTCTTCAGCCCAGTCCAGAGTGAACTTCTGCGTTAGGACTGTTTTCCCAACGCCAGCCACTCCCTTCGTCATCACTGTTCTGATTGGCTCCTCTCTTCCAGGCGAGGCTTTGAAGAGGTCTTCTTGTCTGATGGGTGTTTCTGGTCTGTGTGGTTTCCTGGATGCTGTTTCAATCTGTCTGACCTCATGCTCCTGGTTGACCTCTGCAGTCCCTCCCTCTGTGATGTAGAGCTCTGTGTAGATCTGGTTCAGGAGGGTTGTGTTTCCCGCTTTAGGGATCCCCTCAAACACACACTGGAACTTCTTCTTCAGGTTAGACTTGAGTTCATGTTGGGCTGCAGTCACACAAGTTTCTGGAATGAGAACAATCACAGATGAACTTACTGAGTGGAGGTCTTCTGTTTCATTGTAAAGTCTTTAAATCCTCTTACTGCTCTGCAGACAGTCAGCCAGCTCCTCCTGCTCCATTCTCCTCAAGAAGTTTAGTGTGATCTTCAGAAATGCTTCCCTGCTGCTCCTCATCTGCTCTTCATCCTCACCATCCAACACCTCCTCGTCTTCCTTCTGACCCGCAGGGCTTTCTGGGTAATCTGGATTTAGGGCCTTTTGCATCTTCTTCAGCTCGCTCTTCATAAAGCTGACAATTTTCTTCTCAAGCAGCTGGAATGAAAGAATAAAAGTATATTTAATGTTTTTAAATATGTTAATGGTGTATTGAGGCCAATTCAAAGCTATGAAATTTGTACTTAATATAAGTTTCTAGCTTTCATTTTACATCAAAATAAGAACAACTTTACAAGTATGTATTTTCTTAGTATTGTTTTATTATTATTTTCTCAAAAGTGTTTAACCTAATCTGTGAACATCGTATTAATGTAGATTGTAAATGCATTCTGGGAAATATTATTATAAAACTAATACAATAATACCAACTGACAATGAAAAACAAGCACAAATCTTCATCCTCAATTAAAGACCATGAAGTCTTGAGTGTCTAGATGTTGACATCAGAGGTCAGAGGAGGTTTAATACATACGGTTAAGGTAGTATCTTAGCTTTAATCCATGTTTCATCAAGGTAGGACCGGGAATCCCGAAATAACCCAAAGACAAGTAGTATTCATACCTGCAAACTTGCCACCTTTCGGTGAAATTCACCTGGCCCGATGCCGTTGAGATTGCAGTGAGACGCGGAGAAAATGTGATGTGGTCATATTCGTAATAAAACATCTTTGATGTGACGTGTCGAGTCTTGGCCAATCAGCGTTAAGAAGTCGACAGCGTTTGGGGGGTTCGGGTTAGATACTAACAAGGTATCCGTACATTAACAACGATATGATTTAGCATATTTTTAGTATCGATACTTCATTAAAGCCGCTCCGTGTCAAGCTGTCTGCACACTGCTCTGTGCAGCCCTCACAGCCAGAGACGTCAAGTGGCGAGCTTTTGAGTCTTCGGCTTTAAAAAAAATGAAATAAAAAGATGCCAGAAGTGAATGTTTAAGTTCTTTGTCTCCAAGGCAGACAGTCTGTAAAGTGATATAACTCTCCAGCTGCTCATCCTGATGAACTCTGTATCATCCGGTCAGATACAGTCTGAAGGCCTCATAGCGTATAATCAATGTATGATGGCTCCATGTAGTTTCATTCATATCTGGCTGTGGGCTAATACTAATATTACTGCCATTTGTTAAGTGTTGTGGTAAAAAGAACTAAACAGATGTTTTATTCAATACTATGATAGATAAATATACCAGTCTCCTATTTATGGTATCATATTGTTTTCATTGTATTGTATTGAATTCTGGTATCAGTATCATGGTATTTATGGCAGGTATCGTATAGAAGTTATAATGCTAGTATCGTGACAACCAGGTAGAGGCAGAACAGACTCAAGGAAAAGTCATTGAGTCCTTTAACCATATTATATATAATGACAATGTATATTTGTTATCACTATTATTATAGGGCTTAGTCAGAGCGGAGGACCTTTTTTTCTTAAACTGTTTATAAATATTATTTATATTTGTGGTCACTTTTTCCTCCCCTCATGAGTTGCAGGTATGAGTATTGAAACTTCTCCAATCAAACAATTCCTGAGATTAATTTGTGTGCTTGTAAGCTTGACGTGATTAGCGAGTCAGTGCCACACAAAAGCTCCACGAGTGAGTTAATCCCTACAGATACATAACTCAGACATTTAAATTATATTAGGCCTGAAGGTGAGATATAGAGGGCGTGGCCTCTTTGATTGACAGGTGAACGTCTCCTCTGTTGCTCCACCTGCTCGTCTAATCTCCATCAACGATCCAACTCTTTGACCATCTCTATATTTTATACAGTCTCTGACTCACACACCTTAAATATGGGGTCCAGGTCGCCTGGGATCACTTGGGATCTCTGTTGCTGAACTCTTTGGAGACAAGAAAAGTACAAGTTGTATATTATATTCTGTCTTAAGGAATCCTGAAGTCAAAGGTAAAGGAGGGTCTGATCTCTGATGATGGATCCTGATAGAAACAGTCGCCTAATGAAAGCTCACCTTAGTTCATCAAACTGAACTCCATCTTTAAAGGTCACAGGGAGTCCCATAGACCGGTCACTCTTCAGGGACACACAGCTGGGTCCGGGTCCAGGTCGAGGAGAGTCATCTCTCTGCTGATGGATCCTGACAGAAACACAGGGCTGATTCACATTATCAGTAAAATTCTGACATTCAGTTTGTTTTGGTTGTGGAAGCTTACCTAACAGACTGAACTCCATCTTTAAAGGTCACAGGGAGTCCCATAGACCGGTCACTCTTCAGGGACACACAGCTGGGTCCGGGTCGAGGTGGAAGTGGAGGTCCAGGTCCAGGTCCAGGTCCAGGTCCAGGTCCAGGTGAGTCTGGTCTGCTCAACACAACACACTCAGAGCTTAGAGGGTGAGTAATGACGGAGGAGTGGCGTGCCATGGAGAACGGTCCTGGCCTCACCTCTGAGCTTTGGTCTGGCTGTCATGTTCCCCACACAGAGAGGTTTTAGAGGGAGGGTCTCCCTCCTCTCGGTCTTCACACTGATGCATAGCAGAGTCCACACCTCCACACACACACCTGCTGCACAACACTCACGTCACAGGACACACACACTGCAACAAAAGCTGTCAAACCGGCTCAGACACACACTTCATTCATGAGTCAAACTCAAGTTGCTTCAAGGTTTTACCACTTATTTTATTATAAGACGTGTACATCTTCATCAAATCACTGTCCTTTAGCTCAGATATAAAGGAGAGACTATTATTACACCTGAAAGCAAAATAAATGATCAGCCAATCAGCATCAGGAACCATTTCTACCGTCCAGTTAAAGAGAGAAATATCCTGATGATCCATCATGTCAAGATTCCTCTGGTCAGATTCTCACCTGCTGAACTGACCTCAGGTCAGTTTACGGACATGTTCACCTTCTGTGTGGAGGACCCTCTGGAGAGAAGAAGCTGCTGATGTCTTGCCCTCAGTCCTGGTGTGTGTGTGTGTGTGTGTGTGTGCATGCATTTGATCCGAGAACGCCGTCTCGCCCTCATCTCTTCAGAGTCAAAGTCCGTAATAAAACCTGTGTGACGTCACAATCAGTCCACCAGGTCAAAGGTTCATGATTATGGACATGTTTGTTCTCGCTCGGCACTCCCAGACTTCCCTTCTGCTCTCACACGTTGACAAACATCTGCTGTTGTATCTGTGACTGTCCACCAGCTCCAGCCTCTGACCCTCGTCTCTCCCGGAGAAGAAGACCATGACTCAGTTCCTCTGAGGAGCTGCAGCTCTGTACATTTCACTGAGAAGGATCAGGGACTGAATTCAGTTTATTTGGTACAGCCCAAAATCACTAATTACCACTTTGCTTCCGAGGGCTTTAAAACCTGTACACATACGACATCCCTGACCTTTGACCTTGCATTGGATCAAGAAAAACTGAAGAAAACTGGGGGGAAAACTGAAGAATCCTTCAGGAGAGCGACAGAGGAGGATCCATCTCCAGGATGGAGGTATCAAGAACATGTCCTAAAGACATCAAACATGGATCACATGAAACTTCCTGGTTTTAAACTCAAGTTATTTTACTCAGAGGGAGGGATGGAGGGAGGCAGGGAGGGATGGAGGGAGGGATGGAGGGGCTGAGACGATGAGGGAGTGAAAAGGTTTGACGTGTATAAGTCCCGAGGGCTCTGGTGATTGGCTGAGTAAGGGGCGTGGCCTTAACACCATTAGTTTGTATGTTTCCTCTTTACAGTAATTTAACAAGTAAAGACATCAAAGACGCTCTGATGGAACATAACATTGAAATATTCCTTATACTTCACAGTAAATGACTGAATTTGACTTTGACTTCAGTTAAATGGATCAAATCGTTCTTCTACTCTCCACCTCCTCCTCCTCCTCCTCCTCCTCCTCCTCCTCCTCCTCCTCCTCCTCCTCCTCCTCCACCTCCTCCTCCTCCTCCTCCTCCACCTCCTCCTCCTCCTCCTTCACGTAAAATCATTTCTGATCATCATTCATAAAAAGGGACTCGGATGTTGTCGTATTTTAGTCTCTGGTCCTCGTCAGTTCTCAGTGACCCTGGAGGTCATCGACTGGCCGAGTGTCTGCTTCATGAGTCTCATCGACTTCCTCCACTCAGCTCGGCCTCATGGTTCACTGTTTATCATTCACTACTTTAATAACCTCCAAAGGTTCAATGTGTGTCCATTTATAGTGTGAAACCTTCCATGGACAGTAAAACACTCGTAAACTGCCTCCTCCCATATTACAACTCACAAGAAACTCCGTGTCACGTAAGTTCACGACAACGTCAACACAATCTGTTGATGGACAGAAAGTTATGTTCATCTTTTCATCACAAAGCTTTAACAATAGATGTTATTGTCAACAACAACAGTCCCCATGGTGAGGTGGAGGTGGTGGGCGACAGGAGGCTGATGGCTAAGTTATCCTCCCTGATGATTACTGTTGATTTGTTTATTACTGTTGGTTAATGTTCACTATTTATATTACTTTGGCCCCGCTTGCTGCTGTAATCCAGTAACTGTGGGACGACTAAAGGAATATCTAATCTGTGGTTTAGAGCCATGAAACCACAACGTGCTGCACGACACTGGACTTCTGCTTGAAGAGGACGTCATCTGCTTCTTCACCTGGATGCATTTTATGTTGTGTGTTTCAGCATGGATAAAGATCCTCATCGACTGACCATTTACTTTCACTTCATCCTGAGCGACACGTAAATAAATCAGACAATTTATGTTCATGAAAGCTCCCGACCACAGAGGCCGGTTGAGTCCAAAGTAAATCAATCATCTGAGATCCCCCTCTTCATCGGCGTCTCCCGGCTCCTCAGCTATGTCATGTGTCCTCCTCCAGAGACAAACACAGCGTCCTCCAGGGCAAGACGTGCATCAAGGCTCTGGTGGCCAGAGGACAGTCCTGCTTCAGCCACAGGGACTACAGAGTCTCCAGCTGCAGCTGCAGGGACTGGGACATACATGTGGGTTGTACCGTGTCATATCTTTGGAATAATGAACACGGTTCCCCCCATTGTTAACCACAGCGTATTACAGCTCCTTGGTTCTTCCCTTTCACAATAAAAGGCCCGGGCAGAGACCTTCTGGTCAGGAACGACTCGACCCAACAGCGTCCGGGTGCCGTCCCTTAGGACATTTGGGCTCTGGCCGTTGAGCTGTGAGCAGAATGGAAAGCGAGATTGTTCTTTATTTATTATTTTGTATGTTTTATTTTTCGATGTGTTCCTAGAAATGTAGAGGAATATATCATGTATTTGCTACACCTCATATACAATGTTGTGTCATTAATACATGAATATTGTCCTGGTGTCCACTATAATGGAAATTCATAAAAGGACTATTAATTTAATAAACAAAGAACTGAAATAGTTTCGTAACAAAATATATCATTCCTGACATGTTAATGAAAAACAAAATATATGAATATCATTGTAAAAAAGACAATAATTAAGCAAAATTTGACTTAACTTTTGACTCTCCCTAAAATGTGCACATCTTGTGTCAAAAGAAAGAGAAAGTATATATATATATATATATATATATTAAAGATTATATATACATATATACACATATCTATCTATCTATCTATCTATCTATTTATCTATATATATATATATATATATATATATATATATATATATATATATATATATATATAAAGATTATATATACATATACACATATCTATCTATATATATATATATATATATATATATATATATATATATATATATATATATATATACATAAAGATTGCTGCTTCCCATCCACCCACCAGTTCTCATTAGCACCTATAAGCCTTTTAATGGTACGATGCCCCCCTGTGGTCACATGTAGGAAGTGCAGGTCACCCGCTGTTTCCCTCAAAGATGAAGAGAGCGTTAAAACTACATGTTGGCTCCCACACAGCGGCCCCTAGTGGTTGATGATAGGAGGGCCTAGACAATGAATACATGTGTATACAATGGAGACAATATGCCCATAATTCAATGAACAAACAACAACAACCCCCTGTGATTCTTGTCATCCCCATACATCTCTGTGCATTCATAGGGTGCTGTCACTTTTGAGTTGAGTTTTTCTGAAGTTTATTTTTGTCACACAATAATATTTCCTTAGTAGTTGTACGCAGAGAGAATACCAATGTGCATAATAAACAGTTTTACCTCCTTTTGGCTGCAGATATAATTTATCCACTCGTGTTTCATAAATTTAAAACCCGGTGCTAGTCTTTGTGTATTTTAATTATTTTAAATTCAAGCTTTGAGAAATTTCTCTGCAATAAAGCAGGAAAAGGGTCTGAAAATGCAATTGAACACAAAATGTACTCTTTGTTCCCTTTTTAAATCACTATGCCTGAAAAAAGAGAAATGTCAACACAAGCAGGTGAGTTTCAGGAGGATTTTAAATCAATATACCGTGTTATATATATATATATATATATATATATATATATATATATATATATATATATGTATATATATATACATATATTTATATACACACAAATAATACACTAGGCTAATGAATTAAAGTTCTACAATATGGCATACATCTCTCTTGTTTACTTGATTATTACTGTAAGTAGAACTGTACTGTTTCGTGGTAAGAGTACATTTACACACAATGTTTGTTATATTAGTTATTTTGACAAATATCAGCACATGGAGCTGTATTCAGGCACTTGTATTGCTTGCACAATCCACTTTTCTTTTCTTTATTGGGTTCACTTTCTCTCACACAACCGCATTAATAGGGTTAAAATAAGAATGTAATAAATGACTCTCTGATTTGGATTTTCATAAAAAAGGAAAATCAGTCATTTCAATCGTCTTTCTAAATGCACGAAGTGTAAAGTAGCAACACATGTGTCTACCAGTGCTCTGTGCACATTCCACTGAAGTAGCGGAAAGCCAAATATGTTTTGTTCCGCTCAGACGCCCTCTGATTGGCTGTCGCAGCTGCCACTCCCACCGGCTCCGCCCTCTGATTGGCTGTCGCAGCTGTCACTCTCACCGGCTCCGCTCTCTGATTGGCTGCCTCTCTTCTCCGCTAGCCTGGAATGCGCCTTGCTTCAGTTGTGCTCAGGGAGGTCTCTCTCTCTCTCTGGAACTGTTATTGATGCTTTCCCCCCTCGACATGTCCCCGGTAACCGTGCTGTCTAACGTCTAGCACCGAGGAGCCGAGCAGTGTGCGAGAATGGAGCCGGAGGACAAAAAACCGGACCCCAAATACGGTAAGCACAAGGTTTTTAATTGCAGTTTTCTTCGCGATCTTTGATTTCTCACTTAACGAGCGAAAACATGGAAACAATGAGTGCGAGAGATGGATGGGTGTGGACCTCATGCAGATCTGGGAGTCATCTTTTCTTATTTTTTCACACGAGTTCTCATCATTTCTCTCAGAAAAAAATCGCATCTAACTATAATCTTTAATGTTTTATTCGACAATAACACCGAATGAAAGCAAAAAGCTGCAAACTGGGTGGTTTTATTGGGCTAATTTGCTCTATTTTTAACAGCCTGTGCTGCAAAGCTTTAAATGAAACTAAACTACACACCTTAATCTTGTTGTTTATTGGTATATGGCTCAATGTTACTGAAGAAAACAGGCTGATAAGATAGATATGTTGCTCTCCAGTCAAACAAGGCTTGTCTTCATGCTCTGATTAAATTAGCTTCATATTCTGATTATTCTGTACTGCAGGAACACGCCCTCAACGTTTACTGTGTTTTCTCATGGGCGTAAACAACATATGCTGTTTTGTATATTGACATATGGCTATATCCATCCTAATTCTGTCAAAAAATATGCATTCATCACGTGTTCAATTTGTTTCCTGTCTTTTTTACTTGCATGTACATATTATGGAAAATTCATCCTCTATAAGCAGCCAAAGGCATGACTCATTGACGACTATTATGTGTGTCACACATGCATTTCCTCAACTCAGCAGCCCACAAGCGGCCTGGCGCCGTCTCCTTGTGTCTGGCCTGGGTTGTTGTTCCTATGGACTGTTGAGTCATGAAGTTTTTGTGACCAAGTGTTATTAATACACGTCCGCGTTGTTACACGAGAGGTTGGCCACAGCTCAAAAGCAAAGCCGCGGCCCTAAGAATTTAATTCCGAAGACAACGCTGAGCGCTAAATTATTCCTTCTTTCCCAATGTGAGATGCTCCCAACAGCCCACACCCTTAAGTGCACGTCCTCACTAGTCTATCCATAGAGCTCCCATGTGGAGCATATCCTTTTTCACCAAATCAACTCTCCCCTGCCCCCCCCCCCCCCCCACAACAGCCCTTTTAAAGAGATAAAGGATTATACGATGCAAACACACAATACACATTCTCTTAAACAGCAGTTTTTATGAGCGCAGTTGGACCTGTGAGCCGTCCCACGGTTGCAAAATCCATTTCCCCTCCCGTCTAGGCCGGCGTGCACGCAGACAGGCTGCAGCCTGCAATGCACACCGGCTCACAAACACCGTCGAGAGGCTTCCAGTCAATATCAAGCTGGCACACACTCCGAGGCATTACAACACACACTTGCATGAGCACACAGAGAGACGGTATGCTGTGAAGTGTTTGACGATGATCGCTTCTGTTGGTTTTGGGGAAAATCTGACTAACTGTTGCTGTTTGATTCGAGCGGCTTCTGCGAGGAGTAAAGCTAGACGGTGATCTGAGCCGGGGGTTGTCAAGTATTCATCTCCACAAAAAGAGACTTTAATGTGTTTCTTCCTTGTAAGGCCAGATACCTCATCAGTAGGAGTTGTTTTGAGGCGGTAACAGCTGCCAGATACAGAAGTACAACAGGAGGGAATACATTAGTTTCTAACTGAAGGCTTGAAACTAGAAATAAAAGAAGTGTTGCACACCCTGGCCCTTATAATACTATAATAGGGTTTGAGGGTAACAATAAAGAGATGTGTATGGAGCCACACCTGTTACAGTCATCACTCAGTGTGCATAACTTTTGAGGATGCCAACTGGGATGATACTATTGTCAGGAATATGTAGTCATAAACTCTCCTTTCATGTACAGTCAGCATGTACACACACACACACACACACACACACACACACACACACACACACACACTCATACACACTCACGCAACAACAGTAGCCACTTACCCATTAAGGTAGCCCCTCTGGGCCCATTAGTGAATCACATCATGACCACTTCCTTACACTCATACACACACACACACACACACACACACACACACACACACACACACACACACACACACACACACACACACACACACATAACTAGAAACACAAAACTTATTAAATTCCTGTAACATCAACAAGGCTCCGTAGACGTCCTGAACTGCATTTGGACCTGAATGCAGACTGAGATTCTCTGGCAGGCCCTGTGGGTTTCCCACCATCAGTGCCCCAGTCGCCCCTAAATGAAGAAAAAGAAATACAATCATCTGCAATGTTTACACCTTTAAAAAAAAAAAAAAGAATTCGATGCGGTTGCCATGTACCGAGACTGAAGCCGGTAAATCACAATCTCGTTATTTGCCCGTTAGGAACAAGACCGTTTAGTGTTTACGAGACGGTTGGCATCCCTACGCAGCACATTTGGGTTGGAATGACATTTCTGCACAATCAGAGATTGTTTTGTGGCACAAAGCGTTCAAAGAGCGCCGCCTGCTCCTCCAGATCTGATGAGCTGTGTCTCACATTAGCAGAGGGGCCATGAAAATGAAAGACTGATGGGGGAAATGATTTAATGTTCATCCACTTGAGGAAAGAGAAAGTCATCAGCAAACCCCGTCAACCTTCTATATAAATGCTATGCAAAGAAATAGCTTATAATCCAGTTTCTATCTGCTGCCTTCAGGGAAATGAAACCCGCTGCTCTCCCGGTTAGTTCACACAGTTTGTGTGTCGCTGTAAATTTACATTCGCCCTTAATTATTATGTATGAAAATAATATCTCAAATAAAATCTAAAACTGAATTTGAAAACAAAAAAATGGGCTCTTGTGCAGCATTTTATGCCTCAAAAGTATGTGTGTGTGTGTGTGTTTGTATGATTGTGTGTTTGTTTGTGTGTGTATGTTTGTGTGCGTGTGTGTTTGTATTTGTGTGTTTATGTTTGTGTATTTGTGTTTGTGTGTGTGTTTGTAAGTGTGTGTTTGTATGTGTTGGTGTGTGTGTCTTTATGTGTGTGTGTGTGATTGTGTGTGTGTTTGTTTGTGTGTATATGCGTGTGTATGTGTGTGTGTGTGTGTGTCGAAGCCTAAAATAACTGATATGATGCCGGAGTGAAGTCCTGTTTAAGGCGGGTGACGTCTGGATGTGTGAAACGCACCTCTGTCCTTCTCTCAATTTTGGGTTTCTTTAAAAAGTCTTTTGTTGCTTCCTGCTGCTCCTCTCTCTTTAAATCCCCCGACGACTCCCGGTTCGAGAGAAGGGACCGCGGAGAGATCGAGGGAATAGGAGGTGGAGGCAGAGCTTGTGAATACACTGAAAGAAGGAAGTGAGGAGTTAAAGAGGTCGGAGGACAAAGATCTCATACAGGAAGGAGGCGGAAAGAAGCAACTGCCACACAGACCTCGCTAAAAACTCTCCATGGCAGATACTGAGACGGCAAAGAACGAGAGGACGACAAAATACCATGGGCATGGTACTGTAACCGTATTTACGATGACCTGAAGGTTCATTTTGATTGTCTTATTGACGTTACTCAAGCTCAATACTCTCTAATTGTGATGGTTATTGATCACATATCTCAAATACACCGCGGTGCCGTTATGGTTGTACCAGCTGCGTCTCGAGTGTGTGTGTGTGTGTGTGTGTGTGTTCCGAGCTGGTTTCCCGTGTGAAGTGTGTGTTTCAAGGCTGAACACACACCAGGAGCAGCTCGCGGCGGGCTCGCTGGAGGCTTCTCCTCTCGTTTCCATGGCGTCTGGTGATATCCACGGGGAGCTCGCCGTCGCCGGGGAGCCATTTTGTGTGTTGCTAAGCAGAAGAATCCTTTTGTTCCGGAGAATGTAACGTCCGTGTCTATATGTGGACGTTACACATCGTCCATATGTGTGGCTAACGCACCGAGAGTCTGTCGAACTCTCCTCAGACTTCGACTCGTCCATTTAAATCTGCTTTTAACCTGTGATGCTAAACTGTGTTGTTATTTATTTTCTCACTGTTGTCATCTCTCTGGTTTATATTGTTGTTGCTTCTATTGTTTGCCTTGACTACCCTATACAGCGATATACGCATAATATGTATTATTATTATTGTAGATACTCATAGGGCGTATTAATCATTCAAAATATAGTGTAAATAGTCAATTATTGGACAAAATGCTGTTTGTTTAAAGTGAGTAATTTGGGACATTTTTATTATTATTTTTAGCTCAATTTATAAACTATCAAACGTACACATACGGCCGTAGCCGCCATAACATAATAAGCAATAATGGGGAAAGTAATAAAATTAATTTAATTTAATTTCTAGCCCATAGAGAGAAAAAACTGGGCGAGATAATTATTTAATATATTATTAATATTATTATGATTTTTATTATTTACTGAAATTGTATCATGATGGATTAATGGTGCAGCTTTATAATTCTACAAAATTAAATTCTACAAATTAATGATTTCAAGCAAATGTTAATTAGAAACGCGTTTCTCCAATTAATTAATTCAAATGTTACGACATAGGAGAGACGTTCCTAAATGTTCCTAATTCCTCAAATGTGTCTGTTTCTCACAGGGGAGTCCAGGAAGTTTGACCCAGACTTCAAAGGGCCGCTGCACAGCAGGTGAGACGTCTGTATCCGTCACTGATCATCACTTTATGATATGACATGTTCTTTCTGCAGAAGAAGACGCATCCTCTCCTCTCCGCTGCCGTGTGTGTGTGTGTGTGTGTGTGTGTGTGTGTGTGTGTGTGTGTGTGTGTGTGTGTGTGTGTGTGTGTGTGTGTGTGTGTGTGTGTGTGTGTGTGTGTGTGTGTGTGTGTGTGTGTGTGTGTGTGTGTGTGTGTGTGTGTGTGGCGGAGTTTGAGTGGATTCTCACTGCTTTGGGGTTCTTGTCTGTTCTCCTGTCGACACACAGGATCAGGTAAGTTACAGAGCAGGTATTAGTGTTTTTTTGGGGGGGAGGATGGCGCCCTCTTGAGACGCCACGCCCGTCCCTCCGGGGCGTTCCACCTGATGAGCGGCGTGTCGTCAGAGGACACGACGACCTCTCCTTCGCCTCCAGGATGAATAACGCTGTGGTTTTGCTCGTGACGAGCGAGGCTTGTGTCCACAAGCCGGTAGAGAGTCTTCATCACATCCTCTTTTTGCAAGAAACCCCACGCCATGCCATCAGATGAAGGAGACTGGGGTTTATGGAGGGAGGGCTCCTGCACCCTGACCTCAGTGCCGGTGTATAGTCCAGGAAAACTAACGTTTGAAATGGAAAGAATAGGAACAGAATTTATTTTGGCACAGAGGACTTCTATGAAGTGTCCTGAGTAAAAGTCCTAAGAAATTAGAAAGAAATTAACTAAATTAACTAAAGCAACAGTTGTGTGTGAGCGTCGTTTGTTGACGGCGAGGGCGGAGACAGAGTCGATCTGCTGCTTTGTCAAAATTCATGCACCAAATGAGGGGCCAGAGGGACGCTTATCCATTATGCTGCAGAGCTGCAGGGCTGCCATCTGCACTCTAGACTTCCCCATGGGAATCATTAGGAGCCACGCCCAGTCGGCTCAGAGCCTCCACCACGTCATCGTCACTAGATAGGGTTCGTACGGTCATGGAAAACCTGGACAAGTCATGGAATTTTAAAATGATCATTTCCAGGCCTGGAAAAGTCATGGAAAAAAACTTAAATCATACAATTTGGGGAAAAGTCATGGAAATGTGTTATAATCACATGTTCATTTAGGCGTTTTGAAACCATTAATACGTTTTTTAAAGAAAGACGCTCAAAATATAAGCCGGCGTACGCTAACAATACGCACAATTTTCAAAAATATTCATGTGAATACCGAGATTTCAGTTTGGTCATTGAAATTTGGTTTAAAGTCATGGAAAAGTCCTGGAAATCCACTGGTCCATTGGCTGCTCTGTTTTGGGGAAGAGTGAAGCTGTGAGGAGGCCAACAACCAACAACCTCTCCTCTCCTTTCCTCTCTCCTCCTCTCCTCTCCTCTCCTCAGGGGCTGCACAGATGTCCTGTGCTGCATTCTCTTCATCTTGGCCTTGTTGGGCTACTTTGCCGTTGGCATCGTTGGTAAGATGGATCCCTCATTATTACCTCATGGACTGTTGGACACGCTGGTACATTATCTGTTTGAGATCCTTAAGATATAAAACATAAACACATGTCGCACAACTCTCCTTCACCAAATTGGCAACAAGCACATATTTAAAAGGTATTTTTTTTTTATCCATCTGCTTTCCCAGAATGCAACCTTTCTCCATGTCTTTAGGGACTGGAGTTTTATTTAAATGACATAATTCAGTTAGTAAGTAAATAAGTATTTAAGTAAGTCAGTAAATATGTAAGTCAGTAAGTATGTAAGTAAGTCAGTTAGTATGTAAGTAAGTAAGTCAGTTAGTAATTAAGTAATTACGTTTGTAAGTAAATAATTAAGTATGTATGTAAGTCAGTAAGTAAGTAAGTCAGTTTGTAAGTAAGTAAGTATCTAAGTAAGTCAGTAAGTATGTAAGTAAGTATTTAAGTAAGTCGGTCAGTAATTACGTTTGTAAGTAATTAATTACGTTTGTAAGTAAGTAATAAAGTTTGTAAGTATTTAAGTAAGTAAGTCAGTCAGTAATTACGTTTGTAAGTAAGTAATAAAGTTTGTAAGTAAGTATGTAAGTAAGTAAAGTTTATTTATTTTGCACTCATCACAGACAGAAAGTTCAGTTCAGTAGTCAATTAAAACATGTTTTTCAATATCAGGGTCCAAAACATTTCAACAGTTAAAAGAGCAAAGTATAAAACACTTTTAGTGAGTCTTGTTATCCTCTGACCTGACGCTCTGATGCTCTGACGCTCTGTGATGGTCGTGGTGCAGCCTGGTCTCAGGGCGACCCCAGGAAGGTGATCTACCCCACGGACAGCCGGGGGCAGTTCTGCGGACAAGCTGGGACTCCTCTGGAGTGAGTGACCGACAAGATGCTGGACTCTGATACACACGTTGATTTGTGATCAAAGCCAAATAATGTTTTGGGTTTCACTGTTTCCGTGCAACAGGAAGAAGCCTCTCCTGTTCTACTTCAACATCCTGAAGTGTGCCAGCCCTCTGGTGCTGCTGGAGTTCCAGTGTCCCACCACACAGGTCAGAAACCACATCCACTTTATTCATTTATGTTCTTTGCACATGTTTCTGTCCTTCCATGCTCAGTGTCGTGATTCTGTGTTATTGTGTGTCTCCAGTTGTGTGTGGAAAAATGTCCTGACAGGCATCTGACGTTGGTGAAAGCCAAGTTAGGCAGCAAGGAGGACCGTGAATACTTCCAACAGTTCTGTAAGGATGGAGTGGACTTTGCCAAACTGGTAAGGATCGATATATTTTGATTATTCACATTTCATACATGCTTAAACTGTATACAAAAGTTAAAAACGGTAGTATATTGAAGGGCTTTTCCTCTGCTTCAGAGTCCTCCTGAGATCCTGAGGGAGGGCTCGTGTCCCGCCATGCTGATGCCCAGTAAAGCCTGTAAGTCAGAAGCTACTTCACTCTCGCCCACAATACCCGCTGGAACAAATAGAAAAATATTATATATATTATATACACACTACTGGTCAGGCGTTTTTCAACACCCCCATTTTTCAAGTTGTTATTGAGATATAAGCAGTTTCAAGTCCAGTGAAAAACCTGAAATGATACAAAAGTCAGCGGCAAACTGCCAGAGGTCAAACAAAATATATATATATATTATATATATATATACAACATATTTATTTCAACCCAAAATGAGTATATATGTGTGTGTGTATATATATATATATATATATATATATATTTAAAAACTGTATTTAAAATAAGTATCCATTAAAAAATCGTTTAAAAATAGTTATTTAAGAAATATACCATTTAAATATGAATGTAATTTCATAAACTTCATTTCATATATTCTTTTCTAAATCTGACATTGATGGCCCAGCACTGTGTATTACATATTTTTTCAACCCAAAATGTGTATGTGTATGTGTTTGTGTATATATATATATATATATATATATATATATATATATATATATATATACACACACACACTACCTGTCAATATATATATATATATAAAAACAGATATATCTCCTCCCTCCACAGTCACGCGCCGCTGCCTTCCCGCCCTGGGAACGATGAAAGGCGGGGTGGTGGTGGTGGGCAACGAGACCACCTTCGACGCGGGACAGGGCTACAATGTCAATGCCACCGACGTGCTGGAGGCATCCAAGTGAGTCTGTTCCCTGTGTGGCAGCCGACATGCACACACAGAATATGTTCATACCATAAAAACATGAATGGGAAGAAATCACCTTAACTACATCCATTAAATCAGGGGTTCTCAAATGGGGGGGAGGGGGGGGGGTACATACCCTGGGGGTACGTGAGATTTTACAAAAATATATTTAAAATAAGTATTCATTAAAAAATCCTTTTAAAAATAGTTATTTAAGAAATATTCAATTAAATCTAAATGTAATTTCATAATCTTCATTTCATATAAAAAAAATATTAAATGGGAAGAAATCACCGTAAGCAACTACATCCATTAAATCAGTGGTTCTCAAAAGGGGGTACGTGTACCCCTGGGGGTACCTGAAGGCACTCCAGGGGGTACGTGAGATTTTTCAAAAATATATTTTAAATGATTATCCATTAAGAAATCCTTTGAAAATAGTTATTTAAGAAATATCGAATTAAATATAATTTTAATTAAATGGAATTTCATAAACTTCATTTCATGGATTCTATTCTAAATCAGACATTGATGGCGGGTACATGAAGGCACTCCAGGGGGAGTCACTTGGCTGTAACCATATTTCACAGGGGGGGGGTACATCCCTAAAAAAAGTTGATGACGTAAAGCTCCCGATGCTCTTATTCCCCCGTTATGTGAGATACATCGTACGGCGGCTCTGGTTCTGCTCCATTAGTTTGCTCCCCGGAGGTTCTTCATGTGTTTTCTATCTGCGTTAATCTCCCCGGATGTTATTCCCCAAGCTGATGATTATCACAAGCTGTTATGTTGTATTTACGCTGCTGACAGCAGCTGGAGTCAAATTATTAATTTAATTGGCATCTTAATTTTTTATATGTGACATGACAAGCCTGATGAATAAATAATAACAATAATAGGAGCAATGATATTTCTGTCTGTCACAATTAAATGAAGAAGTTATAACTGTAGATAACATTTATTATTTAAGGCTACGATGCCAACTAAACTAATGTTGTTGGCATTATCTCGGTGGTTAAATTGCTTTAAATTAAATTAAATTAAATTTAAAAAAAGCTTTTTGCGTTTTTACAATCTGATTGGAAGTAATTATTTAACAACAGTATTATTTATTTATTGATGTGTGGTGCGATAGGCTTATCTCTTTGTTTTACCTTTTACTTTTAGTCTGGCAGATGTCCGTAATAGTTCATTTTGGGGCGATGGTGTTTATTTTAATTAATTTCCATTCCCACAGGAAATCAAATGTGGTGATTGAAGCTCGCCAGGTGGCGATGAGAATCTTTGAGGACTACACTCACTCCTGGCATTGGATTTTACTGTAAGTGTGTCCACGTTTACTCATTGACAGTTTTTTTTATAGCCACTAAACAGATTCCGTCAGCTATTGAAACGCCCACAGTTATCAAGATGTGTTCAACATTGATTAGTTTTAAACCAGAAAACAAAGTTCAAGGTTTTTTATTTGCCATTTGTGCCGAGACCAACAGTCCAGACACATTGTAATTGTTTTGCAGCGCTCTCTGAGTCAACAGAGGTACAAACACACTATAATAATAAAAATGATAATAATCAGAAAAAAAATAAAAAAAACATTAAAAAACACACTGTGCATAAGGGGATAGAATATACAGTATTAAGTACAGTTTTTTAAAACGGGTTATCAACATAGAAAAGGAGAGGGCAGAGGTTAGTGAATAGATAAATCTAGGAGTGCTGGTCCTAGCTTGTGAGCAGAAAGAGGGGAAAGGGGCGAGTTATATGGGGATATTGCACATTTAGAGAGGTGGGGGAAGGTTATGTGGGGATATTGCAACAGGCGACAACTGCTAAGAAACTCTGCCCCCCCCCCCCTCTCCCCTCCACACACACACACACACACACACACACAGTGGGCTGGTGATCGCGATGGTCGTGAGCTTGATTTTCATCGTCCTGCTGCGATACCTGGCCGGCATCATGGTCTGGGTCATGATCGTTCTGGTCATCCTAGTCCTCGGATACGGTAAATATCCTCGGAGATTATCCCCCTTTTTTTAAAAATAAAAAATAAAAAAACTCATAAATAATTTGATTAATCTGTGTTTCTATTAGGGATCTTCCACTGCTACATGGAGTACGCGAGTCTGAAGGGCGAGCCGGGCTCCGACGTGACCATCCGAGACCTGGGCCTGCAGACGGACTTCTCCGTCTACCTGCAGATCAGACAGACCTGGCTGGCCTTCAGTACGCACACGCTCCGTCTTACACACACACTCCTGTTAGAGTGTTTATGCATCACGCTCTTAATGATCGTGATCTTAACGCCTTCGCTGTCCCGCAGTGATCATCCTGGCCATCGTGGAGGTCGTCATCATCCTCCTGCTCATCTTCCTCAGGAAGAAGATCATGATTGCCATCGCCCTCATCAAAGAGGCCAGCAGGTCAGTGCGAGCTGGTCCCGTCCGGATTTTCATCCTCAGGAGAGGTCAGAGTGACCAGAAGGGTCCGCCTTCTGAGGGAGCTCGCTATTAGATTAGATTAGAACACTTTGATAAACTCAGAAGTCATACTGACAACAATAAACACAGAAAACAAGAAACACACTATAAGGAAATAACTAAACCAGAAGATGCCCCATAAAACAAGAGCATCAGAAGGATGACTAATCTCCTACAGTTAGATTGTGGGCGTGGCCTATTTCACACCCGGAGCTTTCAACTGTCTTTGAAATCCAAAAAGAGTTCTAGGAGGAAGGTTTTTTTTTTTTTTTTTTAAATGGAGCCCTTAGTATAATTTGAAAGGAGCCGCAGGAATTTTCTCCCAATTCTCCGGCTCCCTTCAGCACATTTACCTTCTCCTTCCGGCTCGTTCTGATCGTCGCTTTCTCTTTGATCTCGTTTCAGAGCGATTAGTTATGTGATGTCATCACTGTTCTACCCCCTGCTGACCTTCATCCTCCTGGCCGTGGTGATCGCGTACTGGGCCATCACTGCTGTGTATCCTTTTTTCATCAAAGATAGACAAAAAAACACGAATGACACAATCTTTCAGTTTTTTTCTTCTCTATACACAGTATCGTATTTTTTCTAGATTTTATATGAATATTTCCTATATTTTGCAAGAAATATTTAGAAAGAAGTATTTCATAACATTACTTTAAAAATACCAAAGTATGACTAAAAGGAGAGAAAAAACATGATAAACTCGTTTTTTTCTACTTTATTACTTTTAATGAGACACGTGTCCATAAACAGATGCGGATGTCTCTTGATTGTGACCTCCTTTCCGGACACATCCTCCCCCCGTTGACTCAACCTCCTTGACCGCTCTGCCCAGCTTCCTGTCCACCTCCAACGAGCAGGTGTACAAAGTGTTCAACAACTCCGACTGCGAGTACTCGAGAGAAACCTGCGACCCCAAGGTACGTTTTAAAAGTCCCTGCCACGTGAAAAACGGCTTTTTTGATGAAGAAACTTCACACATTTGCCTCTCTCTCTCTCTCTCTCTCTCTTCCTCCAGACATTCAACACGTCCAACATCACAGCTCAGTGCCCGGATGCCGAGTGCCTGTTTGCCTTCTACGGCGGGGAGACGCTCTACCACCGATACCTCGTCCTCTTCCAGTTCTACAACGTCTTTCTCTTCTTCTGGTGCGCCAACTTCGTGACGGCCCTGGGCCAGGTCACGCTGGCGGGGGCCTTCGCCTCGTATTACTGGGCCTTCAAGAAGCCCGAAGACATCCCCGCCTACCCCATCTTCTCCTCTCTGGGCCGGGCCCTTCGGTGAGAGGCTGCTTTGCTTTTGTTGTGTTTGTGATTTGTTGTTTATACGGGGTTTATTGTTGTTGTTGTTATGCTCACAGTTTGTTGTTTTCCTCATGGTTCTAGATACCACGCAGGCTCCCTGGCCTTTGGCTCTCTCATCCTGTCCATGGTCCAGGTCATCCGGGTCTTCCTGGAGTACCTGGACCACAAGTTGAAAGGTCAGAAGATTTTACTTGAAGAGAAATGACGAAATCACGTGACTTTTCTATTTCAGGGTTCGTACAGTCATGGAAAACCTGGAAAAGACGTGGAATTTTAAAATATTTATTTCCAGGGCTGGAAAAGTCATTGAAAAAATTGAAATCCCAAAAGTTATGAAAATTTGTTATATTCACATAATTCATTTGCGCAGTTTTATTAAAATAATACATATTTCTATCAATATTTATCCTTTTAATTAAACTATTTTCTCTCATTCATTTGTGTTATTTATACACTGAGATTTCACCACATTTTCGGTCATGGAAATTTGGTTTAAAGTGATGGAAAAGTTATGGAGATCCATTGGTCAACATGTGTATGAAGCCTGTATTGTCGTCATCATCATATAGTTGAAGGACAGTTATTCAAAGTATTAATTTTAATGCTATTCATCGATCCGATTGGTTGTAGAGACGTCGGCCCTCTCTCCAATAGACTGGGACAAGCGCCAAAAATATGTTGGAATAAATACCTCTCGGTTTCATTTTGTTTGAAAGAAAAAACAATTTCCGACACCAAAATAATCTAGATTTCTAATTATCTCTACAGGTATTAGGAAAATCTATATTTTTTAGTTTTTGGGGTGAACTATCCCAGTTAAAATGCATTTAGGATGTTATTGTTAATCATGTAAGGCGGAGAAAGAGGAGAGTGGCGAAGAGAAGGAGGATGACGAGGAATCTTTGGAAGAAAATCTTCCCACTGCATCCCGAGAGTAGAAGTTAACAGCAATGCGGGGGCGAAAAATTAGGCTTTATTTGAGTCGTCTAGTGGAGGAGAGATCGGTTGTGGAACGTCGGCCCTCTCTCCAATAGACTGCCAAAAATATATTGGAAAAATGTCTGTCGGTTTCATTTTGTTTGAAAGAAAAAACAATCTCTCACACCAAAACAATCTAGATTTCTATTTATCTCTACAGGTATTTTTAGTTTTTAATCTACATTTAGATATGGATGTTGTTGTTAAAGTGTGAGTCTTAAAAACTGGTTTGGGGTCAGATGCACAAGTGCCAAATGTCTTAATATTTTCCCATTTCTGCACTTGTGAATGAATTCTGTCTCTCACCTCTTTCAGATGCTCAGAACAAATTTGCTAAGTTCATGCTCAGCTGCATGAAGTGCTGCTTCTGGTGTCTGGAGAAATGCATCAAGTTCCTGAACCGGAACGCCTACATCATGGTGAGTCGCGGTCACGCGAGAGGCGGCGGCTTCGCTCACGGTTTTATTATTAAAGTGTTGTTGTTTTTCCTCCAGATCGCCATCTACGGAAAAAGTTTCTGTCCCTCAGCCCGAGATGCCTTTTTCCTTCTGATGAGGAACATTGTCAGGTGGGTGTTCGCGACATTATTCATCCTCAATTCGTATTTCTATAAGCATTAGAAAGAAGCATTTCTGAATAATTAATTGCTTTATTTATTAATGCCTTTTAGTTTTGTATAATAACTTTTATAATAATAATAACTTTATTTATATAGCACTTTTAAAGACAAGGTTTACAAAGTGCTCTACAGATAAACAAAGCATAAACACAACTTAAATAAAAATAGCCATACCATAAAAGCATTGAATACAACTAAACCAAACAAATAGCCAATTAAAATAAAAACATCAAAGGACGACATCACTTAAAAGCAGTTCTGTAAAAGTGGGTTTTAAGAAGTAATTTAAAAGAAGTCATTGATTCTGCCAGCCTTATCTCCTCCGGTTTATGTCTGTGTACTTTGTAATATGTGAAGTTCTCAATAAATATATTGATAAGTCTTAAAAAAAAAGAAAATCTGCATTTCCATTGTAATGCCTTGGCGCCCCACTAGAGGGCGCCACACAGTTTGAGACCCGCTGGTTTAACGTGATACTCTCATATTCTCCCATTTCAACACAGGGTGGCCGTTTTAGATAAAGTGACCGACTTCCTGCTGTTTCTTGGGAAGCTCCTTATTGTTGGAATCGTCGGTAGGGGAGCTTTTATTTTTAGACCAAACATTTCTGTTTCTTTACTCTCTCTCTCTCTCTCTCTCTCTCTCTCTCTAACACACCCTTCTCTTCTGTGCAGGCATCTTCTCCTTCTTCTTCTTCTCTGGTAAAATCCGAGCGGTGGGCGAGGCCGTCCCGTCGTTGAACTACTACTGGGTGCCCATCCTGGTGAGAGGCGGCGGTCCCGATGCTCTCGGCTCTCCCGTGGCAGAGTTCCTCACGCGTGTCCTTTTCTTTCCTCCATGCAGACGTTGGTCGTGGGATCCTACCTCATCGCCCACGGCTTCTTCAGCGTGTACGGCATGTGCGTGGACACGCTGTTCCTCTGCTTCTGTGAGTAGCTTTGCGTTCATCCGGGTCTCCTCTCGTCTTCCTTTCCACGACCGTCTCGAGCTGAAATGCCGGTTTCTTCTTGCTGCCGTGTTTCTGACTTCTCTCTTCTTCTTTTTCCTACCTTTTTTCTTCATTTTCACACATTTTGCTTTTATTTTTCCATTTAAATCACCCTCCCATCATCCCTAATTTTTCCATTAACCCAATACAAAAAACACAACACACACACACAAAAGGCGAGGACTTGGAGAGAAACGACGGCTCCTCCGAGAGGCCTTACTTCATGTCCCCCGAGCTGCACGAGATCCTCTCTAAAACCCAGAAGCTGGAGGACGAGCAGGACGGCGCCGAGCGGGATGGGGAGCCGGCGAAGCAAGCGGACGAGGTGAAGCTGGAGGAGGAGACGCCTCTCAAGCAGCCGCACGACGACGGCATCCAACTGCAGCAGCAGACGGTGCTCAAGCAGGAGAACGAAGAGGAGCGGCCTCTGCAGGCGGAGACGGAAGAGCCGAAGGAGGAGGAGGAGAAAAAAGAAGAGAAAATAATCGGTCGCGATGGAGAGGAGGAGGAGCGGAAGGAAGAAGCCGAGGTTAAAGAAGAGGCGGAGAAGCAGGAGTTGAAACCGGAGGAAAAGAAGGAAGAGAAAGAGGAGACCGGCGACAAGGAAGAGGAAAAAAAAGAAGAGAATAAAGAGTAGAAGTTAACGGCAAAGGGCGAGAAACGAGGCTTGGTGGACCTCAGGAGAAGGAAAAGAACGGTGGTCTACGATGAGCTGTGAAATACCCGATGTCCCTGCTGCGTGAGAGGGGCCACGTCCAGCTGGGGGAGGGGGAGGGTCGTGGTCCAACGCGTGAAGGTCAAAGCAGGTCAAAAAAAAGCCCAGCGCATCTCTGTAGCTTCCCAAAAAAAAAAAAAAAAAAAAAAAGCTCTCTCGTGTTGGTTTTTCGAGCAGTGTTGTTTTTTTCTATCGTGACGATCTGTAGACCATCGTGAGTGCTGACCCTGTGCCTGAGTGATGTCACCACTACCGAGTCCCGTGTTTACAGGCGGAGCTCCACACGTCTCGATCCACGGTGAACCTCTTTGTTTTCACCGTGTACAATAATACCAGCTGACGCCAAAATGTTTCACACATTTGATATACTGTATGAATATTGGATCTTTTTTCTTTTTTCGATGGAATTTGCATAATATTGACAGCATCGCGGCGTCTGTTCTGTGTTTGGCTTTATGTGTTGTAGAGATTCAAAGACGGGGTCCTATGTATTGTAATGCCACCTACTTGCCTTGGTATGTTTTATCGGACTGGCGTAAAAGTGCTGCGATTGTGTCACCATCGTGACCTCTGACCCCCTCTCCCCCCACACACACACACACTTGCCTTGCTGTGCCCCTATTCCCTCTCTCTCTCTCTCTCTCTCTCTCTCTCTAAGTGCTGCATGGTTTTTGACATGACCTTCTGAATGCTCTCTACTAACATCTTGTAATTCTCTGGATGCTTTTGTACCGTTTTCTCTTGTTCGTCACCTCGTGAAAAAGATGTAAGTCGATTTTTTTTTCCAATGAATACGTACCGATGACATTCCATATTTATTGGATTTAAATCTTTATTAAAGGTGATTGTATTTAATCGTGCTAGTGCTGTTATGGCTATAAAACACGGGAGTTTTGAAGGCGGTTTTTCGACGTGTTGGAAGCAGGTGAGTTTTCATGTCCAACAAAATGAGACAGAACTTTGATGTTTATCTTAAAGGAAGTGATAAAACAAGATATGGAGAAAAAATCAGCCTGTAAAAATAAGTTTCACTTTTGTCTTTTAGCTTTTGGAGGAGGTTTTCTTAAATGTGTGGACAGGAAAAGTATTTTATGTCTCTGGTACACTGATTAAGAACATATTTTTGTCGTGTATATCCAGAATATAACATCATATTTATATAAATTACAGAATATTAAGACAGGAATTAATAAAGTCAGGGAGGAAAAATTGCCACAAATATATGCATTTCCCTCCTATTTATTATTCATTTGATCGTCTCCTGACCACTCAGATTAGTCTCCAGATGGGCATAAACTGTATTAGAGCGTTATTGTAGTTTCTTTAGTGAAAGAGAAACTTTCCTACACCATGAACTCCACTGTTTGGAGTGGTTACCGGGGCGATGGAGCACACTGCTACCCACACCCGTGGAAACCTTAAACCAAAGAGGGCGGCACGACACTGCTTCATCAACTAATGTTAAAGGAATATTCAATTTTAATATAAATGACTCACCCCATGTTACCTGGATTTTTTAAGAAAACTCCTCTCCGTTTTTATTAATCTTCTTTCACCGTTGAGGTATGTGAGAATTCACTAAAAGGCAGAACAGATTATAGATAGACGACGCATTAATACCAGAGTTAAATGACTTTATTGTGATCATAATGTTGGGAAATTAAATGTCCTCAACTGCTTCTTGTCCGTGTCCCAGTGGAGGATCTGGAGCGCAACGACGGGTCCGCCGAGAGGCCGTATTACATGTCGCAGAACCTGCTCGGCCTCCTCAAGAAGTCCAACGAAGAAACCAAATCTGTGGATTAAGAGTGTGTGTGTGTGTGTGTGTGTGTGTGTGTGTGTGTGTGTGTGTGTGTGTGTGTGTGTGTGTGTGTGTGTGTGTGTGTGTGTGTGTGTGTGTGTGTGTGTGTGTGTGTGTGTGTGTGTGTGTGTGTGTGTGTGTGTGTGTGTGTGTGTGTGTGTGTGTGTGTGTGTGTGTGTGTGTGTGTGTGTGAGTGAGGATATCAGAACATGAAAAGGACTCAGTGCCATTTCCTGTGTACGTAACAGTATGTTTGTGTCTTACTGTCAAAGGAGATTAATTGTCTGTATGATATTGATCCTTCTAGTATTTTGTTACAATGCCTTAAGCCCATTGCTTCCTGTATTTGCCTAACAAGTATTCTTTTATATCTGAAGGAATATGGGAGATTGATTTATAGATGATAATTGTATTTAATTTAAGCAAAAGCTTGCCTTAAAACTTGTGTTTTCTTTGTACATGTTCTTCGTCACATCGAGTGTATTCTTTGAAGAGTCTATTCACTTTCAAAGTGATTTCCAGTTTATGGTTGAAGCCTGGTAATACATGACTAAAGCTGTGCTTTATCAGTTTTATAAATATAATGCACTGTTTGAAATGTGCTCACGAAACCAAAGTGGTTAAACTGCACCTAATTAAAAAGCATACAACTCAAAGCCTTATGAGATTACAAATGACCCAGGTGATTGAACTTGGTCTGGCAGCAGTCTTCATTTTGTAATAACTTTATTTTTCATCTCATATGTTGTTCATACTCTGAATATAAAACATATCCATGATCAATGTACAGATGTTGAAGTTGTACGGAGGTTTACGTTACCTTTCAATTTGTTGTAAACTAATAAAAGTTTGTGTTGCCATACCAGGACAACACATAACATGCCACTGCTTCTTAGGTTTGTTTGGGTGTGCAGTAACCTGGATTATTGTTTGTTTTTATCAATATTGTGACAAATAGCAGCTTGATTATGAAAATACTTATTTTTTTTTTTAAAGGAAGGACCATTTGAAATATATAAGCATAAGCCTAAATATATTTGATCTACTCGTTTAAAAAAGCATCATGTACCTGCAACACTGACGAATACAAAAATTTAAAAAAATGTATATATTCTGTAATGCCACATATAGTTTCAGGCATGACGTCATCGTTCGTAATGAACAATCCAGGCCGAGTACACACTCGTTATTTCTGACCGCGTTCTTCTCTCAGGAAGCCTTTATTTATTATAATATTATTTATTTATTTATTCATTTTACAGGGAATATGTGTGGTTAATTCTAAAAGAGATAACTTGATCGTGACACCCACAGGGTGAGCTCCACTTCGGCGGAAGTGTACAGGTTGCTAGGCGACGCCAGAATTCCTCGTCGGGGGTGAAGCCGACGCCAACGGTCGTTTCGCGTTTTTAATAACCATTAACATTCACGACAACACTGAAAAGAAAATGCCGTTCGGTGCCGACGCGATGAAATATCCGCTGCATGACCAGATAACGGAGATGCAGCGACAAATCCAACTTCTGGGTGAGTTACTTTGACCATCTGACCGTTGATGTCCGTTTATGCTCAAGGAAGAGTGCAGCTACCCGCTAACACGGCTATGTACTGATGGTGTAATGACGACGTGTGTCCACCAGAGGGCGACGTAACGGCATCCTACGAGAGGAAGTGTGCAGCTATCACCTGACCAGCCTCTTTACACAGAACTCAAACAGGCACAGCAGTTAGCTGTGTTAAACACATTATAAACATATACATATATTATATAATATATATAATATATAATATATATATATATATATATATATATATATATATATATATATATATATATATATATATATTATATATGTGTGTGTGTAACGCTACGTGTTGTTGGTGTAATGCCTACTTGTGTCCACCAGAGGGCGACAAAGCTGCATACTATGAGAGCTCTCAGTCCACCATCAAGAAGAACAGGGAGTCCATCCGCCAGCTGAGGCAGGAGAACAAGGGGCTCTGCAGGAAAATGGCAGAAGCTAATGCTGTGAGTCCCTTAATATAGAGAACACATTCCCATACCTGTTTTTTTCTTTGCTGTCCTCACTTATCCTAGTCAAAGAAACAGGCATCGACATCATAAGTGACTTTCTTCCCAAATAATATCGTGGTCCCTTTGGTTTCTCCTAGGGGGATGAACAAATCATCAAAGTGGCCTTTCACAACAGAGGGCTGGAGAAGGATGCCTACCGCAACATGTCAGGGAAGGTGAGGGGAAGTTATGCTTCATAGCATGTTGTTCACTCTTATTATCTATTGTACTACAAATATTATTGAACTATTTTCACCATAGGTTTTCCATAGGTTTACCTCTTAATATTGTTGATAGCTATGTAACAACAACATTTGAAATGGAGAACATACTCAGTTGGGTGTGTCTAGTTGAAGTGACATTAATAACAGTTTGTCACAGACTGCAATTCTTCCCACTCTCTCTCTCTCCATCTCTCGGTTGCCCTCATGTCTTTCCTCAGGCAGCTCTGACGACACTCGACCAGAGGGTCCTGACCAAGATGAAGCGCCTCAATGCCGTAAAACACACAACCCAGACCCACCAGCGTCGCCTCGACCAGCTGAAGACGGAGTACCAGAGGATGAGACCCGAGGGCCGCGGCGGAGCGCTGTCTGCCGATGCTCGCACTCAAAAAAAGGAAGACGATGCCATGGTGGTTACCTCTCAAGAATCATGAAGAATTGCGCACATAAAACAAAAGTTTTGCTTTTTTCCTCAGTCTGTAAACAATGTGCATGTGTGTGTGTGTGTGTCTTCAGAACCTGCGGGCGCTGGAGAACAGTCTGGAGAAGAGCCAGTTTAAATGCAAGGAGGCCGAGAACATCATGATTAACTATCAGAAGGTCAAAAGTCACCTGCAGGTCAGTCCAACACAATAAGGATGTTATGCTGGACATAAGAGGTATTGTTGTCACCGCCTCATATAATGATGTGTGTGTTGTGTAGAGCTGCTCTTTATTCTTCCCCTTTGTGTATGAAGGTAAATGTGTTTTTATTACGCAAACTAAAAAAGGGGTTTGAGAGCAAATGTTTTTATTTTGATAAAAATATATATATATATATATTTGGGTTTTTAGTTTGAGATTTGCAGCAGCAAATTCTAGTTTCATCAGCAAAACTAACAAATAATTTACTTACAAATGAGAAATGTGTTTGTATTATAAAGACACAAATCTACCTTCATCCTGGAGAGGGATCCTCCTCTGTTGCTCTCCTGAAGGTGTCTTCCCTTTTTCCCCCTGAAGGGTTATTTGGGAGTTTTTCCTGGTCCGATGTGAGGTTTTGGGGCAGGGATGTCTATGTGTACAGATTGTAAAGCACTCTGAGACAAAGTTGTAATCTGTGAAACTGGGCTATACAAATAAAATGAATTGAATTGAATTGAATACTTAGCTGTGTATTCTCCATAAGCAGAGACATTTATGAGGCTGTGTTTTGTACACAGTCTGTGAATAATATTAGATTAAGCTTCCTCTGCTTTCATTTCCAGATCACAACCGTGTGTTATTAGTACATCATGAAACACATATGTAACGCTGTGTTGTTGGTGTAATGACTACATGTGTCCACTAGAGGGCGACAGAACGGCATCCTGCGAGTGCTTACTTAGCCAGTAATAAATCATGCAGTTGTTTAGGTCGCAGTATTGCAGCAGTTTTCTCATGATCCTTTTTCTTTATTCTAGAAACACAAAGTGCCACTCTTCACTTTATTAATATTTTCACTGTCACACCTTCAGGAGGAGAGTCTGACGTTCCAGAGCCAGCTGGACGGTCTGGAGGCCGACATCCTGAAGCACAGAGACGAGCTTCACAGCATGCAGGTCATGAACAACAACGCCCAGCTCTCTAAAGAAGACGCTAAGGTGACTTAGCAACCCTTCTCCGCTGTGAATGCTCAACATGCATGTTTCTAGTAAAGGCGTGACTCGGATGATTCCCTAATTATAGAAGTTATATGAGTCACAGCGGGAGGTTTCATTGTTTGTTCTTTTCATGTTGATGCACGAATACCACAGACACATTAACCTCATCACTACACTACTCATCATTGCCCTTTCTTCTCTCTCTCTCTCTGCCCTCTCCAGGTTGAATTACAGCAGCAGGAAGAATTGCTCTACAAGGAGCGCAAAGAGAGAGAGCGCATTATAGCAAGCTACAGGAAGAAGGTGGAGGAGCGCAAGGCCCAGGCTGAGAAAAGTGAAAGAAGGGTGAGATACGCACGGCGGAGTGCATGCACACTTGTGAGCACGATTAATCATGACATCAAGAAACACGACCACACAGGAGGGACCCTCATTACTACGTTGAGTAAAAAAATAATGAGTATTATTACCTTCGCATTCTGCAGAAGGTTATGTTTTGATCGCTGTGTATTTATTTATTTATTTGTATGCGTGTTATTCGCATAACTCAAAAAGTATTAAACCGAATCGCATGACATTTGGTGGGATGATTGGTTATTATCCGGGGACCATTTTCTTACATTTTGGGACCGATCGGGTCAAAGGTCAAAGGTCAAGGTCATGAAAAGGTCAACATCTTCTTTTTGCCATAGCGCAGTTAATTTGTATCCAATTGGCATGCAGCTAATGCCAAAATGTTCTCATGACATCAAGATCCCCACACTCTCATGCCAAGTACCAAAAAAGTGGCTGCGGCGAAGGTATGCGCTCTACCGAGTGTCCGTTCTAGTTGTTTATGTTTTGAGTTTTTTGTCGTCTCCTTCATCAGAGAACAACTATCCAGCCAGATGAGCTGAGCAGTGAAGCCCAGCGCAGCAGCCCCAGGCTGGGGGGCGAGGAGGACAAGGCCATCTCCACTTTTGAGGAGGCCTTCCGACAAATCAAGGAGGCCACCGGGGTCACCGACACACAGGTACAGATGCAGACACACACACACACACACATTGTACATGTGTGTATTTGTGTGGTAAGTGTTCACATATATGGTTGCCCTTTTTGGACATGTGTAGGAGATAGTGGAGCGCTTCATCTCACAGAAGGAGACACACCAGCATCTGGAGAAGCTGAAGGGAGAGAACGAGGAGGCGCTGCAGCAGCTGAAGGAGCAGAAGGAGCTCCTGAACCAACAGTTCCAGCACATGAAATATTCTGGAGAGGCTAAACTCTCCAGGTGAGGACACTCAGACACTGGGACGAAGTCATCGTGGCTGCATCGCCTGCCAATGTTTCGTCTCGAGGCCTCAGCACTTTCCCTGTGTTTTTGTTATTAGTGACAAGCAGAGGCTGGAGGAGCGTGAGCTGCTCCTGCAGGCTCAGCAGCGGAGGTGTGATGAAGGCAGAGAGCGCCTGGAGTGGCTGGTCAAAGCCCTCGGGACCGTCCGGGCCGGAGTGGAGCACCTCACGGACAAACTTCAACACATCGCACTGGTAAACACGGCTTCATCCACCACGACTCTACTTATCCTACAGTCATGGAAAACCTGGAAAAAGTATTTTCTATACTTGATATTTTATTTATTTATTTTACTGAAATACAATCTTTAAAAGTAAGAATTATTTTTAAACTTATATATATGGTTTGCATCTTGGTGAGTCATGGCATTTAAAAATTGTTATTTCCAGGTCTGGAAAAATCCTTTAAAAAAAAAAAAGTTATTTGCAAAAGTTTTGGAAAAGTCATGAAAATGTTTTTTGCTTCATTTCTTCATTTACACAGTTTGATTAAAAGAATAAATATTGATATAAATGTTTATTCTTTTAATCAAACTATTGTCTCTCACTCATTTGTGTTATTTAAGGTGTATACTCATGTATACGCTGAGATTTCTGGTCATGGAAATTTGGTTTAAAGTCATGAAAAAGTTATGGAAATCCATCAGTCAACATGTGTATGAAGCCTGTATTGTCGTCATTATCATATAGTTGAAGGACAATTATTCAAAGTAGTAATTTTAATGCTATTCATCGATCTGATTGGTTGTAGTGACGTCGGCCCTTTCTCCAAGAGACTGGGACCAGATGGTCTCTACTGTTGGTGCTCAAGCACCCAAAAATATGTTGGAAAAAATGTCTCTCGGTTTCATATTGTTTGAAAGAAAAAACAATCTCCGACACCAAAACAATCTAGATTTCTAATTATCTCTACAGGTATTAGGAAAATCTGTATTTTTTTGTTTTTGGGGTGAACTATCCCGTTTAATATGCGGAGAAAGAGGAGACTTTCAAAAAGAAGGAGGATAAAGAGGAATCTTTGGAAGAAAATCTTGACTTATAGTCTGACTTATTCCCAAAATGTTCCTTAAAAATCCATCTCGTGGTTCCGATCCCTTCCCCTCTCACGTGTCCGTGTGTTCTTCTTCGCCGCGTCCCCTCCAGAGCGAGGACCCGGGGGCCGAGGTGTCTCCGGACTCGGATGAGTTTGTGCTGGAGCTGCTGACCCAGTGTGAGCTGAGGCTGCGGCTGCTGCACGGGGAGCTCAGGGGGAAGGACTTCACCGCCACGCTGAAGGAGATGGAGGAAGAGGAGGTGAGCTCCACACACTCTTCCTCACAGCGGGTCTCCATAAAGCTTCTGTTTCTCGATGTGAAAACGTGTTTTGTTGTTGCATTTGCAGAGTTAGACGGTCTTAATGACAGGCGTGTGGGAAAGGGCACACGATGATTAGATGGAACATGTTGTACTCTCCTCGTGAACAGAGGAGGTTGGCACTGAAAGCGGCTTCAAAGTGGTTCAATTAAAATATTTTTTATTTTTCTGGAATGAATGTTAACCAACCGCAACAACAGTTTCTTTTGCATTTTAGAATATTTTCGATGGGTTGCTCACGCCGGTGTTTAGTTTAATTTAGACCGGACACACTGCTGCAAGCTCTGGGTGGAGCGTGTGTGTGTGTGTGTGTGACGTGTGTGTGTGTGTGTGTGGGTGTGTGTGTGTGCAGACAATTGAGTTAAAAAAAAAAAAAAAAAATTGAGAATTAATGTATAATATGCAAACCGCCAATTAAGTTATTTAAAATTAATGTCAGCATAAACTAATTGGTGTCTGTTCCATAGAAGTAGCCTTAAATTAAATTACCTGATAAAAAACTTTAAAACATCAAAGCAAAGGCGAGATATTTACAAGACGGTACAAAACAATGTGAGCAACTCCAGAGCGCCAGAGCTCTCCAAACTCCTGCAGTGGAATAAAAAGGAAAAGTCAAATCGCCCGTGAGCTGCAGGTTGAAGGGTGTCAGAACTAAATTAACTTAAACTGACAGTGCGAGTCCATTAAAGACATTATCACCTCCTCTCAGAATGGCCTCTGAGGGAAAGGCACGAAAATAATTAGATAAACCGCAAAGTACATTCTGTGCTCCTCGGCCGAGACGCTGGAGCGGCAGAACGAGCGTGAGCACGCCAAAGGGTCACCGCGGGTCAAGAGGCCTCGCCAAGGTCACGTGACCCACAGTGAACAGAGCATTTTCATTCTCATGTTTCTCATCGTTCTGGTCACATGACGTCTCTTCTTCTCTCCATCCTGGAGAGGGATCCTCTTCTGTTGCTCTCCTGAAGGTCTCTTCCATTTTTTCCCCGTGGAAGGTTTGTTTGGGAGTTTTTTCTGATCCGATGTGAGGTCAAAGGTCAGGGATGTCTATGTGTACAGATTGTAAAGCTCTCTGAGGCAAATTTGTAACTTTGGGCTAGACAAAATAAACTGAATTGAATGTGGCGGATGACAGGGACATGAGTTTCCTAAAGCTCGGGAAAAGTTGGGGTTCTTATTTAAGCCGACACACATGGCGTTGCATTTGTGTCCATGTGTGTGCATGTGCATGTGTGTGTGTGTGTGTGCGTGTGTGCGTGCATCGCTTATCCGAATGGAAAGGCGTCCATTAGCCGCCTGAAGTGTTTGTTCTTGATTGCCGACGCCGGGCAGCAGCTCCTCTGTTTGGGAACAGGCGGTGGGATATCAGAGGCTACCGGAGGAAACGCGTCACACACTGTTTGGACATCGCGTGTGACTTTGACCGTTTTACTCCAACATTCAATTTTGTAAAGCATAATCTTTGTAATTGACGTAACTCTGAGCTGATAATTTGAAAATCAGCTCAGCCTTGTTTGCCTGACTAGCTGCTACCGCAAGGAACAAGTCGCACTTCTACCATAAAGAGGAAGGATTCTGCCCTTTATTCCAGTTACATGATAAGAACATAGACACACACGTCACCTAAAGTACTCTGTTATATAAGTGTCATGTAGAAGGTGAACGCCACTCGGCCCTTGTAGCCGAGCCGGGGTGATGATGGAGACTTCAAACTGGGTCTTTTAAAGGTTTTGTTTCTAAAGTGCCCCAATACTCATTTGATTGCCTTTTGAATAGGACATTTTAAAATAATTGTGAAATTATGTTTTTTTATGAGAAAAAAAAGAAAGTGATATTGACAAAAATATATGATTTTGTTTTGGTAAGATTTCAACATAAAAAAATACCCACATGAAGCCAGATTCCTTGAAGATTTTAGGATTTTGAGAATCAATATTGAATGTGGAAAATGTAATTTTCTAAATTACTGGTGGATTAAAAAAAATGTGAAATGCTTCTTCTTTTTTATTCGAAGAAAACATTTTTACATTGACAAAAATATATGATATTTTTTTGTAAGATTTCAAATATTTTAACATTGAAAAATACCCACATGAAGTCAGATTCCTTGAATATTTGGGGATTTTGAGAATCAATATTGAATGTAGAAAATGTAATTTTCTAAATTACTGGTGGATTTAAATAATTGTAAAATTATGTTTTTTTTAAGAAGAAGAAAACATGTGCATTGACAAAAATATATGATTTTATGGGTAAGATTTCAATTTTAACATGAAAATACCTACATGAAGTCAGATTCCTTGAATATTTGGGGATTTTGAGAATCAATATTGAATGTAGAAAATGTAATTTTCAAAATGACTGACTTTGACAAAAGAAACTGTTCTTTGTGTTCCTTTGAACAGTTCTGTGTGCGGATTGAAGGGAAACTGCCGGCTCACAACACGCGGGTCAAGCTCTCTGAGGTTCAAAGACTGGACCTCTTCAATGACGGTTAGGACACACACACTCTCACACACACACACACACACACACACACACACACACACACACACACACTCTCACACACACGGTCTACTCTAAAATGTCACTGTTGCTTTGTGTCTCAGAGGACGACAGCGAGCAGGACGAGGCTGACGTGATATCGCGTGAGGCTCTGAAGCGTCAGTCCCAGCTGATCATCGACTCCAGGTCCAAGAAGAAGCCCTGGAAGAAGAAGAAGGGAAAGTTCTGAGCCGACGGCGTCCCGACTCAGAGATACACAAAGGGCCATCAGGATGTAGAATGTTTTTAATAATAGAAAGATGACCACGACTCTTAGATTATTTCAGATATGTTTGTTGTGATAATGTTTTGTTTTTGTGTCAATTATGTACTAATTTCTCCATCTCAGAATGTCACTCTCTGCTAATAGAAATAATGATAAAAATATATCATCTTTTTTTATAAAAATTTTTTTATAAAATGTCAAATATTTTTACATTGAAAATACCCACATGAAGCCAGATTTCTTGAATATTTGAGAATTTTGAGAATCAATATTGAATGTAGAAAATGTCATTTCTAAATTACTGGTTGATTTAAATAATTGTGAAATTAATAATCAAAAAACGACTTTCACTTATTGTGTTATATTTTTTGCCAGTGGGCAAAACAGGTGTAACTTGTGCTGTAATAAACAAAATGTCAGACTCTCTTTTATTGTCTCGCTGTGATTATGGATATTTCAGCCGTAACTAAATAAAAGCTCTTTGACTGATCAGTATTTAGATAATTTAGAAGTAATTTATATTTTTGCTTCTAGTGTTTTTGAACTGAAGTGAAGTTATTTTCATATTGTTTCCTTTGAATTAGATGTTGAGCTCTTTTCACAAAAAAATAGTACACTTTAAAATGTTTAAAATGGCCTATTGATTATTGGAGCTAACATTGTTGTGTTTAATTTGATAATCAGCTTTAATTCTATTTTTGTTGTTGTCATTATCTTACTGCTTTCCCCTAATCACCACTGCCTGTGGGCAGTTATGATTTGGGTCTTAAGGAGTTTGCATTCAAACAAAATATTATTAAAACTAAATCAAAGTTTTGGTTCCACAGACAGAGATGAACTATCCTTCATGTTGGACAAAAAATATCCATAATATGTCTTTATGTGTTTATCTGTAGAAAGAGATTATATGTATTTGGTATTTTTTTGGAGGGGTCTTTTTAGCCGATCGACCAATCGGTGAGAGGGGGCGTGGCTACGCGTCCGGGGCTGCAGCAGATTGTGAATGGCCGCCAGCGGCGTGCGCGAGCGCCACCGGGCCTCCGACTCAACGCGTCCCGCAGGGCCACGGGGTGTTTGAGCTGTCACGTGTGTGTCGGTGCACCGTGTCAGAACCGCGCACTGTGACCCACCGACAGGTAAGACACGGTCAAGCCCGAGAAGGTTCACCAGTAAACTCTCTGACGTCATCAGCATTTCACCTTAATTTGTAGACGATTCCGCATTTCTGTCCACAAACATCATCCATGTGTGTACTTCCGGGTTTGTATTGACAGGAAATTCAATCACAACATACCCAAGAGAGACGGCATGTTGGCGGGAATATTTATTTCTTCCTCATATTTCAGATATTTTTTAATTTTAAAAGTTATTCCTGAATTCATAATAGTCCCGAATTAAGTTTGCATGATATATTTAATATTTAAATGATCTGATGTGTTTTAAAACTGAGTGATATTGAGGTTTTCAGTGGCCGGGGCAGGTTTAGTTCTTCCTCATATTTAAGAAATATTATTTTTATAAAGTTATTCCTAAATTCATAATCGTCATGAAATAAGATTGCATGATTTATTTAATATTTAAATGATTTGATGTGTACGTTCTAAAACTGAGAGCTAGTGAGGTGGTCAGTGGCCGGGACAGGTTTAGTTATTCCTCATATTTAAGAAATATTATTTATTTAAAGTTATTCCTAATTTCATAATAGTCAGGAATTAAGTTTGCATGATATATTTAATATTTAAATGATCTTATGTGATCTAAAACTGAGTGATATTGAGGTTTTCAGTGGCCGGGGCAGGTTTAGTTCTTCCTCATATTTAAGAAATATTATTTTTATAAAGTTATTCCTGAATTCATAATAGTCAGGAATTAAGTTTGCATGATATATTTAATATTTAAATGATCTGATGTGTTTTAAAACTGAGTGCTATTGAGGTGTTCAGTGACCTTTTTTGAGTGTCAGGTTGAGTAACACGCTGAATCGGAGAGCTTATTTATCACTCTGAGGTGAAGATAAAACTCTAGCTTTATTCTAATGAGAAGTCAAGTGCAGCGTAATGATGGTGAGGGGAATTACATAAAAGTGGGACATAATTATACATCACAGTGTTACAGCCAACTGGGAAAGAGGCCAGTCCACCACTCACAGAGCATCCTCCTCCGCCCACAAGCACAGAGAACAATCATCCCTCAGTCGAGAGTCTGCTCTGATCTATTCCACGCCGTCTCTCATGGATATTGTTACTGGGTTTCGCAGCTCTAGACGTAATCTTCATCAGGATTCAGGCTTGTGGTGAAGTATGTTTTTTTTGTCGGCTATTCGGATTGTATTTGTATTTAAGGGTCTTTTGAATGATGGCCAGCATTTTATCGAGGAGGCTGTCGAAGAAATTTTCTCAATTGCTACCGTTGTTTTTTTAATTGTAAACGTAACTGAATGTGGATTATATATACATACATATATATGTAAATGTGTATGTATGTGTATGTGTTGCTATAAAGTTGTTTATCTAGGGTTCCTCAATTTAGACAACAAATATTTTTTTATATTTTAATTTAGAGTTTTTTTTTATGTGCACAGATTCAAGATCATTAAGTGTGACGTACTCCTGTTGAATTAAGTTAAGCTAAACCATGTTCCTGTCCCAGATTGGGAAATCAAATCTTAAAATTGTTATGTTTCTCTTCAACTACAACAACATAATACATAATACAACTAACACAGTTCATTACGACTCATGGCCACTTCTTTGATGGCTGTAACGCACAAAACTGCAAGAAAGCGTGCCTGTTGTGAGTAACCGCGTCTAAAAGCCTCCACGCTCCCTCCGCAGGCGAGGCGCCCGGCGTGGGAGAGCTCCGACGAGTCGTGCGTGTGCGTGGGCCGGCGAGCGTGACGCACGCGGCGGAAGATGAGGACTGTTCCTGCGTTCGGAGGCGGCGACGGAGGAGAGTCCCGCGGCCTCCGCAGCCGAGTGGGCAGGATGAAGAAGCTGCTGTGGCTCCGGCCGAGTCACTGCGGGGACGTCCACATGCACACGGAGCCCGGCGTGTGGCTGACCGGCTTCCAGCTGCTGGACGCCGACGGACAGTACGAGGTGAGCGGGAAGAAAAAACACACATTTACTCCTTACCTGCAGTTTGAAGAGTCCTCAAACACCACTTCGTCCACAACTTTCACCTGACATCTGTTTATGCACGGCAATAATACGTTCTCCGCCGTGTGGATATCAGTTATTTTGTCCAAGCTTCTGCAAACGAAGGTGGCTTTATCACTGAAACGTGAAGATATTATTGAGATATTCCACCAAAAACAAGGAGGTGATGTTGTGATATGACCTTAAATGCTACCTGGGAATTTGAGTAATGCAATGTATGGCTGCATGAGGCTATATGGATGTTATAGTAAAAAAAAAAAGACCCACTTACACTTCTGTCAACATGACCACAAACACACTTCGGCTACAAGTAATTCACAATTCCTTATTTATTAAATTATTTACAGATTAACTAAAAAATCTCCATATCATCTCTTTTACTTTCCTAAAACTAGAACCAGCAAAGACACTAGTGATTATTTTGATGCCAGATTATTTTCACAATAATAGTTTAATCTATGAATCGCGTGCTGGGGATTTTTTTGCCACTTTCTTATTTAAAATGACAATTTTCAATCCATTAAGAATCCCGATTATTATTCATCAGCAAAATAACACAAGTGTGTTTGTGTAGTAATCGTGAAGAACGCCACCATCCCATCTCCCATGAACCTTTGGTTGTTGTTTTAATCGATTGGCACAGGTGGAGATTTTTAATTGACTCCTTCTTAGATTATAATAACTGTTAATTATTAACTGTATCCTTTGTCCTCATTTGATTTCTGAGGTGGAGCGGGTCACCTGCTGACTCATACGCGCACCTGCGACAAGACGGCTTTCATACACTCACACATGAACTCTGTGGTTCCCTTCCAGCTCTAAATGGCTTCACTCATGATTTCTAGACTTCCTCCACACCGACGGACCGACGCAGAATATACCGACAGGAACTCGCTATATTTCCTGGAGAGCGTGTGCTGGGAATTTCCAGCTAAAATGATCCTTTTAGTCATCGAGAGAAAAAAATTCCAGCATCAACTTTGCATGCATACTTTCCCCATTGTTGCTCGCCTGTCACCCATTCGTGTGCCTAATGGGAACTAATTGGGATATCTCCCGGCGCCTTCTCCGCTCTTTTGTTCAGAGACGCTGGGTGGTACGATTTTTGAGTTCAGAGGGACTCATTAGAGAAACAAAAAGCTCATTATTTTCTCTGGGCTGGGATGGTGACATGCAGCCTCCAGCAGGGCGGTGCCATCGCGGTACCAGTCTACTGGTGGTACCACCATGTGTTGCTGCATCTCAATTTGCCTGTGGATGTCATGAAATTCCACTTTTTCAGTACTAAGAGCTCTTAAATTGTCCTCATTCTTGTAGTTCCTGCATGTCATGTAGAAGTCAGTGTTTTGGGAGCAGAGCTGTTGGACGTGGTGCGACATCATCGCCCCGCCCCTGATACCACGGGCAGGAATGTAAGCCGCCGTCATAAACTGTCCCGACTGGATTCTTGCGCTGCTGGTGGCGCTGAAAAGTTTACTGTTCCTAGCACGCTGGCCTAAATGTGTCCTTTCAGAATATTCCATTTTCTTAGTAAAATGATCAGAGGAGTTTTATAGTTGTTTTTTCATAATGAGCCTGCTCTGTATCCAGACGGAGAGCTTGAGAACACTTTGTCTTGTTGATTGTTTCTGGTTCGGACACCGGTTTTATCAGGATTGTCTTTGCCATAAATGATGTTATTGTATACACTACCGTTCAAAAGTTTGGGGACACCGAGAACATTTTGTGATTTCCATGAAAACTCACACTTATTAAATGAATACAAGATGAATACAAAATATAGTCAAGACATTGACAAGGTTAGAAAGAATGATTTTCATTGTAAATATTAATGTTTTTCAAACTTGTGGCTCAAAGGAAGGCCAGTTTTAGAGCTTCTCTCACCTGCATAACTGTTTTCAGCTGCGCTCACATAAAAAGGGTTTCAATTACAAGGAATAATTTGTTTATGGAAATTGCAAAATAAGAAGTTATAAAAAATTACAAAAGGGGGTTCTAACCCTCTGCTAGTCTTCTAAGGCAATAACACAATGTACCACTAGAACATGGAGATGGGCCTCTACACACCATGTAGAGACTTCATTAAAAAACAGAGAATAGTCATTTACCACATTAACTATGTATAGAGAGTATTTCTGATTAATTTAATGTTATTTTCATTGGAAAAAACAGAAAAAAACACTAAGTGACTCCAAACTTTTGAACAGTCGTGTATCTATAATAAAACATTTTATGACAGCCATAAAGATGGAATAAAGCTACTCTTAATTTCAGTGTTTTTTATTCCACTTTTCTACTATTACACATGAATGTCCAAGCACCTTAAGTATGTTTATGTGTTACATACTAAGGGCGTTGCATAACATAGCATCTTAGAATCTTTGGCCCCATTTTGCCTGAAAAGATGTGACGGTCTTACAAACAATCATGGTGGTTAGACTAAGTGCGGTTGGGAACGCATTTCTTTTTGTATTGTGTGCTCACATCAAAGTGAGCGTGTCTATTCATCTCCGGCAAAGCGACTGTCGGCCTATCGGTGACTCAGGATACCAGAACCCAGAGGTCTTATTCAAGCCTTCAGTCTGACTGGTGTGCACTCTGGGTATAAATTAGCCTTTTATGTACCATGGCATTATAATCTATTTTTACACGGGGCACCAACATGATTGTGATTGGTTTAAAGGAAGATAAACAAAAGAGCCACGACAAACAGTGACTCATACTCAAACGGTTTATTGGGTCACGCCATTTTAAATAGTTTTTTTTGTTGTTGCTATTTTCTATACTAATTGAATTGCGATATGCTGAAAGAGTAACGTTTTTTTTTTTGGTCCAATAAAGTCAAAGAACAGGATTAACGATAATTCAATTCAATTCAGTTTATTTGTATAGCCCTATTTCACAAATTACAAATTTGTCTCTGAGTGCTTTACAATCTGTACACATGGACATCCTGACCTTTGACCTCACATCAGATCAGGGAAAACTCCCAAATAACCCTTCAGGGGGAAAGATATCAATCTTAAGCATCAATGAATTACAGACCCGAATAACCCTGCTTGCTAAATGTCTGAAGTATTATAATCAGTATTTGTATTCTTCCTGATAACTGGGTTCCCTCCGAGTTCTCCAGGTTCTCCGGCTTCCTCCCGCAGCCCAAATAAACGCAGCCCAGGTTAACCGGAGACTCTAAATTGGCCGCTAGTGTGACTGAATAGTTCTTATCGTGCCCTGCGATTTAAACAGGGACATTTCATTAAACATGACTTTTCCAACTCAAAACACACTGGCGCGTCTTACAACTGAACTTTCTAAATTCTTTCACAATTAGATTACTCAACATAAAAAAAGACACAATAAACTGTAGTTTCAACCACAAACTGAAAACTGAATTAGTTACTGTAGATCTATAGAGACGGGGCTGCAACGTACTTATTTATGCATTTCTATTCTGAATGGGGTTGATTGTTCATGAATTTGTTGTTCATACATGTGAATGACCTCTCGTGGGTTTATTTTACAATGGAAATCTGTATAGCTCAGAATGAAAAGAACACCATTAATTCAATCCAAATCGCATAAACCAAAGAAAATATACACTGCCGGTTAAAATGTTGCGGTCTCTGAGAGGACAGTATATGTATCTGTTGTGTTTTTAGGTTTTGGAAAGCCAAATGCATTGGGTCATTTATGCTTATTAAATAATAGTTCCCAAGTAACAATGTGGGGACTAAACACAAGTTTTATTCAAGTATTTATTTTTCATGTTTTGGGCCCAAAACTAATAATAAATGTAGTATCTGAATTCTACTCTTGTTGTCTTTACAATGTTGTCATCATTGAAGGAAAGAACAAACATTACATTACATGTCATTTAGCAGACACTTTTATCCAAAGCGACTTACAATAAGTGCATCAACCTAGAGTACAAACTAAGAACAACAAGAATACAGAAAGTAACATTTCCTCAACATAGTCAAACTACAAAAGTACCAAAATAAGAGCTATTTAAGTGCCACTGAATTGCTAATCTGTGTTTTAATCCAGAACATCAACATTACCAAGTGTGTTCAAACTTTTGACAGGCAGTGTACATTTACTTACATTATTTAAATTATATTATTTACAGCTAAGCTGTAGCGGTCATATTTAGCTGATTGCACTTGACACATTCAGCCAGTGCAAACGAGTGCCAGGGGTCACAGCTAGTAACGGCAGAAAGTTAGCTGATCCGGGACCAGCGGGAGACGGACCGTGTCCTCATTGGTCAGTAGCGTTGGCCACGCCCATCTATTCCTCGTTGGCCCCGCCCTCTGAACCCAGGCTCCCCCCCTGAGTCTCAGACTGGTCCATCCACTGTCACTCTGTCGGCGCGAGACGAGCGAACACGATCCAACTCTCTGTCGCGCCGCGGTTTCATTTATCCTCATAAAATGGAAGAGACATAACTCCGCCGAGCAGCCGGAGGACGGCGGCAGCTCCGTGATTTCCTCCAAAACAAAAAAAAAAGGACTTTACAGACACGAGACTTTGGGATTTCTCTCGCAGAGACCAACATGAGAAAATGTCACTTATCGATGGTATGTCCAAAGAAATGCATAAACGAGTTGGTATTTATTTAATGTGCATGTGTGGCGAGCTATCTCGTTTCATCTGAGCTTCTGTCACGTGACTTACTTTGTTCTTAAACATTTATGTTAATTTATTTGTTGCATGGACACATAGTTGACTGTCTAGTAAGGGATGGCGTGCAGTGTCTGGCTGTGACGTCACCTTCTTTCATTCTTTTTTATTGTGACAATTTTTTTTAAAAAGCAGTCACTAAGTGCTGCAGCTATGATTTTGATATTGTTTATTACCACTCCAAATATAATCAAATTATCACCTGGAGGTTTTTTTATTTTTTTATTCTCAGATCCCATGAGTAAAAGTAAAATGTATCAATGTCTGTTTTGTAAAATACAGTGTAAAAACAATAAGATGTATCAAGAAAAACACTGTAGATAATGCTGGGGCAATTATTCTGAAATGATTGTCATGTGACTATGAGTCACATTAATGACCCAATTATGAGTTGGTGAAACCTGGGATGTTGTTGTTGTTGTTGTTGTTGTTGTTGTTGTTGTTGTTTCTCTACAGTTTTTCTAACATGTAATGTGTGTGTGTGTGGGGGGGGGGGGGTAGACTTATAACTGTTGATCTTCTAGACGGTCACAAAGTATATATTTGACAAAGAAAAAACTGTGTCTTCATCCCCAGGTGCTATAGGCACACGTCACAAGCAGAATATCAAGAATTAAGTTAATTGACAATTAGTTTTAAAGAAAAAACTCAGTCTAAAGAGTTTTCTTTATTTGTCATTGTGTTTTTTTTTAGATATGTTTCACTAATAGTTAAGCAGCCGTGTCAGAAACTTAAGTTTCTTTTTATATGTTTCTCTCAAAAGTTCAGTAAGTTATTTCACGTCGTACCATGTTATTATATTATATACCATCTAACCCTAACCCTAACCCGGAGGAGACTCCAAGCACATTACTGGTCGGTTATCTCCCATATCATAAAGAAGAAGGAACAACATAGAAGGCTGTATTGCGTATATATATATATATATATATATATATATATATTTGAGTTATTATTCCACCCATAATCTTGATGACCTTGCTTCTCTCTCTCCTGCAGGATCCAGTGCAGGAGTGGGGGGAGGAGGAGGAGGACGGCGCCGTGTTCGGAGTCACGCTGCGCCGGGAGCCCGTCACGCAGAGCGCCGACACGCCGGAGCTGCCGACGGCCTTCAGCTTCGTGCAGTACCACACGGTGAAGGTGCGCCGGCTGAAGGCCGCCACCCTGGAGCGCCTCGTGGCCCACCTGCTGGACGCCGAGCACCAGGAGCCCGACTACGTCCGAGTCTTCCTCTGCACCTACCGGGCCTTCACCTCCGCCGGCAGCCTCGTCGAGCTGCTGTTCCAGAGGTGAGGACACCGGACGCGCCAAAGAGCCGCAGACTTTTGTTGGAATGAGACGATATAGAAAGTTATTTGTAAAAATGCATAAAGTTCTTTAGAGGTCTTTTTGCTGTTTAACTCGGATCTTCACGGTGTGTGTGTGTGTGTGTGTGTGTGTGTGTGTGTGTGTGTGTGTGTGTGTGTGTGTGTGTGTGTGTGTGTGTGTGTGTGTGTGTGTGTGTGTGTGTGTGTGTGTGTGTGTGTGTGTGTGTGTGTGTGTGTGTGTGTGTGTGTGTGTTGCAAACTGTAAGTTTATTTTTTTGACTAAACCTCACTTTTGAAATGTTAAAATCAATATTTATTTCAGACTCAAGGTTCAGATAATACACAACATTAAAATAGAATAAAATACACACAAAAATCCCAATTAAAATACATATAACTACTAATGCTTAAAAATAGACAGCTTTACCAATGTCTCCACAGCTGGGACTGGTAGTGTGTAGAAATAAACTTTATGTTTGATACCATAATGATTTAATTCATCTACCCCGCAAATAAATTCATACGTAAGCTTCTTAAAACAGCTTGTAAAGTATTTACAGCCACAAACATTTCCCTGACATTTAAAGATCCTTTCTACTCATAAAATGTGTTTTCTTGTGTTTCTGTCCCCTTACTGAACTAGACAATACTCAATCCATAAAGTTTATGCACTTCACTCCAATCTCAAGATTTTAAAGCGAGAATTTTCATTATCAGAGTGAAAGTTTTCCCTGCCAGGTTTTACAAGCCGCCGGTCGCATACCTACATTTTTCTATTGATGTCGCCTCAGCTATTCAGAAAGCTGAGCCCTCGCTAAGCTCTACAGGTTTCTATGATTGTTGTTCTCGTCACCAACCAAACAAAGCAGCTGGGAGCTTCGTGCCATTCTAACGTGGTCATGGCCACACCCTCCACGCCCCGCACGCCATGCTCAGGTGATCCTTCAGCCAACTCTGAAACTCTTGAGATTTTAATTTCAATAATATGTAGATAGGAACGCATTAAAATACATGTAAGGGTGCGACACCGAACGCCTCGTTGGGTTTCTAATGCGAGGAGATGTCGGGTCCTTGCGGCTCAACCTTTGATGAATGAGCTGAAAGTGAGCGCCCGTGTGAAAGTTGATGTATTATTTGTCAAACAGTCGCCCTCATCTCTGAGGTGCTGGTGGCAACAGATTCCCTGTGAGGTTCGGGCAACCTGGGAACAGCTGTTCCTCTTTTTGCCTGTGAGGATTTTGTAGAATAGATAATGTCACATTTTGTGGCATTAACTTGAAAATAATCCGCTTTTAAATAAATAAATGTACTTTATATTACTGTTTTTATATTATTGTTTTGATCTTTTGTGTCATGTTTTGATGCAGAAAAGAGAATTACCATTTTATTTATTATTTATATATATATAATATATATTTTTTATATATATATATATATATATATATATATATATATATATATATATATAAAAACCTGGTAATTATCTTTCCTGCATCAAAACATGACACAAAAGATCAAAATAATAATATAAAAACAGTAATATAAAGTACATTTTTAAATATATATATTATACACAATATTAGTATGCACAAGTGGGGTCTCAAGCATAGGCAATAACAGGTATTATTTAAAATTACTATCTTTTGGAAATCAATTTACTTTCTTGCTTTAAGAACATGACAGATTACGATCTGATTGACCTTGAAAGTCGTTGTGTGTGTGTGTGTGTGTGTGAGAGACCTTGAACTATGACCCGGGTGTTGCAGGACATTTCCACAGGATGAGCCGCCTGTTCTCCAGGACCAACCCTGGGACACGTGTTGTTTTACAGGATGACGTCTGTCACCACTAAGTCCACATGATAGTTCCTCCATGTGACGATCATCATTGAAACGTCTCTCTGCTCATTTTGTTTACCTTTTTTTTTCTTTTGTCCCACAGAGACGACTCGCTCGCCAACCTGGATAAAACCGTCTGCCTTCGCAGGTGAGTGCGGACGCTCCTCGGCGTTGATTTGGATTGGACTTAAATCTCATCGTTCCACGAGACGTTGCTATTTAATGAATGATTTAATCTGAATAGAGGCTGAACCTGAACACGGAGAGGTAATTGAACTCTCATTTCATGTCCCTCAGCTCCTTGCTCCCGGTGATCCGCCTGTGGCTGGAGGAATACGGCGACGACTTCCACGAGCCGCCTCAGCATCCGGCCCTCCGCCTGCTGTGCGTCCACCTGCGGCGCCGCCTCTGCTTCCGGCGCTTGGCTCAGACCGCCGAGAGCCTCCTCAAGAGGCTCCAGGAACGAGGTGCGGAGGAGGAGGCGCACGACGGGGTTTCGATGACGGGTCGGAGATCGATATCAAATCCAGTTTCGTGGTCATTTACGATTTTGTTTTTGTTTGTTTTTGTTCGATAGATTGCAGCCGGTCTTTGTCGCAGCGCGAGGACGGTGAATCCCCTCAGAGGGAGAGCGGAGAGCGGGAGGACGGAGGAGAGACGACCACGAAGGAGAAGGACAAATGCAACTTCATGGACTTCGCCGTGTGCGAAGTGGCGGAGCAGCTGACCCGGTTGGACGCTGTGAGTTTTCATTGTTAACCAAGTTTCAAAGTTCACGTCTTGTGTGGGTCAGAAATACAGGAGGGCAAAGGTCAAAAATGCCCCTAAGAAATATAATGTTGCCCCTGATGTCACGAGGAGAGGGAAGAAAAAAATACCCCCGTAATTTCGATAATTTAATAGCGTTTTATTTCTGTTCCTTGTTTTGTCTGTCTTGGGTAGGTACCCAAAAAATAAATCAATAAATATACATTTTAATTATAAAAAAACTAAGAAATAAGTTGTAAATGTTAATAGTTGTTTAAAAATGCAATAACAATAAATAACCACAAAGAAATAAAAATACAATTCAATATGATTTTCTGATTTATTTTTATTCTAAGAAAACAATTTGAATGTGTAGACTACTGCCTATTAGTCTTATTATTGCCATTTTTATGACAATTCCTCTTATACTGTCTTATACTTAATCCGTCTTGGCCAGGACACTCTTGTAAAGGAGATTTGTAATCTCAATGAGGCATTTCCTGGTTAAATAAATTTAAAATAAATAAAATAAATACTGTAAGCCTATATAAGTAAATTTATTATTTTTGACTAACGGTTCAATGGTATTTAAAAAGTTTCAAAAGTTGCACCCCATTTCTTTTTAAATGCCTCTGGATTTCAGTTAGTGGGCGAAAAAAACTGCCCCTGAAAAGAAATGCAAGTTTCCTCCCCTCGCCGTGGCTCCTCCCCTCACATCCTCACATCCTGTCTCCTTGGTCTCCGTCCGTCCCTCCAGGATCTGTTCGTCCGCCTGGAGCCCTTCCACTGTCTGGGCTGCGTCTGGTCCCAACGCGACAAGAAGGAAAACCGCAGCCTGGCGCCCAGCGTGCGCGCCACCATCTCCCAGTTCAACGCCGTCACCAACCGCGTCATCACCTCGCTCCTCTGCCCGTCCTCGCCGCCCCCCGGCCCGTCTACTTCCTCTCCGGCGCCGGCGCCCGCCTCCCTCTCCGTCTTCCCGTACCCGTCCGTCGCTCCGAGCTCGCCCCGCTGCTGTCACACCAGCCCCGGCCACCGGGCGCTCATCATCGAGGGCTGGATCGCCATCGCTCAGGTCGGGGGGTCAAAGTTAAAGCCAGCTTCTTTTTTTTTTTTTGCGGATCATTAAATGCAGAAACGTGACTGTATTTTTTTTTTTTTTCTTGCGGGTTTTCTCTCTGCAGGAGTGCAGGAAGCTGAAGAACTTCTCCTCTTTGAGGGCCATCCTCTCCGCCCTGCAGTCCATCTCCGTGTATCGCCTCAAGAGGACCTGGGCCGCCGTGAGCAGGTCAGAGAACTGTCACAGCAGAACGTAGAAAACTTAACTTTACTTCGTACAAAAATAAACAAACGGGTGGTTATTTTTTATTTATTTTTTATTTTAAACTCACTATTTTATTTAGTTTTCAACAACATAACAATATTTATTTTCATACTGTCACTTTCTTTGTTCCAGTTGTATGTCTTGGTACACGTGATATTCAGGTTCAGTGTACAACACACAAACAACAACAAACATCAGAAAGTGCTCACTGCACGAAGAAAAAAAGAAGTGTAAAAAGGGATAATAATTAATAGATTGCATTAAAAATAATTAAATACAAATAATAATGAACAAATAATTTGAAGAAAAAATCGATTCCATCCTTTCTATGGTTGTACAGTGTACAACACACAAACAACAACAAACATCAGATGGTGCTCAGGAGAAAAAAGGAGAAAAAAGGATTATAATTAATAGATTGCATAAAATAATAATGAAATACAAATAATATGGATGATTTGAAGAAAGAAAATCAATTCCATCGTTTCTCTGGTTCGAGCTCGCGTCAACGCGTCTTAACGGACGTTATTTGTTTGGTTTCAGGGAAAGTATGAACGCCTTCGAGCAGCTGAGCGAGACCTTCCCCGACGAGAACTGTGTGCTGACCAGCAGAGAGATCCTGGTGGAGGTAACTGCGCCTTTATTTGAAGTAACCACGTACTCGAGGTGATGGGGACCGGTGGCTCTGAGCGATTTTTAATAAAGAGAAGATCGCTGCACTTCTTATAAGCGCCCCAGCTGTATTCAGTCGTGGGTGGAACGGTGCTCGTCCCTGATTGGTTAATTCACTCCTGTGCAAACTGCTGAATGCAGCGCAGAAGGAGAAGAACAGGTTGCTTGTGTTTGTTCTGGCACTCGGACGGTTTGTCCCTGGAGCTGTAATCATACGAGAGCCTGAACAATTAGCTGATGGTCACGCAACAGAAAATAGATCATCTATTGTGATTTATTAATTAGTGGTTTAATAGCTTCTCCAATCTCAGGACTTGCTGCCTTTCTCTGTTATATATATATATATATATATATATATATATATATATATATATATGTTTATATATATGTGTGTATATATATAAATGTATATATATAAATGTATATATATAAATGTGTATTTATATATATATACATATGTGTGTGTGTATATATATATATATATGTATATATGTGTAAATTTAATTATTGCCTCCAAATGGTCTGTATGAAAACATTGTTAATGGAATTTCCTGTTAACAGTCTAATCTCAAACCTTTTTAATCCCAGTACCACATTAATGTTCGGTCTCCTGCCGTTGGCCGTTTTCTCGTCGCTGGGAGGAACAGTTGATAAGAATGTGTACTTAGCTCTCTTATCAGCAGCCACGTCTCTACAGAGGGATGGAAAGGTCATTGTTAGCAGCAGACACAATAGAATTAAAACTAGAAGTTTGTTTTGTAATGATACTTCAGAGACACCCAGCAACAACCCGAAGAAGGAATTAGTCGTCATCTCGTATTAATTAGAGTCATTGTGACTCATCCAAGTTGACAATGGCGTGTCGTCTGTTTTTTCCCCGCAGGATGAGACTCATCCGGACGGCAGCGCCACCCCGGGCTCCGAGTCCAGGACTGTAAGAGCAATCCTCATCTTTTTGTTTGGAAATATCATTTCTGCATTTTCAAGGAAATAGAAAATGAATGTCTCGGCTATAAAACGCAATAATGAAAGGCGGACTTCCCTAAAAATCACATGTTAAAATGTTCTCAAATAGAAACCAGAAGTCCAGTTCCCTTTCCCCCCGTTGATGCACAACTCTTACGCAGGTTCAGGGTGTGACGTGTGTGTGCCGTGTTTCTCACAGTTTGGTAGTTTTACAGGCCGGCTGGCTGTTTGCTAAATGTTTTATACCCCCTATTCACTGTTTAAATAGTGATGGAGATTGTGTCTTCCGGTTTTCTGTGTACATTTCAGTTACAGGAGAGGCTTTTATTTTGGCATGACAAAATAGTGAGCTCATATTCTGCTCAGGGAATCTTCCTTCATGCTGGTTTTCTATTAAAACAACATTAAAGTTTTAATAATGAGATAATCTCACCTTTTTTCAAATAATTTACGTATAAATTAGTATTTTTTTAATTGCACATTAATTTTTTTATTTTTTTTAATAAAAAAAAAAATACCAATTCATAGTGGTAATCAAAAATCTTAAAATCTGTCTTGATGTTGGTCCCTCAGAGCTTCAGCAGCGGCGTGGTGCCGTACCTGGGCACCTACCTGACGGTCCTCACCATGCTGGACACGGCTCTGACGGACACTGTGGCGGTGAGGTACACACTCCACCCCAAAACCCCGCTGAGGTTTTGGGTCTGCTCTGCTTTGTCTCATGGCGCCACGTGTGTGTCACACGCTTCCTTCCTTCTACCCACAGGGCGGACTCATCAACTTTGAGAAGCGCAGACGGGTAGGTGTCGCCCCCTAGTGGCGGTTTTGCACGAGTGACCAATCGGAAAGATATTTCTCCGTTCTGTGATTTTAATCTGCTTTTCGTTGTGTTTGTTTTCCTCTCGTAGGAGTTTGAGATTCTCTCTCAGATCCGGCAGCTGCAGGCGTCGTGCTCCCGCTACAGCCTCCCGGTGAATCCTCCCATCGCCGCCTGGCTGCAGACGCACACACTGCTCACCGACCAGGAGAGGTGAGGCCATAGGGACATGGGGTGGGAGAGAGGACACGTGTGTGTGTGTGTGTGTGTGTGTGTGTGTGTGTTGGTGTGTTGTTGCTATTGCTATTGTTGACATCAACACCCAAATAAACAGCGGAGCGGCACGAAGCACGCGGGGGACTTTTATGTTTCCTCGATGTTTCGTCATCTCTCGTTTTCTAAAATGAGCTTCCTCTGTCCTCTGAAGCTATGAGCTGTCTCGTGACCTGGAGCCTCCCGTGGACCCGTGTCCCAGCTCCCCAAACCCATGGAGCAGTCGTCTGCTGGCGAAGAAACTCGCCACGTAAGTCTGGATTAAAAAACCTCTCACAACTTCTAGAACCACCTCCAGCCTCTAATGTATCACCACTGCTCCGATTTGAATTAGTAAAGTTAATTAATTAAGTTAAAATGTATGTAAATATGTCATTTGCAGCTAAATAAACAAACAGTAAAGAGATGCACGAGCCACATTACATTTTTAAAGTCCGTTTTTATACTACCGTTCAAAAGTTTGGGGTCACTTAGAAAAAGAAATTTTAAAAAATTCAAATTTTTTTCCAATGAAAATGACATTAAATTAATCAGAAATACCCTCTATACATAGTTAATGTGTAAATGACTATTCTCAGTTTGTTAATGAAATCTCTACAGAGGTGTGTAGAGGCCCATCTCCATGTTCTAGTGGTACATTGTGTTATCGCCTTAGAAGACTAGCAGAGGGGTAGAACCCCCTTGAAACACTTTTTTAAATTATAACTTTTTATTTAGCATTTTCCACAAACAGATTATACCTTGACATTGAAACCCTTTTTATGTGAGCGCAACTGAAAACAGTTATGCTGGTGAGAGAAGCTCTAAAACTGGCCTTCCTTTGAGCCACAAGTTTAAAGAACAACATTAATATTTACAATGGAAATCATTATTTCTAACCTCGTCAATGTCTTGACTATATTTTGTATTAATCTTGTATTCATTTAATAAATAAAAGTGAGTTTTCATGGAAAACACAAAATGTTCTCGGTGACCCCAAACTTTTGAACGGTAGTGTATATCTTGCAACACTTATAAAAATGGGTTAAAATAGTTTTTTCCTAGGAAAAGGTAGAAATCTAAACTGTGTGTGTGTGTGTGTGTGTGTGTGTGTGTGTGTGTGTGTGTGTGTGTGTGTGTGTGTGTGTGTGTGTGTGTGTGTGTGTGTGTGTGTGTGTGTGTGTGTGTGTGTGTGTGTGTGTGTGTGTGTGTGTGTGTGTGTGTGTGTGTGTGTGTGTGTGTGTGTGTGTGTGTGTGTGTGTGTGTGCAGGTTGCGACCGGGCTACGACAGCTCCCTGAGGAAGACCAACGCGGACCAGATCAGTGTGTCGTCTTCCGGCTCCAGCAGCTCTGAGATGGAGGACCTCTCGGCCCCCCAGCCGTTGCCCCTCAGACTCAAGCTCAAGGTGCTCTATCGCCGCCGCGGGTGAAGGTCGTCGGGGTCGTAGTTTAGAAAACATAAAACAACTTTTCACATGGATTATCTACTCTAAATCTGGGAAATTGTTTTAAAACTGGAACATAACACACAAAAATGAGTGCAGCCTTTATTCCTCAGATGACCTCTAACCCCTCCAGCCAGCCTAGAGGAGCCCATTTTATATATTTGAATTCTACAATTTTCCGTTATTTAAAGTGATACATTTGAGCCAGAAGTTTCCACCGTATTCATATCTTCTCCTCCGTCTCTCTCCGTCTTCCCCTCCTCCCTCAGTCCTTCTCGGGCTCCCTCCACGACGTCGCAGAGGACTTCTCCTCCTCCGGCTCCTCCTCCTCTTCCTCTCCCAGCCTCTCCAGCTCCTCGTGTAGCTCCTCCCACCCGGACCTCAGCTCCTCCTCCTTGGTCCTGAGTCCCGAGTCGTGCTCGTCCGGCGGCTCCCCTCGGGCCGGGCTGCCCGTCTACAACCGGCAGGTGGCCGACTCGTGTATCATCCGGGTCAGCGTGGAATCCGTGAGCAACGGGAGCGTCTACAAGAGCATCCTGGTGAGAACAACGGGTTTTTTTTTTTACGAAAATAGAAGAATAAAAACAAATTCGAAAAAAAACGGAAGAAAAAGGAGATGGTAAAAAATATCAGCAATGATTTTTTTTTTTTCTGTGGCATTTGCAAAAAGGCTGCTATGATGTCATCAGCCCAATATTTAAAGAATGACATCATCAATTAAGACTGTAACTACCAATTTTATTGCATCTTAAAATAATGACCACGATTTTTCAATGCAAGGAACCAGACATATTTCACAAATCATACACAATTCGACTTAGTAAATGAATAATTAGTCTAAACTCTTTCTGAAATAGGAAAATATAAGAATAATACAAAATGAAAAGATGGAAGAATGCCTCATTATGTTGAAAGATGTTAATCTATTTCAAAATAACACCAACGATTTGTTTTCTGTGGCCTTTACAAAAAAGCTGCTATGATGTCATCAGCCCAATATTTATGAATAATCCCTCTAAAGACGGCATTATCCATTAAGACCGCAACTAACAGTTTATTCTAAATGTTAAAGAATTTATTTAAATCTTAAAAATAATGACCATGATTTTCAATGCAAGTAACCAGAGTTTTAAAATGTTTCACAATTCATACAGAATTCTACTTAGTAAATGAATAAATAGTCTAAACTATTTCTGAAATAGGAAAATATAAGAATAAAACCAAATGAAAAGACGGATGAATGCCTCATTATGTGGAAAGATGTTAATTTATAAAAAGATAACACCAACGATTTGTGTCAGCCCAATATTTATTAATTGTTCCTTAAAGACGGCAACTAAAGTTTATTTTAAATGTTATACAATTTATTTAAATAAAAGAAAATAATAACCATGATTTTCAATGCAAGAAACTAGAGTCTTAAAATGTTTCATAAATTAAAAATGATCAAAAACGCTGTATTTACTGTATCACATTTTATAAATAATCCCTATTAATAGCGTAATAGCCACAAGCGTCCTCTATCCGTCTAAATGACACGTCGCGGCGTCGGTGGCGGTCACGTTGATATTCGGACTCGTCGTGGTCGTGTTTTGACGGATCTGTCTGCTTCCTGTCAGCTGACCAGTCAGGACCACACGCGGCAGGTGATCGAGAGAGCGCTGGAGAAACACAACATGGAGGACTTCAGCTGCCAGAACTTCAACCTCTGCCAGATGCTCAACAACGGGAAAGGTGAATTTAGCTTTCCTCCGGTGTTATTTCGAGCCTGTTTTACATGTCAGCCTCATTACGTCATTATTTCTCGAGCATCTTTTACACGCTACTAATCAGTGTAACGGATCCCCGGGTGTGAAACTTGTGAAAAGTGGCATGAAACTAACTCCTGACTCTTTTATTTTCTTTCTTTTTGGTGACGATACATTAATTAAAGTGGTAAACTATCACCGCCAGCCTCATCAAGTCTATTAAACTATTAAACTTTGTATTAAAGAGATCCGTAGCCGTACCGTCAAATTCGCATTCAAACGCTAAAAAACATTCTTTTAACTTTTCAAAATAAAGGTCAGATGTATCTATGAAGAGAGGAAGGGGGTTAAAACCTCTATAAATTATTCAAACGATACAATATCAAAAAACATATAAAAATCAATACGGCAAATACAGAACAGGCAATCGACTCAAATCAATAAATCTTCCATGGAATTATTTACACACAGGATTAACTTTTAATTCCTATTTTTCTGTTTTTATGCACACCAGGTTTCTCTTTTTGTCCGTTTTATGATTTAAAAACAAGACCAGCGAACAAAATGTAGAAGTTAAAGATGTATGAACAAAGCTGCCAGTCGAGTGGCATCTGTCTTCTGCTTCCTTTTTATACTCAAGAAAGTATAAGTTTTTATACACTACCGTTCAAAGGTTGGGGGTCACCCACCCAGACAAGTTCGTGTTTTCCATGAAAACTCACTTTTATTTATCAAATTAATGGAAAAATGAGTAGAAAATCTAATCCAGACATTGACAAGGTTAGTTTTGTTTGAAATATTATTTTTGTTCTTCAAATGTAAATTTTAAAGAATGCCAGTTTTATAGCTTCTCTCACCAGCATAACTGTTTTCAGCTGCGCCAACATAAACATGGTTATCAAGGGTTTTCTACCCCTCCATTAGTCTTCTAAGGCGATAACACAATGTACCATTAGAACAATGGAGATGGGCCTCTACACACCTCTGTAGAGACTTCATTAAAAGTCTTATATTTTCACCTTGAATAGTCATTCACCACTTTAACAATGTTTACAGTGTATTTATGACTAATTTTATGTTATCGTCATTTTAAAAACACTGCTTTACTTAAAAATAAGGACATTTCTAAGTTACCCCAAACTTCTGAACGGTAGTGTATGTACGTACATTAACTGGCTAAATGTAATATGAATAGTAAACGTCGGGAAATCAAAAAGCAGCTCTTTCACCGACACTTTGAAAAAACAAATAATGCAAATCCGCTGCAGGACGTGTTGAGCTGAACTTTAAAAGATGGAGAAACAAATCTCTTGATGTATTTTTCTGTTGCTTTCAACAACGCTGTTCCTCTTCCTAAATCTATTTCTCAAGCTCTGTACTCTCTCCGCCTCCCGCAGATCTTCAGCTCCCCGACAAAGCCAACGTGTTCTACGCCATGTGCACCTCCGCCAACTACGACTTTGTGCTGCGTCGGCGCTGGAGGAGCCACGGGAGGCGCCTGGGCTCCTCCCTCAGCCCCGGAGCGCCGCTCAAGGGACGCCACTCCAAGTGACGACGAGCGGCTGAACGTTAGGAGTTCATAGAGAAGACGAAAAGGGTCCCCCCCCTCTTTTGTGATGACTCATCGCCCCGAGATTGTCTCCGCGCGGCAGATATGAGCCGCTCTGAGACGAGAGACTCGTGAGGAACTGGAGATTTGGAGATTAATCCTGAGGAGTTCACAGACTTCTTGAAGAGTATGATGTGGGAAGAGAGGGAACCAAGAAGACACTGAAGAAGGAAGGAGGAAGGGAAAAAAGGATTGTGTTCTCCATCTCAAGATCGACATCTTTGGATAAATGCACCGACATTCAGTCGGGTCGACCGGGACGAGGATGGAAAGGTTCATTTGTCGTTATTCTACTGGAAAGAGGATGCAGGACTCGGATCTGGGACTTTTCCTTCGGCCTGTGTGGCCAAATGACTCCCTGACTCCTAACCACGAGAGTCAGAAGGAGTCAGAAGGAGTCAGAAGGAGTCAGAAGGAGTCAGGAGTCAGAAGGAGTCAGAAGGAGTCAGAAGGAGTCAGAAGGAGTCAGAAGGAGTCAGAAGGAGTCAGAAGGAGTCACGCTGTCGGTTGATGAGTCGACATTTTAAACGCGCTCTACACCGAAGAGCAACGAGACGCCCTTAAATCAAACGTGTGTGTGTGTGTGTGTGTGAAACACAGTTTGGACTCCCGTTATTTGAGTTTCCATTCGTCTGTAATAAGTATTCAATCGTGTTCTAGTTGAGGATTTAAATGTTTTATGTTATGTAACTTAATGTATATTTTAGAAAACTTAAATTATTAAATGCATTTCAGTATTGAGGGTCGAGAGCTTAAGTGAGCAAAATGTTTTTTTGTTGTTTTATTTTAGTTTTCTCTCGCCAGTCTCCAACGCTAAACTTATAGTTATAAAGTGGACTTATAAACTAATTGATCTCATTAACTCCGGTTTGCATTATTTTGAATGAAGAAAAGACTCTGGACTTGAGGGTGTGAAGAGGAGTTGAGTTGCCGACCTAGAGAAGTGTCTCTGGTGTGTTTTCCTCTAGTGATGAAGACTGTGATACAGGTGCACTTCGTCATCCTGAGTAACAACAGACCTTCTCCAAGGAGGCTGAGGCTGTGAATCGGCTTCAGCTGAAGGGTCAAGCAAGTGAAAACGAAGAGTTTCATATCCGATCATCTCAGTGATGTCAAGTCCTTTCCCCAAAAAACTCTAAGTATTATAAAGTGACACCTTGTTTTGAAGGTAAAAGAATATTTTAGAGTTTTTGTTGTTTTGGGCCGGATTTTGCATCTCTGTGGCTCGTTATATCGGTATAGGTCGGTATAGCTGCAATTGTGTGTGTGTGTGTGTGTGTGTGTGTGTGTGTGTGTGTGTGTGTGTGTGTGTGTGTGTGTGTGTGTGTGTGTGTGTGTGTGTGTGTGTGTGTGTGTGTGTGTGTGTGTGTGTGTGTGTGTGTGTGTGTGTGTGTGTGTGTGTGTGTGTGTGTGTGAAATTGAAGCCTAAATGTCTTTGTTCTAATATTTTCTCTCCGACATTCTTTATCAGCACTTAATGTGTATAATTAATATTAATGTACACCAATAAAGAAAATGTACTATTTTTAATAATGTTTATTTTTTCCATCATGGGAATGGGCCTCCGACGTTGTGTTTCCATGTGGTCCGTCCCGGTCTCGGACGTGTGATCTCTCAGGGACACCTGGGGGGAGTTTCTTCACTTTTGGCATGAACATCTACTTTGATGCAATGTTTTGATTTTAGTGGTTTAAACATTTTATCTGCATTTATTTATATATATATATCATATTTTAATAATGTTTCTTTCTTTTCTTGCTACAATTGTACTTAACAATAATTTATATTCTTTAACTTTATCTTTCCAGCTTTGTTGTCCCTAACTAGTATTTATGTTTTAAATAAGACCCAATCCGTCATCTTTTGATAATCATTTGGCCAATAAACCCGATTCCGGTTATTGAATTGCTTATGATTTAGGAAAGGAAGATTGGAATTGGCCTTTTGGTTCACTGTTATAGTTAATATAAAATGTTGGCTTCAGTTTATACATTTTTATTTGTAATATTTAAATGAGCTCTGCTTTGTATGCAGTAGATTGTCCGGAGATTGACTTTTAATGAAACTGTAACTAAACACTGATCACATCTGACCGCCAGGGGGCGCCAAACCATCGCTTTGAATATTTCGTCTCGCTCTGCTCAGTTTAACGTCCAAAGCCAAACAAACTGGTTTATCCTCCATCCGACCTCCAGTTTTTTCAGGCGGACCTACATTTTAGGCAATAAAAAGAGAGCTCAGATAAAAACAACGTCTCAGACTACAGATCTGCACAAACGCTGCAAGAAGTGGAGTGAGGAGAAGAGGCCCGGGTCAACAGGGTTGCTCTCCTGCCTTTGGCCCCTGAGGAAACAGTAAACACTGTGAGGTCAGAGGACAAAGTGACAGATGTCACTGTGTGTGTGTGTGTGTGTGTGTGTGGGGGGGGGGGTATGTGGAAGTTAGAACCTGTCTGGCCAGTTCTGCATGTTATTGGAGCTCTCATTTCCATATGTTGAACACTCACTCATTATTAATACCTTACCTATAGGAGAAGGGTTTGATCTATGAATGCACAATGCAAATGTCTTGTGTGCCTGTGTGGGTGGGTGTGTGTGTGCTTGTGTGTGTGAGTCGCTTGTTTAATGGCTCAAATATACTAGCTCCTTTATTTCTTCTCTTCCGTTTATGCTTTTGATCCTCGTTATTGGTTTCTTTTATTTGATTCTTATCTATTTGATCTTTTCTTTATCGCTTATATTACAGAAAGGCATTTGTTTGTTTTTGGAACAGCGGAGTCTCTTTTTTCCTCACTTGTGGCTTCTTATTGTCCCCCTCTGCCCTGGGGCCTCGTGGCTAATTTATTCTTAATGACTTCCCGTTTGTGCGGGGCCAGATCCCCCCCCCCCTTCCTGTCATGGGGTTACAGACTGTCGAATCAATTGATTGGCTGACGAGCCGTTCAGTCAATGGGTATCATGTGAGAGACGAATATAAATTAGTCTCAAGTTCAGCTCGGGTAGACTGGAGCTGCAATTAGTTTGGCGTGATTTGAGTTTCACGGAACGTTTTTTCATTTGAATGGAAATTAGACCTGCAGCCCAAAACAAGAAAGCATCAGTAGTTTGTTTCAGTACTAATAGTAATCATATATTCTTTTGAGTGCACTATTTTACAGACGTTCCTTTTAAACAGAAACATTTGCGTTCACCTATAAGTATGACCATGTTTTGCATTATTATTATTTTTTGTTTATTTTGTCGGATTATTTTGACACTTATTCTGATGAAAAGCCTAAAGCGAAGTTACAAAGAGCTTCATTTTTTCTGTGTTTTCATGTTCCGGATGAGTTGTTGATTCCATGTAATGCAATAATAAATCAGGGCTGCACGGCGGTGTCAGAGTCACCTTAAAGAGACCCTTCTGTGCAACAACTATACATCTTTTTGACTAATAATAATAAATAAATTAAACTTCATAAATAATTAAACTTCATAAATAATAATAATAATAAATACAAATACATAATAAATAATAAATATACTTTTGAATAATAATAAATCATACAATCAACAAACAAATATGAAATAATGCCCATAATTTAATTACTTATTAAATATGTTGTTACATTTGTGAATGGTTATTCGGAGATTAGAGTTCAAGTTTACGTGTAATTATGCTGCCGATCAAGAAAAAAAGAAATCATATGCCCTCCACGAATGAAAACAAATTGATAACTGGGTTTTAGGCTTTAGTCAGAAAATTCATCGTAAACATACGTATATCATTAGTTGTTGTGAAGTAAATTCAACGATAACAAAATATCGTCTAGCTATCAGTATGGAGGGACACGCATAACATCCCAATATTAGTTGCATGTCTCCTGTTCACTCAACTGAGAATAATAACCATCGACTAATCACAGATTAGTGTACGTGTGCGTGTTTTCTTGCACGCGAGACAGAGGTCACTGTGTGAGCATACAGTTCAGTGTGTGTGTGTGTGTGCGTGTGTGTGTGTGTGTGTGTGTGTGTGCGTGTGTGTGTGTGTGCGTGTGTGTGTTGTGCCGGTCCAGTCACACAGTGCAATATTTCAGTGGAAGAAGATTTACTCACTTGCTCACGTAAACATATTTCTAATGCCTCTCGTCTTGTTTTTTTGTGTATCTGTGTGTGTGTGTGTGTGTGTGTGTTTGTGTGTGTGTGTGTGTGTCCTGTGTTGGCTGTTCAGTAGGAGCTCTGTGGTGTAACAGTAGACAGATGGGAGAAATGGCTGAGACTAATCTAAAGGGGTTAATCCACTTAACAACCACCACCAAGGCCTGCAGGTTACCCAACACACACCACAGCTTCAACGTGTTGTTTGTCAGGCGGCTGCCGGCGCTCCAGTAATTTTGGCTTACATGGAAAAACGCAGAGTGGGCATGAATACTGATGAAGCAGCACAGTGCCGGCTCTGTGTGTGTAACATGAAGTATGGATGTAATATAAATATGTGGTTGAAAGATAGCTACGCCTTCCTTACGCCCACAAGTCTGTAATCACTTGGTATCTTTGAACTGTGGCGGGGTCAGAGGTCAGAGGTCAGAGGTCAACGTCACATTCAGGGTTTTTTGTTGCAAGTTTTCTCACTTCATTCAAAATATTTAAAAAGAATGTTTTAAACTTGAACTGCAAACTTTTACGGCTTAAAAAAAAAAAGGTTGCGCGTGCACGCGTTACCCAAAAGCCTCCGTAGTCCTCCGGCACACTCCGTAGTCCTCCGGCACTCCGGTGAAACTGTGGTAACTGTGGTAACTGTGGTAACCGTGGTGACGGCGCCCGTTTGTCTCAGTTTCGTTGATCCTAAAAGGCGCCGGAGGATACCGCAGCGTTGACGCGCGTCGTCGGCTAACATCGCCGTAGTCTTGGAGAGGAAGGGGAGAGCAGGGGGGTATTTACTTTGTTGCAATCTGCAAACTCGCCACTAGATGTCACTAAATTCGACACACCGCCTGTAGCGGACCCCAGCCGGACAATAGTGAAGCTACGGATGTTTCCACAATTGCTTTTATTCATGTTCACACATGAGCCTTATTAACGAACATAAATGTAAGAGTTTCTCCTTTTTCATTTAATTTCCAGAAATCCCCGTAAGACCTATATGGAACAAATAAAAAAGAAATTAGTTATTACGAGTGTAATCATTCATTAGATGACATTCATATATAGATGTCGGCATTAATCAGAAAAAATATATTTTTTAAAGGGCACATATAGCTAACATCTAGCATTAGCATCTTATTAGAATACATTTTACAAGTTAATTAAAAATAAAGTCAATAAACATGTAGTAAAAGCCCAAATAAAATAAATAAAACACAAAGTACCTCGTTCCCGTGGCAGCTAGGTGCTTAGCAGTTCACAGTGTGACTTATGTACTCTAGAAAAATACTCATAAACCCCTTTTCCTTCAGTTCACCGTCAACTAACGTACATTTTGCGAAGTCAAGTTACGAGATTTACATCTACTTCCGGTTTTACCGGAAAAGCTTCAAAATAAAAGAAGCGAAAACATACAAGAGCACTTACAAAATAACGGTTTGCGGGAAATAGTCACCATATTACAGTAACAGAACCTTTTCAGAGTCATGTACACTGCCCCTTTAAACAACAGGTGCAAGGTTACTTTTATCTATACATTTCATTTTCTTATTGCTTATCAAACTATTGATCAATTATGTGTGTAATGAACGGGTGTGAATTAGAAACAACATCCAAACCCGTATTGCTTTCCTTTAAAGTGCTACCAGTTTCCTTTTAAGCCAGGTACTTTAACTCCTCTGCGTTTTAAATGATCTTTATTGATCTCCGGTGATGTTTCAGTTAAAATATTTATGTAACAAGGTGGCAGCTTGGATTTAAAGCGGTGCTCTCGAGACAGCGTGTTTATGTTCGTGTTCCTCTGATGTCGCTGTAATATTTGTACACATCCAGTTCAACACATATGAATCATTCTAGAAACATTAATAACACCAGAGAAAGTGTTCGCCAACAGCTTCGAGGGAAACTCTGGACTGAATTAGTATTCATGACTTGTTTGCTGTAAAGCTCAACTTTATAAATAAAATACCGGTAGATAAAACACACTCAATGCACAAAAAATAGCGCACATATTGTTTTTGTTTTTGGTGAGATGTCTCCTCTGCTGATTACCATTAATAATTTCATAAATTGCATGGATTTTGAAAGTTAGATAGCTTCTTCTTTTTATTGTTATTTCTCTTTTCACAGTGAAAAAAAATGTATAAATAGATAAATGTATAAATAAATCAAGTTATTACGTCATTTTAATCGTGAGTGTGATGTGCTCCATTTGGACGAACACACGCATGGCAACAGGCTACTTCCTGGTAATGAGACCCAAGGGTGGTTCAGCATTGCGTAACATAAAGCTGATCCATCTCTCTCTCTCACACGCGCACGCACACACACACACACACACGCACACACACACACAAACACAGCAGTTATTCCCATTGGCCTACTTCATTCCAAAAGTGCACAACTTTCTTATGGTCTATTTTTAACTAGGTTGTGGTGTCAATCCGTCACTACAATGGCTATGGGTTGTGTGTGTGTGTGTGTGGGGGGGGGGGGTGCATGTGTGTGTGTGCGTGTGTGTGTGTGTGTGATGTGTCTGTGTGAGTGTGTGTATGTCTGTATGAGTGTGTGTATCTGTGTGCGTGTGTGTGTGTGTGCATGTGCGTGTGTGTGTGACGTGTATGTTTGAGTGTGTGTATGTCTGTATGAGTTTGTGTATGTGTGTGTGGTGTGTGTATTTCTGTGTCTGTGTGAGTGTGTGTATGTCTGTATGAGTTTGTGTGTGTGTGTGTGTGTGTTTGTGTATGTGTGTGTTGTGTGTGTATTCCTGTGTCTGTGTGTCTATGTGTGTGGTGTGTGTCTTTGTGTGTGGTGTGTGTGTGTCTATGTATCTATGTGTGTGATCGGTGTCCAGATGTCTCAATGTCTCTGTGTCTCTGTGTCCCGATGTCTCGATGTCTCTGTGTCTCGAACTCTCGATGTCTCGGTGTCTCGAACTCTCGATGTCTCGGTGTCCCTATGTCTCAATGTCTCTGTGTCTCTGTGTCCCGATGTCTCGATGTCTCTGTGTCTCGAACTCTCGATGTCTCGGTGTCCCTATGTCTCGATGTCTCGATGTCCCGTTGCCGTGGAGTTCTGAGGTCTCGTGGACCCCAGCCAGCCGAGCGTGTTCCACAAAGTCGTTTTTAGTTTTTCTTCCAGACTTTTCCCTGCAGGCGTTTACGCAATCCGAGCCTCGTTCATTCAAATAAAACACATGTTAACAATGAGAAGCTGTCTTTTCGCCAAGTGTTACGAAACTCTTATGAACATAAACACTTAAACTAAACATGTACTGCAAAACTTGATCCACAACACCACATATGCATTCTAATTACAACAATAAACCACAGGACATGACGGTTGGAAAAGCACCTGAGGTTTATTACTCGCTCACGGAGACTCTCCATGAGCCCCACGTCACACATGCGTTTAATAATCGATGAACTGCATGCCAGAGTTATTCAATCTTTAAATGGAGAACTTTCCCCGTGACCAGTATTCATGTGTCTAGAACCTGCGTATAATATTACATAAAATGTGGATAATTTCAACATGATTAGCCTTATTAAGAAGGTCTTATCTAAAAACAGGTCTCTACAGGGATAAGTCTCGCAGTAACTTCCTTTAAATCACTTCTTAAACTCATTTGTATAGAACAGCTTTTAAGTGATCCAGTCTTTTTATGCAGAACTTTGGTTCCCCTAATTTACTTTGTCTGTATTTTATTTATTTGTAATTTATTTGTAATTTATTTGTTAAATCTTCTTTTTCATTTTAAATTGTAATATATACTTTTAAATGTATTATTGGTTTCTTACTATTCCACTTGTTTTGCTTTGACTCTCTGTGGAGCACACATTGTGCTATATGAATAAAGTTATTATTATTATTAGTAGTAGTATAATCATCTGTCTATATGTGCACTTTATTTAAATGTTATATTTTGCCATCGCCTATTGTAAATTAACCTGTAAATTTAACATTTTCATATTTCTTGCGCCATGTTAATTCGTCTTATTTGTTTTATTACCACCCGCCAAGACAAATTCCTCACATGTCCAACATACTTGGTTCTGATTCTGATCCTATATGAATCCCATAATACTTTAATTAAAATTGTATTGCATGTTGGTGCTAACAAGCTTTAAAAAATATATTATTTGATGTTATAAAATATTTGTTTTGTAAACTTTATGAGGGTTTTATTTTGAAAACCAAACATCTGATATGTGCACTCTCAGTTAACGTCACTTTAACTTTCTCCGCCGTCGAGCTCCTACACATTTCTCCGGCGAGCGATCGAGTTCGACATCTGCTCGCCGTGATGTAACCCCGTACGACCCGGTCACCCGGTGTGTGGACAACCGAATAACAACCTGACATAGAAGTGTGAACACACACTGATAACACACACACACACACACACACACACACTGATAACACACACACTCCGCCAGCTTCATCCTTCTTACCCCATCCCTGCCTCTCTCTGTGCTGCTGACCTACATACTGCAGCGTTACATAACCAGCCAGGGCTGTTGATCACCGCAGGGAGTGCAGGGCCAACAGACAGACACACACACACACAAACACACACACACACACACACACACACACACACACACACAGGCTCACACACTTATTGTTGTGACTTACCAGCTTTCATTGACTTCATTGAGTACAAAGTTAAAAATCCAGATTTGGACCCCTGCGAGACCGTTGGATTTTAATGATATGGGTGTGTGTGTCTGTGTGTGTGTGTGTGTGTGTGTGTGTGTGTGTGTGTGTGTGTGTGTGTGTGTGTGTGTGTGTGTGTGTGTGACATAAATCTAAATGAGGTCAAACTTTTTTGTCAGCTTACGTCTTGAGAGTGGATGTTTACAGAGCTTCTTGACGCTTGACCCACATTCCACTCAAATCGATGAGCGCCCCCCGGGCTCCGTCGGGCGTCACCAGAACTCTTTCAGGAACGACGATCCACGATCGTCAGGAAGATTTACAAAAGATGATCCGATTATCTTTTGATGCGATAATCGGTCTGTGTGCGTAATGAACGTCAAGCGGAGACGTCGTCGCGCCCTCAGGCAGCAACGAGAGAGAGAGAGAGAGAGAGAGACAATAGAGACAAGAGAGAGCTTCTTTATGAGTTTATTCAAGTTTAGACGGAGGAGGCATGTGACGTAACCCTCCCTCCCTCCCTCTGCCCTTCCCTCTGAATAACCTCTCTCTCTCCCTCCCCTCCATCGTCTCCCATCCCTCCTCATGACCTACTTTAACTCTCCGGGTCGTTTTTTTTCACGAGCTCCACGCAATACAAAACAGCTTTTTAGGAGAAAAAAAAAGCATGAGAGAGAGAGAGAGAGAACAAGAGACACAGAGGACTCAAAATGACTTAAGTATAAATGCTTAAATAAATGTATAAATACATTTATAAATGCTTAAATAAATGTATAAATACAAAATAGATGTATAAATAAATAAATAAATGCTTAAATAAATGTATAAATAAATAAATAAATGCTTAAATAAATGTATAAATAAATAAATAAATGCTTAAATAAATGTATAAATAAATAAATGCTTAAACAAATGTATAAATAAATAAATAAATACAGGAATGAATAAATATAAGTTTAAAAAAAATCAACAGAACATTCTTCAATAAATATATTTCTACATTTCTGTATCTGGTGCAATATGTTTAACTATTTTATTTTAATTTTAATTTTATTTTTATTTTTTATTTTTATAATGCTTATTTTTCATAATGCTTATTTATATTATTTATATTACTTGTTCTATTTTATTATTCGTTTTTTTATTCACTGTGAGCAATGCTATTGGAATACTGTAATTTCCCCACTGAGGGACTAATAAAGGATCTTCTTCTTCTTCTTCTTCTTCTTCTTCTTCTTCTTCTTCTTCTTCTTCTTCTTCTTCTTCTTCTTCTTCTTCTTCTTCTCATTTATTCATTTATTTATACTTAAGTCATTTTGAGTCCTCGACACAGAGGATGTAAGAAGTGGAAGTTGTAGGAGACAGAATGAGGATATTAGCATTGCGGGTTTTCTCAGAAATGTCACCTTGTTCTCGCTAGCGGGCAAGGTCAGAGGTCACCGCACACGATCTGCAGGTCTCTGGGAGGCCACATGCTTCTACACACGCCGCCGCCGCCATCTCCTCCTCCTCCTCCTCCTCCTCCTCCTCCTCCTCCTCCTCCTCCTTCTGTCGCTCTGAGACCTAGATGAAGGACGAGCTATAATGCACACAAGGACTTAAGCGTGGATGCTTGTACTTTGCGTCACGGTGTTTAATCAGTTATACGAAGTCTCTGTTGACCCTGTCCATGAGACTCTCACGTCATTTGAACGTTTCCTTGAAATCACGTCCGTATCTGATTGGCTCTTGTTCCTCGTAATGGCTCCTTGTGTAAGTAACCCTTGGCGGCGACAATACACGCTCTGCCCATTCCCATCAGCCATTGCTTCATTAACGTCAGGGTCAGATGGCGGCTGCCACGCGGTCTGACGCATGTTTTCTCCCCAAGACGCGTTGCGTAACATTGTTTGTGCCGTTTCCTTCTGGGAGCCTTCTCTCCTTTCCTTTGTCCGGCCGAAGCACATCTGTTAAAGTATTTGCTCATTTCTGGTCGACAGAAAGCCGTTATGTAATGTCGCTGTATGTGGAAGTGATGAAATACCGCTTTAGTGTGTGGTTTTGAGAGGCGGTTTGCTCCGCTTTTATCCCAGTCGGGTTTTATTCCACTTCCTGATTCATCTAAATGCTCCACGGCGTTTGGTGCTTTGAAGTCTACATTCAAACTCTCGTGTTTTCTTGTGCTTTCTATTAGTTTAAAAAATAAATAGTATAGTTTTTCTTTGACAACTATTTGGATTTGGCCAGATCAGAGCTGCGGAACAATTTCTTCAAAGGCAACACGTGACATGAGATCATTTTATAAATCGCATAGCAACCACTTCAAGAAAATATTGCCTTTTAATTGCCCATAAAAAAAAGAGCTAGAGGGGAATTACAGTCTTTGATAACTCCTAAGTCTCCGGCCAACTTCTTTCACATTACAAAACTTTTTAATTCAAATTCAGTGCTGCTTTAATTTTCCCTGTACGACATTTTCTATAATGTTACATTTGTGTTAGAGTCTATTTCTGCTCTTTATCTATACAGGATCTTGTAATGCATTTATTTACCTTATGCAAAGCTCTTTAAATTGACCTCTGTGTCATACTTGCAACCAGTTAAAAGTAAATTTCACAATTTAAACTAACTGCTCGACCTTGAGTTTTTCATGAAAAATATGTAATATTTGATCTACTGAATATATCCCTGTGAGCAAACGGCCTGTTTGTAATGTGGACGTTTTTGCCTTCATTGCAGCGTATTATATATACAGTGAAATACCTGACGGAGCATCTCTGGAGACACCTGAACATGTCTGTCCACCAACGTTCAGCATCCGACCTGACGGGACTGGAGAGCATCCCCAAAACCAGGTGTGTAAAAAATTATTGCATCATTCCCAAAATCTCAAAAAGCTTCTACTCAATACTGAGCAAAGGGTCTGAATACTTGTTAGGACCATGTGATATTTCAGTTTTTCTTTTTTAAGAAATTTGCAAACATTTCTACATGTCTGTTTTTTTCTGTCCAGATGGGGAGCTGAGTGAATATTAATGAGAAATAAAATGAACTTTTTTGATTTTAGCAAATGGCTGCAATGAAAGAGTGGACATTTAAAGGGGTCTGAATACCTTCCGTACATAAATGTAACGTAAATGTATTCCACAAGGTTCCTCGAGTTGTTCCAACTCGTTTGACTGACTCTCCGCCAGCAGGCGGGCGGAACAAAGTGATGAAGGGGACTTTTCCTCGTCTGCCTCGGCTGTCCTGGCAGACTGTGACGTTGCCGTCCGTGAGCCGTGAATCAACTAGTTTGGTCTTCTGCGTCGCGTTCGCCGCACATTTCAGAAGAGCGACTCAAAAAAGTTCAAAAGAGATGTGAATAAATTCAACAACCGTTTATTTATTTTCTCCATTTTGAATATTTCACAATCAAAAAAAGTGTGTTTTCGTCATCATTTTTGCATATCCACACGAAGTATAGCAATACATAATCACTTCTGGATAAGCCGTGTTCAAATTGTCATTTTTTTTTTTTCATTTTTTTCGGAAAGCCTTTTTTTTCCGGCACACAACAAAAGGTTATACGGTAACACAGAGTACAAATGGTAACTGGGGCGAAGAGGGGCATCATGGGTAAAAAATCACACAGCACAACCAGGAAGAGCCGTAGGGCAAAAATGTCACAACAGGATGACGAGAAGAAGAAAAAAAATGCACGTAATAATAATAATAGCCCCAAAATAATAACCCGAATATAATAAAAAATTACAATATTAATAAAATAATAATAGAAAATAACGACAGCAGTATACAAGAGATAGAGACAACTTTACATTTATACATAGTGGCCAGGGAGGCAGGCACCAGAACGTGAAACAGTTAAAAACGTGTACACATTGTAGGTAAAACAACTCAGTGCAGAGTGGGACCGTTAAGACATTTCGCCACGTCGGGACGAGGGACAACACAATCAAGAGGCACCTGATGAAGAGAGAGAGCAGCTTTGCTGGTTTTGCGACCGGAGAGACATTTTTTTTAATTTACTGGACAGACAGTAGTTGTCTGTAAATGAAGATGTATTGGTTTTGGTTGAACGGCCTTGTGCTTGTCAGGTTTTGCAAACAGCAATGTGTGACTGCGTAGCCGTGACTGATATGTGAATAACTGGCCGGGACGGTTTTGGACGACGTTGAGTGTCGAATAACAAAGAACTCGCTGAATCAGCTGAATGAGGGCCCTGAAAAAAAAGTGTACCTTTCTTCTTTTCTTTTTTTTAAACAAGTTGTGACTCGATGACAAAGTCGTAGAGTCGTTTTCTAGAGACAAACAGCGTCTGTACAAGGCGTCTCGGCGAGAAAGAGAAATCACTTTGAAGTCTACGAATTCCGCATCCCGCTGCTTCATTTTTTGTTTTGTTTATTTTTTTTGCCACGTTTTTCTTCTTAAAATATATATTCCTTATATGCAAATGTATGTCACAGTAATATACAATCTAAGTGCTTCAGAGGTGAAAAGGGGACTTGTGTGCGCAGATACACGACCGTTCAAAAGTTTGGGGTCATTTAGTGCTTTTCTTTCCTTTTTGCCGTTTTTTCCAATTAAAATGACATTAAATTAATCAGAAATACTCTCAATACATAGTTAATGTGTAAATGACTATTCTCTGTTTGTTAATGAAATCTCTACAGAGGTGTATAGAGGCCCATCTCCAGTTTTGTGTTATTGCCTTAGAAGACTAGCAGAGGGTTAGAACCCCCTTGAAACCCTTTTTAAAAAAAAAGTATAACTTTTTATTTTGCATTTTCCACAAACAGATTAATCCTTGACATTGAAACCCTTTTTATGTGAGCGCAGCTGAAAACAGTTATGCTGGTGAGAGAAGCTCTAAAACTGGCCTTCCTTTGATCCAAAAGTTTGAAGAACAACATTAATATTTACAATGAAAATCATTATTTCTAACCTTGTCAATGTCTTGACTATATTTTGTATTAATCTTGTATTCATTTAATAAATAAAAGTGTGAGTTTTCATGGAAAACACAAAATGTTCTCGGTGACCCCACACTTTTGAATGGTAGTGTAGTAAGAAGGGCTGAGGTGAGGGGGGGGGGGGGGGGGGGGGGGTCAAACGGTACAGGTGTGTTCAGAGGAAGGAAGAATGCAACTCTTTTGACGCTACAGGAGGGATCGTGTATTCTTTGGTCAAAGGAATGTTCCCGTAATGCCACTAGAAACGCCGGCCGAGCCACCGAGGCAGTTTACAAATAAGGAATAATTGAATAATGTTTTGGATTTTTTCCCCGAGAGAAATATCCCAGTCTCCAAACTCTGGAGAGTTTCATTCTGCCCCCCCCCCCCCCCCCCCACACACACACACACACACACACTCGTTAAGTGATCCATCATTGTCATTAGAGGGGTGGATGGGAGGTAGGAGCAGAGCGAAGGCCTCACCTCGACCTCACCTCTTGCTCCTGCTGCCGGATCCCTTCCCCCCCCCCTCCCGTCTCTCACTTAGAGAATCCACCTCCTCCGCGTACTCCGCCTCTTTGCTCTCCCCGTTGCCGTGGGCGCCGCCGTGGTGGTTGCTAGGGAGGGCCAGGTACGGGTGCTGAGGCAGCGAGGGGGAGGGGGACGCGGAGGCGTTGGCCGCCGCCTCCATCTGCAGCCCCGCCCCCCCGTTGGCCACCGCTCTGTACTTGAGGCGCAGCTTGTGGGGCAGGGCGGTGCCTTTGAGCTCCGCTTGGAACTCGGCGTGCGAACCCGCCGCCGCCCCCGCCGCCGCCGCCGCCAACGCCAACGCCGCCGCCTTCGGAAGGAAGCCGCCGACGTCCGAGGAGGACGAGCAGGGCGACTCGTCGTCCGTGGAGCCGTCCTTGTCGGAGCTGCGCGGGTCGCCGTCGCTGGACGACGTGTCTTTGGCGGACGAGTTCTCCTGGAAGAAGCCGGCGGCGCGCGGGCCCCCCTCGTACGTGAGCACGGGGGGGTCGTCGTGCAGCGCGTCCAGGTAGCCGCGGTGCTGCGGGAAGGACGACTCGCCCTCCTCCGTGTTGTTGATCAGGTCCGGGGCGAACGGGTTCTGGAGGCTCCGCCCCTCGCCCCGGTAGCCGTAGTGCTCGCCGTGGGGATCGTAGCTCTGCCGCGGCTCCTCCTCCTCCTCCTCCTCCTCCTCGGCGGCGGCCTCGGCGTACGCGTACTCCGGCGAGTCGGCCGTCTTCGTCCTCTCGAGTTTCTCGGCCACCTCCGTGACGGCGGCGGGGCAGCCGGAGAACGCCGAGGTCGACGAGCGCCGCTCCTCGGGCCGCGGCGTCTCCACGGGGTAACAGCCGCTGCTGGAGCGGTACAGGATGACGCTGCGCTGCGCGGGCGCCGCCTGGGGCGCCGGGCTGGAGGCCTCGAGGTGGCGCTGCTGCTGCTGGTGGAGCTGGTAGTCCATGACGCTCTCGGCCAACGGCGCGTTCTGCCGGTGCGGAGGCACCGGCGCGGCGCGTACGGCGCCGTAAGCCCCGCCTTGCGCGCCGTCGGCCTCCCCGCCGCCCTCCGGCCGCGCCGCCTCCGCGCCGGACGGCTCCGTCTTGATGTTGAAGCCGGCGGGCTCCGGGCTGTCCCTGGAGGAGCCGTCCGACATGTCGGAGTCGGAGCCGCGGGGCGAGTACTGGTGCATGGCGTGGCGCTCGCCGCGGCCCGACTGCTCCGTCTCCGACGAGTCCGAGTTGAGCATCACCTGCGACGCGCTGGAGTAGCCGCTGCTCGAGAGGTAGGCGTTGCTGTTGGGCGTGCCGCCGCTGCTCCCGCCGCCGCCGCCGCCGGCCGCGGCGCTGGCGTTGGCGGCGGCGCTGTTGGAGAGCTGCTGGCTCTTCTCCATGTAGGTGGCGGTGCTGATGAGGCCGAAGCGCAGCTTGAGCTGGAGGAGCTCCGTCTTGATGCGCACGTTCTCCTCGTTCAGCGCCATGACGCGGTTCTCCAGCACCATGTCGTTGAGGCGCCGCTTCTCCCGCGAGCGCTTGGCCGCCTCGTTGTTCTTCCGCCGCTTCTCCCAGTAGGAGGCGTCCTTCTTCTCGTCGGAGATGAACTCGCGCTTGCGCCGGCAGCTGGCGCTCGACTTGGAGCCTTTGGACGGGCGGCCGGACCGCCCGCCGCCGCCGCCGCCGCCGCCTTCGGGGGGCGGGGAGGGGATGCTGCCGCTGTAGGAGGAGAAGTTATCGACCTCCATGGGGTTTTTGTTGCAGGTGGATGGAATGTGTAGACTCAGACTTTCCATCTTTTTTTTGAAGAGAGTAACTCTAGCAAGGGGTAAAGGGGAGAGGGAGAAAAGATGTAAAACTATACGAGCCTTCTGCCTTTGCTCCTAAGTAGTTGGACCTAAGTTGCAGGATCGGCAAAAACGTCTGGATGAGGTAATCGTGCTCCGTGAAGGGGATGGCCTCATCGACTTCCGTTACTTATTTTCTCGATGGAAAAAACGTTCAAGTGTCCATGTTGGCCAAGAAGATCAAGAAGAGGTGGAAAACCGCAGACATTGAACTAGAGTTCTGAACGAGGAGACAGAAGAAAAAGGAAACAGGCAGAGGGTCGTTCGGCTGACCTCGCGATCGGATCAGAGTCGTCTCCGAAGTCTCGTCGCGGGTAATTTTTGAGTTTATCGGCGTCTTTCAGTCAAGTCGCTGCAGTCTGAGTGTCTTCCAGAGGATGGAGGTCCGTCTGTGTAGTTCGGGGCTGGCAGAGGATCCAACTGCTGTGCTGCTTGTTGGCCGACCACTAACTGTGTTATGGAGAGAGGGAGAAAAAGAGAGGGGGAGAGAGAGCGTTAGATAAAACTGTCAGGATTCTTACACATTTTGATCAGTGGATTTCCACGACTTTAAACCAAATTTCCATGAACAAACTGAAATCTCGGTATAAACATGAACAATTTAGAAAATGTTGCGTATTGAGAGCGTACGCCGGCTTACATTTTTAGCGTCTTTCTTTAAAAAACATATGAATTATTTCAAACTCGGCGTAAATGAACATGTGATTATAACACATTTCCATGACTTTTTCCCAAACTTTTATGATTTAAGTTTTTTTTTTCCATGACTTTTCCAGGCCTGGAAATGACCATTTTAATATTCCATGACTTTTCCAGGTTTTCCATGACCGTACGAACCCTGACTGTTAAAAAACACTGCAGTTTTTTTGCAACATATACAGTGGGGGAAAAAAAGTATTTAGTCAGCCACCAATTGTGCAAGTTCTCCCACTTAAAAAGATGAGAGGCCAATACTTATTGTACCGAGGAATTTACCAATAAATTCTTTAAAAATCAGACAAAGTGATTTTCTGGATTTTTTTTTCTCATGTTGTCATAGTTGAGGTCTACCTATGATCTTTGTAAGTGGGAGAACTTGCACAATTGGTGGCTGACTAAATACTTTTTTCCCCACTGTATGTGTTTCAGGTGAAATTAGATTTATGAAGTGTAGTGCAAAGCTTGAATGTGGGTCCTTTGAGCGTAACCTCGACAAAGATCTATGGCATAATCCTCAAATTCGGTAATGATTTTCTTTCTTGCCTTTGATGTATTGACTAGAGAGAAGAGTGTGTGTAGCAGCAGCAGCGTGGCTGGGATTAAACACACTGTACATGCTGCTGCTGCAGAGCTCTTGTGTAAGACGCCGCCGTCAGAGTCACGTAACGGGATACACCCGGATGACCTGGCGCCCGCTCTGCAGACACGAGGGGCGAGGGAGGCCGGGAACGGACGAGGATACGACGCATCGTCACACACACGACCACATCGTGTTGTCGTTATCATCCGGTAAATGACGAAAACAAATTATGAGCAGGCGTGATTTCAACTTCTATTTTTTTTTTATGCGCCACGAAGGACACGATTTTAAGTAGTTACATCGATCTCATGGAGAGGCTGAAATGCTCCTATGGGAGGGGACACATCTGTGTGAGGCAGTGTGTGTGTGTGTGTGTGTGTGTGTGTGTGTCTACGGCAATGTCTCGGTTTCTCTAGTTGCTGTCACACCGTCTGAATTTACACAACACCACAATCTGCTGAACATTTATGCAACGGCCGCCCGACGTGTTCTGCATTAATAACCACGCTGAATGCGGACGTTGGCGTTATGCAATAACTACATCTGCACTTGTTGTTTTTCTGGGCCGGATTCCTTCGTTTCTCTTACTGCGTTGATATAAAATCATTTAGAAAAACATCACTACACTCGGAGTCCATTACAAACACGAAAACATCTTTCCATGACACACACACACACACACACACACACACACACACATCGAGAGAATATGTAATAATCTAGGTCACGGTGGGTAACAAGGCCTCCACAGGTGTCCGTTTTCATTCGCAGCAACACTGGAATCAAACGTGGCACAAATGTGAGCGTACGTCATCACTTTTATTAGCCTCATCTTTCCCGTCAGCTATTTTTTTTTCATTGAGGAAACTGGCACAAGTATAGTTTGACGGACACTAACTTATCGAAAATAAACGTCACGGCCGAAATCCAGTTAGTTTCTCTGTCATTTTCAGAATTGAGAAGCAACTTTTAATTAGTTTATCCAACAAGAAACACAGTTATGCAAATAACACATTGGTGTCAGAGGAGTATTTTAATTGTGCTATTGAAGCGTCTGATACAATATAGATTGTGTAACAGCTGTACAGGGTTCTTACATATTTTGATCAATGGATTTCCGTTAGCTTTTCCATGACTTTAAACTAAATTCCCACGACCAAACTGAAATCTCGGTAAAACATGACAAATTTAGAACATGTTGTGTATTGAGAGCGTACGCCGGCTTATATTTTGAGCGTCTTTCTTTAAAAAAACATATTAATTATTTCAAACTCGCCGTGAATGAACATGTAATCATAACACGTTTCCATGACTTTTCCAAAACTTTTAGGCCTGGAAATGACCATTTTAGAATTCCATGACTTGTCCAGGTTTTCCATGACCGTACGAACCCTGGCTGTAGCCCCTCATTTATATTCACGCTCCCGTATTTGTCATTTCGGCGGCGTATGACACCTGACGTGACACAGCAGAGACAGCAGACCTTTCGCCGACTTTCCTCGTTATGTAACGTGATGGCACGAGGGCAACGAAACACTCACATCCCAAAGAGAGCGGAACAAAAGTGGTCCGGTCGAACAAAACCGACGCACATCGACGTTCTTTCACCGCGCTGCGGTTTATTGTTCCCGATTCCCAAAACCACTTACTTCTGATCTCCGAGTCAATGCCGTAACTATTTAATCAAATGTGCGTCTTCTCCAGACTGCTTACACCGTTTATCTGCTTCCCCCAGAGTCGATGACCCCGTTACGTAATCTCACATTCACGAAACCCATGCTGGAGACCTTGAAACGGCTTAAATGCCGCTCTGAATAGTTAACCATTTGTTTACTAAGCCGGCTGCGGGCCGCTCTTCAAACTGAATTCTCCCTTTGATGGCAAAAACAAGGATTTCGTTTTTTTTTGCCCCCTTCTCCGTACGACGAACAGAGAAGGTATTTGGACACGACCGTCGACACATGTGGAGGAATGTGAGGTCAGCCCCTCTCTCTGCTCCCCAGCCCTCAATATTTTTCATAAAGACGTGCAGAGGGAGGGGGGGAGGGGGGTTTGGGGGGGGGGGGGGGGGGGACAAAGGCGCGCGGGAAGGAAGCATGCATACGTCGGCGCTGTCCCACTGACCTAGAAACGACGCTAAGCAGTAAACACTACGGTCTTTGACGGTGTGCCATAAAATAGGTCAGTAGGACTGCGAGGGAGGGAGGCCAGGATAGGGAAAGAGAGCATTAGAGAGCACTATAAATAGAGGGAGAGAGAGAGAGCTGAGGGGGGGTTGGTGGATAAGAGAGGAATTTGACCGGATCTGCATCAGGAGGAATACAAAATAAAGAAAACACAAACTTCTCGTCGTCATCCGCCTAAAGAAAAATGGGATTATGAAACCCCCGGTGATGTATTCATGCAACGCTAATCCTCTTTACGCCGTGGAAAACCTAACGACGTCTTACGCGTCAGGAGCAGATGAAAAAAACAATAGTGAGGGATGGCATTGACGTCAGAGCACACACCCATCGCTGCAGCCAAATTCACAAATAACAGTCTCTCTCTCTCTCTCTCTCTCTCTCTCTCTCTCCCTCCCTCTCTCTCTCTCTCAGGACCGCATGGGGAGGGGCTGCTGTTGTCGCTCGTACGTGCTCTGAATTTCTCTTACATCTTGTGTAATACATTCATATTATTACATCGCAGCGCAAGCTACAGGTTACTGGCTGTGTCTCAATGTCCGTCCGCCCCCCCCCCCCCATCACTGTCCTCTGTGCGTGTTTTGCTCTTAAAAGAAGGCCAGACGTAAGCTGGAAAATAAAGAGACCTGTGCAAGGTACATTAAGTAATTGGCTCTTTGTGCAGAGTCTAATTTCCCCATTTTATAACAAATGATTCACTGTAGTTTACTGTAAGTAGTTTGTTTTCAGTAGGTTTTTTTGGCTGTGGAAAACACAGGTCTGGAGTAGTTACCAGGCACTTGCTACTCGGGAGGAATGCTTCACCTCTGACCTCCTCTAAGGCAAGTGTGAGTAAAGCTCAAGGCATCCTCTTCCCCTCCTCCATCTTTTAAGTGATCCAACACCACACACGTGGAAGGGGCCCCTAGCTATAGGAGCCTCCATTTTGCTCACAGAGCTTTGCGTTGAACAACAAAACTATAGGAGACAAGAATCCAAACCTTCCAGGTCAGCTAGTGAGACCTATTGCCAGAGTCCAGGTAATGGGTGACTAATAACACACCTCTACCTGTGCTGATGGTTAGCGGCAGGGTTGTAGATTTTTACAAATGAATACACAATTTAAGAGAAAGTAACACATTTGAGGAAGAGTGAATCTATTAAGCATTTCCAAATAAACAAGTACGACCTTATTATTAAATGTAGATATTTGCATCATGTTCTGTTTCGTGTTTTGCGATTTTTAACATGTGACCTATATATTTCGAATTTAAATCTTTATTTTTTTTGTTTTATATATATATAAAACATGTTGACTTATAGAAACTAAACTAGGAAATGGGGTCGAGTAGCCGCAGTTGCTAAGCTCTGCGAGTCCTGTGTGCCTCATGTGTCTCCTCACCCAGATACAGGTCTGACCTACATTCGGAGGGCTGGCTGGGACTGAGCAATGCAGACGGCTCTGAAACCAGACCAGCTGGCAGCAGGCGGACGAGCAGCCAGGACTCTGCCTACCTCCTCCAGACAGGGGTTTCCATGCATTGCATCACTTCCTGCATGTTCAACTTGTTATTTTTAATTTCACATTAGTCAGTTGCTAAGCTCTTGGGGACAGAAGTTTTCTGTACCAAACAAAAGAAAAGATTATTATCTGATTCAAGACTTTACTTGTTTTTTTGTTGGTGTATGTTCTTTGTTGTTTCTTGGAGGGCAAAGTTAAAAATAACTCAAAGACCCTGAGCAGCTGCGTTACGTCGATGACGAAAGCTTTTCAAAAAATATCTAATCCGTTTTAGTAATTAGGATTTAGTGTTAATCTATGAATGAATGATGGGAGGAAGGAGCGGGGTGTGAACGGGAATCAATTACAGGCCTCTCTGTCCCGAGAGAGAGCTGCTGTTTATTGCTTCTCCCTGCTGTGTGCCGGTTATGTCATCCCCTCCAACTCCCTCAAAGCAGAGCTTTGTGCTTTACTTAACACACCTCATGAGAACAAAAAAAAGAAGACTCACTGTGACTCACTTTGAATGAAAATCAGACATTTTGTTTCTCCTTTGAACTTGAACATCTAGACATCTGTTAGTAATTTCACAGGTAAATGCTCTGGATATTGGGAGAAATTGGATGTTTTAAAGAAACACAAGATAATACAAATGTAATATATATATATATATATATATATATATATATATATATATATATATATATATATATATATATATATATATATACAGACATATATCACTGTTGGTTAACATGTTCCCCCCCACTATAATCTATATGTAATTATATTTAATTTTGTATTACATATTAACACTGGCTATCTATCCTTAAAACATGATGATGTTGGACTTTTCTCAAATTAAAATCTATTTGTATCCTCTTATCTGACTTGAGTTTTAATTACGTGTATTGAAATTGTGGCATTGGCAGTATAACCTTTCTATAAATCAGTATCCAAAAAGAAGCCATGCTTCAGGTAATCCTCACTGATGTTTCAGATGGACACCCAACAAAAAGATGAATTCATAAAAAGCAGCCACAGTGAACTAGTGACCTACATATGAGGGACAAACACATCCAAAAAACAGCGGCATGCCACGTGCAGGAGCTAATATATGCTAGTACCCTCTGTGTGTCTGCATTCACCAGACAACACAGAGCCGAGATCCTCCGCTGCCCCCATTCCCTGGAAAACACCACCATGCGCGAAATAACCTCGCCTTGACATTGAGCCCACAACGTGGGAGCCAGCAAACCATGTTCTCCCGGTCCCTTTGTATAGATAAAACAATGTAAAAACCCCCGAATCATTTGAAAACGCAACAAAGTAGCGCCTTCGCCTCCAGAGCGCCGCGTTCGATGAGACATGAAAGAAGCCGCAGACAAGTCTCAAAGTCACGGACGCGCGTGCGGGTCTGCCGGCGGCGCCGAGAGTCGTCGCCATGTGAACAATAAAACCGGCCACGAGCGAGCACCGTCGTCCTCTTTTCTTTTTCAAAACACACGTTTATACACGATCACGCCGAATGAAAGAGCGAATACCGGGAGACGAGAAGAGACAAAAGACAAACGCCTTCCGCTCAGTCATAACATACCTTTTCATGTCCTGGAGCAAAGGAGGAGAAGAAAGAAAGGGGGGAAATGCAGGCTTCCCCGACACAAAAGCTGTCTCGCTCCCGTTTCCTCGTTTCCTTTCCTTTTCCTTGTTGCCGTTAGAAGAAACCTCCCAGCAGCCGGAAAAAAGAGAGAGAAAAAAGCCGAAAGGTTTTTTTTGTGCCTTCTTCTCCTGCAACCCGCGGTGCTCGGGGTCCGTGGTGGGTAGAGTCGGTTGAGTCGGTGGGTCGGTGCTGTTCCCGTGTGTTGTTGGCTCGCGCTCGCCGGTGTGTTTGCTGCCGGACACTTTGCTCCAGTTTCTCCGGCTCCCTTTCTAGAGATATGTGTTAGTAGGTCAGCGGTTGCATAACAGCTTTTAGGCTGCCTCGTCACGTTTTTTGTCCTCTATCTCTCTCTCGCGCGAGAGTATATACCTCTCTCTCTCTCCCCCTCTCTCCCCCTCTCTCTCTTTCTCCCTCTCTCTCTCTCCCTATACTTTTTTTTTAATCTCCATCTTCTCCACGATGTAATACAATCTCTTTTCACGGGTGTTTATAACACAAAAAGTTCTTCCACCATTGCCAGTACAAATGTGGACCTTCAACAGTTGAATGAATTGTTAAAAAAGATAAAAGATTAAACTATTTTAATATGGTTTTAATCTAATGTACACATTATTATAATAACTCAATTATAACTATCGATATATATACATGAGGTACATGGCTATGCCGTCATAGTCTGCAGAACGACATGATTTGGGAAGAGCAAATCAGCTATCAGTTCAAATAAAATATCCTCACTTCACTTTCACTGAAAAATATTGTTTAATATAAGTTGCTTTGTGAGAAAACATGTTCTTGGGACTCTCCTTTTCCTTTTTGTTGTGTTCTATTTGAAGTCTCCCTCAGCATACAGGTTGCATCCTGCTAAACCCGTTGTGTTTGCAGTGGCAGACGACAGTGTGTAACTCTTTGTTCACACATTAAGGTTGTTATCGTGTTAAAATCTTCTGAAAACATTGGCAATGATTTCCCACTTTTTTGGGATTAAAAACAGAAATTCCACATTCATCAGGTTTGTTATTTTTGGCTCTATAAATAATAAATACTGGTGTTTAAAAAAAAAATGTACATTTATTTTTTCATAAAAAGTTACATTCAATTTAAATTTTACATTGAAATCATTTTCCATGGTTGATAGAAAATGTAATAACAGGAAAAAAAAGATCCCCTCGACTATAATTAATCACTTGATCTTGATTTTTTCACCCTCTCATCTTTTCGACATTTGGTTTATCTCTATTGGAGACATGTATTATCTGCTTATGAGCTTTTCTATTATCCCATGCGGCCCGTTGTCCTCATTTCCACTACACTTCATGAGCAGTTACGTCAGCCCTGTTTGGTATCAGACACACATTCGCTTCCAACCCACTTTTTTTTCACTCACTTCCCTTCCCCCTGCTTTGTCTCAAACCACACACGTGAACCCATTCACAGCGAGCACGCACACACACACACACACACACGCACACACACCACCACCACCACCACCACTACCACTAGACCATGTTGGGGGAAACGGTGGCCTTGAACATGTCTAGCTCCTCCCCCACCAGTCCTCTGTTAAAACCACCAACCCCCAACATATTCCTCATCTGCCTCTGCATGCAGGCATTCCCTTGGCAACTGTGGTGTGTGTTGGTGCCTGCCTAGCAACCAGAAGGCTCTCACTCCTATGGCATGGTGGCATGGGGGGGGGGGGGTTGCAGCCAGGACCTGATGAAGATTGATTGCAGACAAAAGATCTAATGTGTATCTTGTGTTGTTGTTTTCAAGGCTAAATATTTTTTCCAGGAGGGGAGGTGGAGGGGGGGTGTTCTGCAGCTGGGTTACCTGTTTAACTTCACATGTCAGCATTAATTTAAAATGTCATTAGCAAGTGTAGGCCTCTGTCTTGCATTGTGCATTTTAAGTAGAGACGGGTCATTTGAAGGAGAGAGAGAGAGAGAGAGAGAGAGAGAGAGAGAGAGAGAGAGAGAGAGAGAGAGAGAGAGAGAGAGAGCTGCCCTTTCAACGCAAAATGACATCCATGCTTGTTGTGCAGAATGTGGTACTACAATGGAGGAGACGACCTCTAGTAACACTGCTGTGAATGAATGAACGAGTCGGGGATCCACGCTAATGAAGTTACGTGGCGCCACCTGGTGTTGATTAAAATAATTACTCAAATCGAAAATGGGAATGTTCAAGAATGTGTTACTTTAATAAAGAATAATGGCCTTCAGTCAAGTGGATCACATAGTGTCAGACCACGATTAACAATGCAGCGTAAGTATTGCTGTTTTCTGCCTGCAGCTGCTGTAAGATTGCATTTCAGGGCAGCTCTTTTAATGTTTATCTGCAGATGTGTAACTCTTTCCAGGTGTTCATGTATTCTGAACCTGTTCCCTTCACTTCCACATGGGCCAATCAGTCTCCACCGCAGCTGCTTCGTTGCTATAAATAGATTTCATACCGCTCACGTGATAGATGAGTCATGCAGAGTTCAACTCCTCTCCCTGCATACAAACACCACTCCCTGGCAATGTCCCCCCATTTCAGAGACCCCCAGTTCAGCGAGGGTGGAAAGACAGGAGGAGGAGGAGGGGGGGGGGGCGTTTAAAGCATTCATTAAAGGAAGTTAAGGTCATATATGAAATTCAAAAGACAAGGGCTGGGGGGAATAAAATGTATTGATGACTGGTGCGCAGTGCACCTCTCCTTCTCTCCAGTGGCACACCCAGAATAGCTCTCTCTCTCTCTCTCTCTCTCTCTCTCTTTTCTTAAGCTGGATTGGCTGTTTCTTACTCCTCTCCTCTCTGGCCTGTGATGTAATGCAAAATGCAGTTGCTGTTTTTTTTTATAGAACTCCTGCATAATGTATGATTATGGCTGTGTCTCTAAAAATACATGTAGCCTTTAGGACCAATAAAAACATTTTTTTTTATGAAGAAGGATTTTATTGCTGTATATTGTTCACATTTATTTCATAAGAGATCATAGATTTTATATAATACATAATAATGTATAATCATTATAATGTTAATAATAACATATCACCTGGAAGACAGTGAACATGCTTTGCCTTTACAGTTACACGAAATGCAGGTTGGTTTGTCATGTAAAAAAAAAGTACAGATATTTTGTTTAAGTCATAAGAGATTCAACAGTTGTTTGTAAGAAATAATATATTTCTTCAATTATTATTTATTTTATATATATATATAATATATATAATAATAACAAATTATATATTTCTTCAATTATTATGTATTTTATATATATATATATAATATATATAATAATAAGAAATAATATATTTCTTCTATTATTATGTATTTTATATATATATATATATAAATATATATATATATTATAATATTTCTGAACAAGAAAATATACGGTTATGACTTCTTGCTGTCAGAAGTCAGATACACATACAGTAAAAAAAAAAGAAACCCGTCTTTGGTCAGATTGTTGTTGAAGTTCAGTGTTTCTAAGTATTCAGCCAAGTATTCAGAAAGTACAGCCTCCTTCAAATCCCAGGAAATCGACATGATCATGTGATGATTTAACACATCACTTTTACTTTTGCATTAATTAATTAATTCTTAAAAAGTTCAATATGTGGGTGCTTTCTGGTTTAGTTGGCTGTCCCATTGAAAGAGGTGCCGCGAATACGGTTTGTTCGGAGGTGTGAACACAGAGGCCTCGCTGTCCCGTGGAAGCCAGACGTCTGTAAGATCGATGGCTCGTAAAGATGTCGCGAGAAATCTGTCCGTGAACTCGTCCTCGCGCTCAGGCTTTAAGTGATTTTGAGAGCAGCTGTTGAGAGAAGAGCCTCTTGAGTTGAGTCACTTCCTGAGACAAACAGCTGATCTGAGACCTGAGACTGACGTCCTCCGTTGAATACTTGGTGTCGCTGGAGTTGTGCAGGGAGGAGGAGTTATACTGTCCGGACGACGGACCCCGATACTGCTGCTCCGGTCCCCCAGAGGCCTCCTCCCTGGACCAGGCGGCCTGCCCCTCTGTTGGAGTGTCCCACCCCGCCTGCTGGAGGCCCCTCACCTGGATGTTCGGCCACACTGTGGCGACAGGTGGTCCACTGGGTCTGGCGTCAGAGGACGATGGAGACAACTCCCCCGCGTCGCTGAAACCGGCAGGCCCTTTGAAGCGGAGCTTGTGCGGGAGGCTCCTCAAACCCTCGGGAGAGTCTTGTCTGCTGACGTACTGACTCCCGTTGGCCTCCATGGGACAGACGTGGGGGTCGTAGCCCTGCTGCTCCTCCTCCATCAGCTCCCTCGGAGAAGGCCCGCAACGCTCGCTCAGCGCGTCGCCGAAGAACACGGGGCTGCCGGCGTTCGAGCCGCACGGCGTGGACGTGCCGGACCCCTCGGATACGGCGTGACTCGACAGAGGCTGCGGAGGATGAGGGTGAGGGTGGGCGTGGTTGGTGCTGGACGGCGTGTTGAGGTATGGGGATGCATTGGCGTGAGGTTGGTAGAAGTGCCTCGGCCTTGTTGGGGGCAGGATGGAAAGGTCAGAGGAGTCTTTCGCCGGGCCGTAGCGATACTTCAGCGCCAGCAGCTCGGCTCTCAGGCGGCCGTTCTCCTCCAGCAGGCTTGTGACCCGCCGCTCTAAGACCGTGTCCTTGGCTCGCCTCTTCTCTCTGGACCGCTTGGCTGCCTCGTTGTTTTTCCTCCTCTTGTCCCAATAGCCGTCGTCTTTCTTATCGGTGGGATG
>CM070110.1:21532115-21672916 GCA_036178185.1 Liparis tanakae | reverse complement strand
GTTGCTTCACGGCTCACTATGCAGTAGTTCGCACACACTCTGGGAAGAGGTGGGGGTGAAATTCTGTGATAAGGAAAAACTGTCCTGAGGTTCATCTGAAGGCGCTGCCAACCAACTAGATTATATTAAACATTCTGATTTGACCTTTTTTTTTGTGGAAAGTATTTTCCTAGAAATGCTAGCACCTGCACCCAGGGTTCGTACGGTCATGGAAAACCTGGACAAGTCATGGAAAAAACTTACATCACAAAAGTTTTGGAAAAGTCATGGAAATGTGTTATAATCACATGTTCATTTACGCCGAGTTTGAAATAATTAATATCTTTTTCAAAGAAAGGCGCTCAAAATATAAGCCGGCCTACGCTCTCAATAAGCACAATGTTCTAAATTGTTCATGTTTATACCAAGATTTCAGTTTGGTCATAGAAATTTGGTTTAAAGTCATGGAAGTCACTTATTGTAAGTCGCTTTGGATAAAAGCGTCTGCTAAATGACCTGTAATGTAATGGAAAAGTAATGGAATAGTCATGGAAAAGTCATGGAAAAGTCATGGAAATCCAGTGGTCCAATTGTGTAAGAACCCTGTGCACCTATAAAAAAAGCTAAACGTGCATGGAGGTCTGTTGCTGAGTGACTCGCGGTGTGAACATAGTATAAGAGTGTGCAGCACTTGAGTATAGAGGTGCTTTGAGCTGAACATCAGCATTCCAACCAGCTCACACTAAGCTGGTAAAATGTTTCCCATGTTCAGCACCTGTTTAACTGAAAGTAGAGCTGAGGCTGATGGGAATGTCAATACAGGGTTCGTACGGTCATGGAAAACCTGGGAAAGTCATGGAGTTTTAAAATGGTAATTTCCAGGCCTGGAAAAGTCATGGAAAATACTTAAATCAAAAAAGTTTTGGAAAAGTCATGGAAATGTGTAATAATCACATGTTCATTCACGTCGAGTTTAAAATAATTCATATGTTTTTGAAAGGAAGACTCTCAAATTACAAGCCGGCCTACGCCAAGTCGAAACAGATTTGCACATAAAGGATAATAGTTTGATTAAAAGAATAAATATGAATATAAGTTTTGAATAAACATGTGTAGTAATGTTTATTCTTTTAATCAAACTATTGTCTCTCATTCATTTGTTTCATTTAAAGTATATTGTATGCTTTGTAATTCTCATTGTTTGAATACTATATTTTCAAAAAGCTTTCATGTACACAACGAGATTTCAGTTTGGTCATGGGAATTTGGTTTAAAGTCATGGAAAAGTCCTGGAAAAGTCCTGGAATTCCACTGGTCAACATGTGTACGAGCCCTGTCAATATCTTTGCAGGTTGTTGGTCATAAACCAAAGTATTGGACAAATTAAAGTGTTGATTATGGCGGTAGATGCGTCACCAAAGTCAGTCATCCAGAAGGGAACAACTGTGAATGTCTGTCGAATAAATTAATAATCAAAAGTTCGCGAGATATTTCGCTGAACACTAAACATGTGAACTTGCTGGAGAAAAAAAATAACTTGAGGGGGGACAGTGGCCTGGTTTGACCTGTGTGTGTACGCTCCAGTTCAAATGCAGGGAGCTAGAAATCGTTACCTTTGCTGCCACATGAAGGGCTGTCGGCTCTGGTCATGAATGTGTAATCTCTGTATGATATTATGTAAATGGTACATTCTGAGGCTGGATGGATGGATATCTCCGTTTGAAGGCGGATATCAGGGCTTTCCTCAAGTAGCAGGGTTTAATATGGCAGAGAAAACCGTGTGAAGTGTGTCTTAAGAGTGAGTTTCCTGCTGTGTCAAAGATGTTCCGTCTTTTTCTCACAGTGTGTGTGTCTGCAGAAAGAGGAAACGATACAACGTTCGAAAATAATTAAATGGCAATTTTTGCGTATTTGACAATTTAGGTAGCTGAAAGTTATTTTGTTCCTTCTTCTAAATCTATAGCATTTATATTACTGCTATTAAAGGTCAATGTCATATATTACACATATCTTCCCAGTAAACCTTCCTTCAGCTGCTTCAGTTTAATCTGTTTTTCCATGTTGAGTAAATGATGCTTTGTGTTATATAAAACAATCGAATTAAGTTTCCTTTCATAATTTGACAGGAAAAAAATAGTTATAAATCTATAAAGCAGATGTGAAGTGCTGAAATAAACCCTGCGCATATAGCACATGGCATTCAGATGTTACGCCTTGGCCTGGTCACAAAGATTACAATGATGACATGTTTCACCTTTGACCTCTTTAGCTGCTCAGACAAAAAGAAAAACTCCAAAAGACGCAAAAGAGCGTAATAATTCACGACTTGTTCTGCTTCAGCGCTTGTTTTGCAAACTGTTTACGCTCGAGTATTCACATGAATGCATAACGTCCGCATAATACCCTCTGTAGAGTATAATATGATGTAAGAAGGGAAGGTGGAACTAGAAAGAGGAAGTAGAGAGATTTAGTTCTGCCTCTGTCCTCGTGTGACAGGTCAGGACTCTGCCTCCGTCCTCGCGTCAACTCAAAATCCCAAATCACGTTATCTAGAGAGCTGCACTCAAATAAACCATCGGGGAAGCAGCCGTGGATCTATCTGCTGACGTGTAATATTGTGCCGCGTGAGCACAGTCTCGGTGGATAACAGGTTATTAATGGCCAATGAGTATATGTCTGCAGCACTTTAATAATCAGTACTTTATGTGGGTATATTTGGCACTAATGTGTTTGTGAAGTGCAGGCGCGGCGTGGGCTCCTTGGCTATTAGGCCGTCTTGGATGAGCGAGTTTAAGAAGCCAATCACAGCCTCCGCAGCTGCACCGGGAGCTTATTGCCGCTCCAAATAAAGATTAATCGCTACACTTCCAAACCACCGGGGTTCGTCCTCGTCTTCGTTTTGGGCCAAGTAGGAATAAATAAGTCCTATTAAACCATTTAACCTGCGCCGACCTTTTAAAAATCTATTGTGGTAAAACCGGATTCTTAAAGGGACAGTGCAGCGATTTCAGTGTCAGAGAGTCGGGGGATTTGTAAGACCTGAACAACAGCGCCACAGGCGGAGCACTTCTCTTGATGATACCGTACTGAATGTGTTCAGTCACTGCCCCCTTTAAAGCCGATATATACTCAAAACTACAAACTAATTGCCCTCTTTCTTCTAGTATGTATCACTTACTTTTAATGTGCTTTACTGTAGCTTCACACTGTGTGTATTGTGTGTTTTTCTTACCACATATACTGTTGTAATGCGTCTCATCATGTACTGTTTGTTATTGTTTTATGCTTTTGATTGTTTTATGTGTGTTATTGTTTTATGTGTGTTATTGTTTTATGTGTTATGGTCTATCAAGGCACTATATATGCAAATTAGCTGTATAGCTGCAATCTGGTACAGGGCATCACATGGTAACATGTATGTTTTAACTGTACATGGTCCTTTTATAATAAAGATAATAATAATAATAATAATAATAATAATAATAATAATAATTTTGGAAGTAAACAAAAAAAGAGTAGGTATTATAACTTTGTTGACAACACATGCAAGCAAACTCATTTTCAGTGTTAAAATGTTGAGTAATTGTGTTTTTTTTCTTCTTCTTTCTTCTCTCTGCTGCGAAAGAGAGGGAGCTTCATAATGTGGCGGCGACCTCATCTGACATAATCAGGATGAATCGGTGAGTCCTGAGTTACATAAGCAAGTTCTCATCCTGACCTCACCCAGATTAGACACAACTGCAAAACATCCTAGAGGACTGCCCCCTACAGGCCACAGGCCTGCATTACATCTGGTATGACTGGTTCTGTAATCATGTTCCAGATGTTTTCTTTGGATACATTTTCTATTCTGCTTCATGGAGAACAAATACATGTGTTTATAAATTCCTTTAAAACGTTAAGTAATCACAATTATATATATATATATATATATATATATATATATATAATACTATTATTATTGGCGGCATGAATACATCACGTCACACTCATGTTTACAGCTTTAGAGTTCTTTATTAGAATTATGATCATAAAAACAACAATTCAAAAGATTTTAATGATCCTTTTGATTAAAATAAAAAAAACACTGTACACTAAAATAGTAGCCTATCTTCTGCTGATATAAAATATTACTTTAATAAATATGTTGCTTGCATATTTAGATTATGGAAAAAAAAGGCGGATTATTTACAGTTTTAAATTCTGCCGGACACAAAAGCATATATGTTTTTTTTTAATGAAAAACAAACAAACAAAAACACAAAGGTAGGTGACTAAAATGCATTATCTCGTATTCACTGTATAATCACATGGTTTGACATACTTTATGGTTTGTTTGTTTGGATTCTACAATCAATAATGGAATCAACAAAAGTTCTAAGGGAAATCAGACAAAGATATCAGATCATGTCTACACATTACATTACTACACATTGGTCCTAAGCAGTCTGTGTTCAGCACCATGAGATCCAACAGGATGTACGACTGCGTATTGTTTTATAATCCGTATTACACCAATTGTTGGTAGGTCTTGTGTTAGTGTTACCGTCTGCTGCCTGCACGCCCACAGTGTGTACAGTGTTGTGCCTAGAGGCCCTATTGGGGAGTAACACTGCAAGCATGAGTTGTACAAAGCCTTTGTTGCTCCAGAGGGAGCATGTGTGAAGTCCGATTTCATTTAAGTTAAAGGATGTCCCTTCATTCAGTGTTGGTTGGAAGAATGAGAATAATTTGGAGGTGAGGAGTTAAAAACAAGGAGATCTTACCAGACCTCTGGAGCTCCTCGTCACTACACGAGTGGCTCTGAGTGTAACAGAACTGTTAATGGACAAACTGCATTGTGGGTAATGTAGACGACACACCAGTGATATCTCTAGTTGTGCTACATTCATTTTGGAAGTTACGCAATGCTTTCAGAGTAATAGTAGTAAAGTTATTGTTTAAAGAAATACTTCACCCACATTAATTGCCAATAGTACGTATCAATCCCCCCCCCCCCAAAAAAAAAATATTTCGCTAGCATGCGTCCATGTTGAACAGAGGTTGAAAAAAATTAAGGAAGGTTTTAAATGAATTGATGTAAATGAGGGCCGCGTTTAAAAATAAATAAATATGAAAGCCTCTGTAATCCAAGTCTCATTTATCATATCATTTGTCATATTTTGTCACTACTTACAAACACTTCCAAGCCACTATGTAAAACACTTGCCAGTGCATGTATTTGGGTTGTACTGAGCATACCACCAGATGAATGAGTTATAGGACTTTGCTACATCATACTGCACGAGTTGTGTGAAGCATGCAAGAGAAACTAGGTTTTCTCCAATAATTCAAGGTAAATGTAAAAAAAAAAAAAAAATCGAACTTGCTGTGTAGTTTTCTGTTTAGTGTGTTTAATGTAGTATGTAATATAGTATATATATTGGGAAAATAAAATATTACAAAAAAGAATTCAAGGTAAAACGATGAATAATTAATATGCAAATCGTTCTGTGGGTGGAACACGTCTTTACTCATGACCGAATGGTTACTTGGTCACTAATCAATCATTTTATTACGAAAAAGAAAGTCTTCTGAATTTAATTGGTCTCATTTGTCGTCTGAAGTCAATTTAAAAAAACAACCGCTCAACCAAATCAAACAACCCCCGAAGGCCTGGGTACGCGGTGATTGTCGGTGTTGTCGGGTTATTCTGGGCACACGTGCATCAAGTGTGTCTCTTCATGTGCAGCGCGAGGTGGTCGGAGCGGGAGAAGGCCCTCTGACACAGCACACACTCGTAGGGTTTCTGGCCCGTGTGCTTCCGGTAGTGACGCGTCAGTTCATCCGAGCGGGCGAATTTCCAGTTGCAGCCCTCCCATGAACATTGGTAAGGCTTTTCCCCTGAAGAGCAGAGAATACACTACATTATCACTTTCACTGTACCGTACATATTCATATTCACATTCACATTCATACTTACACTGTGTTGTTCTGCACTTCACACATTTCATTTACACTACACACATACACACACTTTGCACTTTTGCACACTGTCTATATTTTATTTTATTTTATTTTATTTTACACTGCTGTATTTGCACATATGTTGTGTATAATATATATATATATATATATATATATATATATATATATATATTTTATTTTGTATTTTATATATCACTTTGTATACTTTATGCACAGTCACTGTTTCTTTCTTTCTTATATATATATATTTTTTATTCTGTGTTTAGTTTATTGGTGCTACTGTGTCGAAAAAATTTCCCCTTGGGGATAAATAAAGTATATTTCTATTTTATTCTATTCTATTCTATTATACATCACAAACAAATGCGTCAAATCATATATTTAGACTTACATAGAGTGAATTATCTGTACCTGTGTGGGTGCGGAGGTGAGCCTTGAGGTGGGAGCTCTTGGTGTAGGTCTTGCTGCAGCTCGGGTATTCACAGCTGTGGACGGCGGGCCTCTTTTTGCCAGGCGCCCTTCGACTGCGCTTCCCCTCCAGGCCACCAGGGGGCGGCTGTGGAGCAACCAGCATGGCCTGCTGGTGGACAGGCAGATGACCCGTGGTCTGGCCGTGGGGGTATTCGTAGAAGCGGTTGGCGTTGTGGTTGAAGTGGGGCAGGTAGCTGTAGTGTCGGGGCTCGGGGGTCACGGATTGAAGCGGTATGAACCTGCTGTCGGGGAACGTCCCCACTGAGGGGTGCTGGTGGGGGTAGTACGGCTCCCACGGCGACACCACCTTCTTGAAGGCTCCTCTGCTGTGCCTCTCGTAGCCACCTCCTAGAGGGAAGCCGTACTGATCCACGTCGGACGGATCGGGGTACGAAGTCCGAGCCGTGCACTCGTCTTTATAACCGCGGGGGTGCAGCTCCGGCGCCGTGGTTCCGGTCGGGGACAGGAGCTCCGCCATGAGGCAGCCGCTGTTCATCTGCATGCGCTCTGGTCCAGGTGGGTCCTGGAACACGTCCACCTCGTGGTACGCCGGGTGCGGGTCCAGCTGCGGGAGCCGCTGAGGCTCGCTGCTGTCCAGAGGCGGGTTGAGGTCGGGCGACGGGCTGCTCCAATCGGACAGCAGGAACTCGATGTCCCAGGAGGCCTGGCTGTCGTCGTCCAGGAGCTCCTCCGTCATCGGGGGGGACACCTGCAGCTGCCCGGAGCCGCCGGGGGACGACTTGCTGCCGAGAGAGTCTGGGAGGAGAGAGTCGGCCTCGGACTTCCACACCTGGATGGGGTTGGAGAGTGATTCAATTCAATTCAGTTTATTTGTATAGCCCAGTTTCACAAATTAGAAATTTGTCTCAGAGTGCTTTACAATCTGCACACATAGACATCCCTGACCTTTGACCTCACATCGGACTAGGAAAAACTCCCAAATAACCCTTCAGGGGGGGAAAAGGGAAGAAACCTTCAGGAGAGAACAGAGGAGGATCCCTCTTCAGGATGGAGAGAACAATAGATGTAAAGCGTAAAGAAGGACAGATTTAGAGTTAAAATACATTCAATGAATATGAAGGAGTTTATGAACAGTTCATAGTAGGCATATTCCATGATGGAGACCTCCATCCCACTCCATGACTAAGCAAAAAAATCCTCCACAAGTAGGGATCTGACCTTTTCTGTCCCCATACTGATTGGGGTTTAATTAATTGGTGGAGGCGACAGTCAATGTTTTCTTAACTAAAATGTAACAAATACATTTATATAAATACATTGAAAGTGTTGCTGTCAAGAAATCAGCGGTAGACAATATCCGTCTTAATCTTTCAATCCTTAAATATGTATCTTCCAATTTGAGTTATTTTAGTACAGGATTACAAATATAATCATTGCGGCCGAGTGCAACAGGGTGGACGGCACATTCACACCGGCAACTCTTCCACACACGGGCACGCAAGATATGCAGCGCTCCGGATTATCCACGACATTGCTTATTTGAAAAAATGACATCAGCAGATCATTATGATTGAAAAAACGACTTTTTCAACTGTCATATTTTTTCTCCGCTTATTTGGGAGTGAATATTGATATGAAGTCATTTGATAATCTATCTGCGGAATGTACAAATTATCAGCACAATAATACGGACCAGTGCTTCTCCAATGGGGGTACGTGCACTCCGTGGTGTACGTGAGATTAAAAAATATATCTATTTAATATGAGCATCCATTAAAAAATCCTTTAAAATAAGTTATTTAATAAATATTCAATAATATAAAAGTGTGAATTCATGAAATGAATTGTTAGATATTCTACATCAAATCAGACACGGATGGCATCACATATTTTTTTCTTTTTTTTCAACCAAAAATGCCCAAATTATTTCACAGGGTTGAGACCACCTGATACAGACCATACTGGAGGAACTCTGTCACCGTGTAGGAACCAACCCACCGGTGTCGACCCCATACTTACTTTCATATTTCCGCTGGATGGAGCGAGGCTGGAGAAGGAGCTGAAGGAGGGGAGCGCCGCCTGTGTAACTGCCATCAAGCACTTTGACGCCGATCGTCAAGCGGTAGCAACGAAAGTGTCTTTCCTCCCTTTTTAAAAACTAACTTTTTCAGTCTTTACATGACCGTCTTGAGCTCAGCCAGCAGGAAGTCAGAGCCCGGCTCACCGGGGCGACTCATCCCGGGCTACAGTCCGCTCCGTGGTACAGGTTTCTTGAAGCTGCTCCCTCTTCTCCATTCCTCGCCCTGCTATCTCGCCCTCTTTTCTGCTGTTTATCTCTGTCAGCTGCAAGTCTAACTGCAAATCTCTCTTTTTCATGTAGGTCTTGACCGTTAGGAGGTGGAGCGTAATCTTGACCGCTCTTTGCATTGCCCCCTCTCTCTTAGTCCATTAAGGTTGTTTTATATATATATATATATATATATATATATATATATATATATATATATATATATATATAAATCACTAAGACACCAACTATACTATATCAGACAAACATATCCCACCTATCATATATATCACTATCATATACATCTCACCTGAACTCAGTGTCTTCCTGTTCTCTGGGATTCAAAGTATAAAGTAAACCGATGAGTCGTTTTACCAAAAAATGCATCATTCCAAAGATAATGTGTCACGATTGAAAATGACATAGTTATGAGGATTCCAACAATAATTTAGTTTTATTCTAAATACATTGTAAATAATCACTGTATATCTACAGTCCGGAAATTAACACAAAAAAACAATCGTCCCATGTGGGTTTATCACCGGAAGATCTGAAAGTATAAGTGACTTAAGGTGAGGCAGCTTTATTTGTAAGGCACCTTGTACACATTTAAATAGTTTATTATAAGGAAAGACACAATTATAAAGAACAGAAGTGCATAAAACACACTTATAACAGAATATAATTAGATAAATAGAATAGGGCAAAATAGAAAATACTATACATAGAAAACAATTGACCAGAATACATAAGTATAGGGCTGTTACAGTTTCCCCCCAAATTCATGTGACATAAATGTCTGCCACCTTTTCACGTAGACACTCTGACCTCAAGTAAACCAAACGAGCCAATAAGAGCCCCTCTGAGACAAAACAAGGTCTTCAACTCAATTGTTGATAAAAAATAGACTAAAAAGACTGATATTTGACTTCTAAACAAGGAATGAATAGCAATATTAAAATTTAAAAAAATCCTAAATATATATAAAAACATAAATATACAGGATATTGCAATGATTTCTAACAAATAATACAAATATTAAATGTAATATATCATATAGATGAATAAAATAATCATCTAAATGCAAAAAAATGCTTAGAAATGCTGGCCCTAAAACTGCAGAGTAGTGCAGGACACTCGTGACGATATGTTTCATTCACAACTCGGCTATCAGATGTATGGCCACTATCTAATGAAGCATGCTTCGGCACGGAGGGCAGGCTGTGTTGGTACATGCACATTGAAGTGCACGTTTAATGTAAATATGGTGTATAAACAGATTTATAATAACATGCCTGAATAGATATTATGTCGCACCACAAATATATCTCAGTATAATTTTTACGATATTTCATTCCAAGAGTTTCTTAGACATTTCAACCTCCGAACATGATATAACAAAATATTAATAAATAATAGTAAACCGATGAGCAGCTAACACACCAACAAGCATTTACAACCTCATCCCCTTTGTTGAGCCAATACTTCTCTAAGTTTTAACATACATGTTTGGCGTCTTGTCTTCCCAGAGACGACGTATGGTTCTGACTTCTGAGAAGACCTGTGTGTGAACGGTGATTATGTTCTTGCTGCTGTTTATCTGGCAGCGGCGGGCTGCTGTCTTCTCACAGATAATGGTCTCCTGACTGCTGCTGGTCCCCGATGACCAGCCCACCGCCGCTGATAACGACTCTCCCTCAGAGCACAGGACCTTCCACTATGCAGCCAGAAGGAAGACGTGTGGCGGAAGCCTCTTTTATGGTCTTAAGACGCTTTACACACGTTCCTTTGAGTTTATCTGTTTGTCCGTGTTTTCACGTTCAAAGCCTGAGACCAACGTGAGACTACGTCGTTATCAGAAAGACGAGGAAGTCTCGAGGAGGAAAGTAAAGAAGAGATGTAGACATTTCCTATGCAATTTATTATTATTTTATGATTACCAAACCAATATATACCTTAACATGCTTATATAATTATTTGGAGAACATGAAATAACACATGAAAAGAATTGGGATATTTGGTCTTTGCAAACAGAGCCTCCCACAATAAGATGAGGAACTATTTTCTGTAAATTCTATTTAGTCTATTTTAATGTGACCGCCTCTTTTCCATATACAACATTTTTGTAATCTTTCTTTTGAGACTCTGTTTTGGGCAGTCATGTGATATGTATAATGATCCGTGTGGACATTTGTAAAGTAAAGACATTACAGTTGTATTATTAATGAATTTAGTTTTTTAGTTTACACCATCTTTCACATCGTGAATCATGAGAATGATATAGCTGTGGGACCTTTTTGTTTGGCAGTGATCTACCCGGTAAAGTGTGGTCCTGGCGTCCTAAAAAAGTCCTTGTATGGTCTTTTAAAAACTTGAATGAAACAAGTCGGATGAAAAACTGCATGAAAAAAGTCAGCGTTTTGACAAAAGTTATCGTATGGCATGATTCAAATGATCATAGTATAGTTAGCCTAAAAAAGTAATAATATATGTCAAAAAAGTCGTCAAGTAGTCATATATGTTTAAAAATTCAGAAAAATTGTCCCAAAAACAAAAATCGGAAAAATATAGTTATCAGAGTTGAAATAATTTATAACAGCACAGTAAGTAAAAACATAAATCAATCAATTTACAGACAGATATTATTTTATCAGAATTATTTTTGACATACATTGATTACATACATAAGCATTTCCTTTTAGTATATACAATACTATGACATTGTTTATAACTTACATTTCATTATTTTGCATGCCATAAATGTAAACAGCTGTGACATTACGGCTGTTTAAAGAACACCTCGTGACTCGCTCTCAGCAAATCAGAATGCTTGATTTCATCCACCCGTAGTATAATATTCATTTGACGACTGTGTTATGACATTTCTATGACGCGGCTACGCGAACCGGAAGTAGTTTATCTGGTTCATAATGCGCAACTTCAGCCGGGTGCATATTCACTTTTATGCGTTGGAAGTATCAACAAAAATGATCTTCAATCAATTTCACACATTAAAAGCTGCGCCGATGTGTTTTTTTACAGCGCAAGTGTGGTGCGTGCTATCTCCCAACGTGTAACGTAACGTAACGGACACGAGTGCGTGAGGGGATCCCGGAAGTGGCTACTCGGTTGCTATAGCAACTGCAATACGCTGCTGTATAACTTGGGAATTGAAACCACCGAAATTAGCTCACGGTGTTTACTAAGTCTTTACTCTGTGTTTACAAAGTAAGTGTTTACTCAGAACTATATGGACTCTCTTGTGAATTCAACTTCAAGTTGTAATTGAAGTTAATAACAAAGTTAAAAGGTAAAATGAAGTCTGAGAGAATGCTGATAATGTATTTGTGTGTGTCTCTATGCGTTTGCAGCATGGAGGCCTCCTCCCAGAGTAAAGATGGCGGAGGACTGTGCAACAAGCCCAGAGCCTCCCAGTACAGCAAGGAAACCCAGGATTTGCTGAGATGTGAGATAATGCATGTGCTGCTATGTTTAGTGTGACACTGTGACCTGTCAGGTGTAACTGGAAAACAAACATACAATACAAGAGTTGATGTGGTGTGTGCATGTGTGTGTGTGTGTGTGTGTGTGTGTGTGTGTGTGTGTGTGTGTGTGTGTGTGTGTGTGTATTTCCAGTCAACATACACGTGTGTGTACACTTTTTTCGGTTAGTGCTTTGAAATATTAATCATTATCTCTCCTGGAGCTCAGCTATGATGAAGCAATCAAGATTTACCAACTGCCAGAGAAAACAGATCAATGAATGTCTAAAGAGTAAGTTTGAGAACATTGGTTGAGAAATTGAGGAATGATTGTGTTATAATATTGCATGATATCAAAGTAGTAACAATAGTGTAATGGGATAAAGGGTTTGCCACATACTGATATTGCAAAACTCTACATGACATTTCAAGATATCCAGATATATTGTGACTAGAATATAATTATATAGGTTCTCTGGTATTTTCACATGTTGGAGAGCAACATGAAATACAATATATATATATATATATATATATATATATATATATATATAATTATTTATATACATACATACTGCATTTCATATATATATATAATTATATATAAATAATTATATATATATATAACATTATTTATATATATAAAAATAATTATTGTGTTAACTTTTTTCCAAAGACGGAGCTGCTGTACCACTGACCTTTGACCCCACACCATCAGCATCCCCCACTAAGTCCAAAACCACCAAATCTGTCCAGAACTGTCTGCTCTCCAAGCCTCAGAGACGGACCGCCGAAGAGTGTCGCTCTGGAAACAACTACGTCAGAGAAAAGTTCCACCCCGGTCCCTCCAGTGTGTTCGGCTTTCATTTGTGTGTTTCGACGGGTCTATATTGAATACAATTTCTCCTTTGTAACTACTTGTGTTTTTTTCCACTTTCCCAGGAGACTTGGAGAAAGAGAAGAGGAAGCTTCAGAATATCTTGGCAACGGGAGAAGAGGAGCCAAAAGTTTACCGAAGGGTTCCAGCACGTCCGAACCCAGAGGCGGCGGAGCGGAAAGACCGGTATCAGGAAGGTGCGTTACGAGTCGCATGACCCATTACAACCTGACAATAAGTACACAATTTAATTAAGTTAAGTGGATTCTATTATTATAAGCCTAAAATAGATTCACCACCGTGCTTCTTTGCTTGGCTAAATATATCCAGTGGCTCTTGAACAAGTCTAATATTAAGTTGTTTGTCTCTTTTGTAGTGCTGGAGGAGATACAGGAGAGGAGACAGTTCCTGGCAGATATGTCTTCTCTGGGTCAGGAAAAGCAGTACCTCAGCATCATCAACACTCAGATATCACAGGTAACCAAGCAACGCTTCACATATCAAGTCTGTACTGCATTAGGCCGTCTTGGGTTCTGAAATATCCTTAAAGAACAAATGTTTTAACTTCACAGATAAGATACTGACTCGGTAATTAACTAGAACGGGCACCTTCGCAAATCACAAAATTGGGGATTGAATTATGAACATTTTGGCATTAGTTGCATGCCAATTGGATAGAAATTGTCCGCACTATGGTAAAGAGATATTGACCTTTTCATGACCTTGACCTTTGAACCAATCGTTACAAACATCTAATGAAATGGTCCCCGGATAATAACCAATCATCTCACCAAATTAAAATAATAGTAATAAAGTTTCTTTGAAAGTCGCAGTTGCACTTACACCTGTGTCGTGTCATGACTCCAACAACAGAGGGTTCGAGAACTGCAGGTGTTGGACAAGACCCGCAGGCCCCAGAACAAAGCAATCGCACCCGAGAGGAAATGGGAGACCACGGAAAAGACGGAGTTGAAGGAGACGGAGGGAAGAGTCACCGACTGAACATTTAAAAAGCGACTCACTGGAAATCAGGTGGAAACGACGCAACTTCAAATCCAGATAATGGAAGTGTTAGAGTGATGTGCAAAGAGGTCACAGCTAACGGAGCTACACTACAACTATATAAACAGTTATATAAAACAATATGAAGACAGAACTGTTATGTAAAGGACCACAAACGGCTTGTATTAAGTTATTTTAATCCACCGTCTTGCAGTGCAGACGCTCTTTCATGATGCTGCTGACAGAAGCCCTTGGTTTCAGCTGGACATCGAGGCAGAAACACAGACTACCTTAAAATGCAACTGACCCACCGGGAACAGACAAAGTAAACATACTGACATACAAACAAACAATGCTTATCCACAGATGTAATTAAATAAATGGCACTCGTACAAACAATATTAACACTTTTTTAAGGCAAAACACGGCAACACACAGAAAGGCATCGTAAAATATAAATTAATGATTACATCACCAGGGTTTCACCCGACGGTTAAAACTGTTATGAGCTGATGCTTCGCTGCAGTTATTAAAATACTGTATATCTGCCCTTTTTTAATATTCATCATTGCATGTGTGACCTTTTAATATTGATAAACTTTCTGACATCTGCACTTTAACGCGTTTTTCTTTTTTTGTGTGTCTCTCACACACGAAAATACAGTTTCTACGTCCATCCATGTCTTAAGATGATTTACATTACAAAAAAAAAACACTATAGCAGAAAAAAATATATTCAAAAGCGGGAACCCAAAGACCATCATAACGTAGCAGCTAGAAGAGCTCCGATCCATCGGGCGTGTCACGGGTAGTTTTCTGAATTTTAAGCGTAGCTCATCTTAATCTTTTTTGTTTTACTTTCACACGTACCACAGGCTGAAGCCGGACATGAATCCCTCGCAGATATCCAGCCGCTAACCTTTGGAAACCGGAATAACGCGGGAACAGATTAAAATGTCATAAACTCGAGATATCAGGGATCGACGAGTTCAAAGTGAACCGTGGCGTGACGCCTTCGCTGAACCTCGACACACAACGCAAAGATAGAGACGAACAACACTGGACAAACACGGCGGCTCTTAAAGCAGCCGAGACGTCAAAACATCTCTTTTGAAAACGCACAAAAAGGAAGATAGTCGCTGAAGAGACTTTTTGGAGAAGCATGGAGTGAGATGTGGGCGTGGAGTGGATTCTGGAAAGAGTTAATGACGGTTGAAGATGACCTCGTCTTCCCCGTCTGGTGCGTCTCGCCTCTTTTTCTACATTCTGCGTCCACGTGGCGCTTTTCTCGGGCAGAAGAGCGATGTGCTTCTTATTGTCTATTTGGTCTACTGGTATGCTTGTGTTCTTTTGTTTTCTTCCCATTGAGCTTCAAACGGAGGACGTCCGCTTCATCCGTCGTATCGGATGAGTTTGTCTCTGCGTCGCGTAATGATCGAGCGAGGTCGACTAGAGGTCGACTCGAGGTCGTTCGGTGTCCGCCCTGTCGCGATGCTCAGAAATGGGATTTTTTTCGGGTCTTTGTTTACGATAGCGAGTGTCTGAAATATGAGAGCTCAGGATGGAGAGACACGGCCAGAACGAGCATCCCCTCCTCCCCGACTCGCTTTCCTGAAACGTTCAGAAAGAAATGCCGCCTACGCTCCCTCCTCGTCGAGAACAATTGAAGAAAGAAAAGGAAGTAGAGAACGGGCGCCGCGTGGCCGCCGCTCTCCTTCGAAGCGCCTCTTCTCCTCTCCTCCTCTCCTCTCGGAGGAGAATGCGCCGTTGCTATGGTGATTTCTCCTTGCGGGGGCTGTGGCTCTTGCCCGGCTCCCCTCTGTGGCTCAGGCGCTTCAGCACCTTGATGGGTTTGAACTTCGCCCCTTTCTTCTTCTGCTGCTGCTGCGGCTCGACCTCCGGATCCTTATGGAAGTCTGACGAGGACGGAAATATGACATCAATTACTAAGATTAACAAAGTTTCTAAAAACAGAAACATAAAGAAAGGGGAAGACGCCACTCATACATCCTTCTTACGTTAAATGAACGCTCTTATCTTTAACCCACGACAAATACAGCCGTCTCTAAATCCTACCTTTTTTCTTCAGCATGGCTTCCATGAGTTTATCCTCCTCTTCTTCCCTGTGACAGAATGACTGTTAGGATCGCTGCTTATTGCATAATATTACAGACGAGGGCCACAGCAGCGTGGCTTTGATCACCTCTGCCGGTCCTGGTCCATGCTGTTCACGATTTGGTTGCGCTGCTCAATGATGGTAACCAGCTCCGCCATCAGCTCCTGGTCCCGACTCTTGTCCTCCGCCGTCCAGTCTTTCTCTGGAGGACGACATTTTTTTTAATACAATATGGGTGTGTAGCGTGATTCGCTTCGTATTTGTTCATCCGTACGGGGCGGACACCGGATCCGACTACGTTCTCTTAGCACGGCGGGGCAGAACACACACCTGGCAGGGTTCTTACACATTTTGACCAATGGATCTCCAGGACTTTTAACCAAATTTCCACGACATCTCGGTATAAACATGAAAAATGTAGAAAATGTTGCGTATTGAGAGCGTACGCCGGCTTATATTTTGAGCGTCTTCCTTTAAAAACATATTAATTATTTCAAACTCTGCGTAAATGAACATGTGATTTTAACACATTTCCATGACTTTCCCCAAACTTTTATGATTTTAGTTTTTTCCATGACTTTTCCAGGCCTGGAAAAGACCCATTTTAAAATTCCACGACTCTTCGAGGTTTTCCATGAGCGTCCGAACACACACCTGGCTTGTTGAGGAGACACCTCATCTCGTACTCCACGTCGGCTTGCCTCTCTTCCAGGTTCTGCTGCTTCGCCCTGCAGTGAGAAACGTTTTAGTTTCATGTGATTATATGAAAACAAAGTTAAACATATTAGTCAGTTTCTGCTAACAAATCCCCCGACATGCGACACACAGGGCTTTCATAGTGAAGTCAAAACAACCAATCGGCATTGATCCTGCTTGTGGCCCGTCGCTGCCGTCTCATACGTACGTGTAGACCAGCTCGGCCTCCCGCCGGACCAACAGATGCTTCTCATGGATGAGAGTGAACCAGTCCACCAGCAGGTGCTCCTCATCCTCATCTGGAAACAGAGAAGAGGAACACAGATATATATATGGGTACATGTTCTATTATCATGTAGTGTTGTTGCCTTCCCCCTATTTTTACTCGAGGAGATTGTTTGTTTTTTATAGTACTTTTGTGAGCTATTCAAGCCACAGCGTCAGTTTAGTAGTTTTACATTTCTTTAGTATAGGGAAAGTTTTACATTTCTTTAGTATAGGGAAAGTTTTACATTTCTTTAGTATATGGAACGTTTTACATTTCTTTAGTATATGGAACGTTTTACATTTCTTTAGTATTGGGAACGTTTTACATTTCTTTAGTATTGGGAACGTTTTACATTTCTTTAGTATAGGGAAAGTTTTACATTTCTTTAGTATTGGGAACGTTTTACATAAAGTTTTACATTTCTTTAGTATTGCGAAAGTTTAAAATTTCTTTAGTATTGGGAAAGTTTTACATTTCTTCAGTATTGGGAAAGTTTTACATAAAGTTTTACATTTCTTTAGTATTGGGAACGGCATCATTTCCAACATGTAACTTCAACAGATTCAACTAAACTACGCGCCATGCGTTACCGTTGGGGTTGTCTCGGAGCTTCTTCTCCAGCTGCACTCCCTTCTGCTCCAGCTCGTCCAGCTGCTTCTCCAGCTGGCCCATCTCCACATGGATGTCCTCCACTGGGATGTACTGGTCCGATTGCACCTGGGTTGGATGTTTGGATGAGGCGGATCAAGCAGACTTCATTTATTTTCTCATGACAGACACATACAGTACATGTCAGGGTTCCTACACATTTTGACCGATGGATTTCCAGGACTTTTCCATAACTTTCCCAGGACTTTTAATCAAATTTCCATGACCAAACTGGAATCTCAGTATAAACATGAACAATTTAGGAAATTGTGCGTATAGCCGGTACGCCGGCTTATATTTTGAGCGTTTTTCTTAAAAAATATATCTTATATATACATATATTTCAAACTCGGCGTAAATGATGTGATTATACAGGGTTCTTACACATTTTGACCGATGGATTTCCATGACTTTTCTATGACTTTTCCATGACTTTAAACCAAATTTCCACAACCAAACTGAAATCTCGGTATAAACATGAACAATTTAGAAAATGTTGTGCGTTTTTGAGCGTCTTTCTGTAAAAAAAAACATGAATTATTTCAAACTTCAAACACAATTTCCTTGACTTTTTCCAAACTTTTATGATTAAATTTTTTTCCATGACTTCTCCAGGCCTGGAAATTACCATTTTTATAATCCATGACTTTTCCAGGTTTTCCATGAGCGTACGAACCCTGATATGTTGTCTTTAGCTTCTTACCTTGCGTTTGATGAGAGGGAAGCCGTGGCCGGGGGCCGGGGGCCTGGCCGGACGGGGGCCTTTTGGCGGTTTGGTTTTGGATTTAGCCGGGGAGGGAGACGCCTTCCTGTTGAACGGGTTCTCTTTACAGGTGCGCTACAACGAGAGGTAAAGTTGGAACATATTGTGCAAAGTTGATTGCTTTTCTATCGCTGTATTTTGGAGGCGGACCTATTATTACCTTATTGTGTGTTTGGGAGGCCAATGGACTGGGGGTCGCTGAGGGTCGTGGCGGAGGCTCTAGGGTCCCTTTGGTGCCACAGCTGCGGCTGGGCTGCGGGGTCGCCGGAGCCGAGCTGGCACTCGATGGCATGGGAGAAGGGGCGGGGCTTAGAGAAGGGTGAGGCAGGCGCTCGGCCGAGGAGGAGGAGGAGGAAGGAGACGGCGTGGAGTCGCACGGGGAACAGATGGAAGGCTCCGAGACGCTTTTGGTGAAGGCGTGTTGTTCCTGGTCGCCGACGGCCAAATGGGGGTGGGAGGAGCTGGGGGACAGACTCTCCGTGCTGAGAGCTGGAGAGGGAGAGCAAGAGGAGGGCTGAGAGTGAGAGAGAACTAGAGAGGAAGGACGGTTTAGTCAAAAAGAAAAGAAACCAAAGACGAAAAACAGGAATCAAAGAAGTTGAGACCAAAATAGAAAAGGGATGGGGAGAAGAAGAACAAAACAATGAACATCTATAGACGACTTCCCACCCTGTCTTTTAAAAAAACATGTTTGAACTCATCCTCATCGTTCTAGCTCAACTGTGCTGAAGAAGTGCTAACGTACAATTTAAATGTGAACCTGACAAGAAGGATATGTTAAGGATTTTGAGTCTAAACTGTACATCTATGTTAAAAACGGTGTGTTTTGTCTCATACACTGCAAAAATTAAAATCTAAGTCTTTAACATCTGGCCACAGGGACCAAAGTTGAAATTTAGCCTTAGCTAATGCTAACACATTTACAATCTGGGTTGATTAATGTGTACGGTCCCTGTACAAATAAATAAATAAATGAAATGAAATAAGTAAAATTAAATATCTCAAATTAAGGCAATATATGCTTGTTTTTTGACTGACAAGATATTTCTTCTTACAAGGCAGTTTTAATGTTGGAGCATTTCACTTGTTTTAAGAAATCTTGGCAAGTCAAATTTTCCTGTTCTGTTGGCAGATAATTTGGTTAAGTTTTCTCAGGCTGAATTTTTGCAGTGTAGTTACGAAATGTAAAAAAGATAAATTTAAGGTTAACAAGCTGTTGGTAGGCGTCGCATTAAACACTTGTTCCTAACATGAGGACATGTGGGTGAGGAAGGACTATGGTGAGGATTAGGGATTTAATCCAGATTAAAAGAATGTTTTTTAACATTTGTCTATTTACATTAGATCAATGAACTGTAAGATGGTTTGAAATTAGCCAAACTTCTTACACGAAAAAACAAATACTGCATAAAATGAGTGGTTTTCCAATAAATGTCCAAACACTGCATTTAGTCGACATGCAGTGTGAAAAACTGAGGCGAGACGACGATAAATGGAACTCAAATTAAACGCATAGAGTTGTTTCTGTACAAAATGACACGTGGCCCGGTGGATGAACACAAAGGGAGCGCCGCTGCTGACCGGACTGACCGTGGTGACCCGGCGGCGGCTGCGGGGCGCGCGGCGCCGGCCGCTTCTTGCTCGCGGCGCTCCCGGGGCTGGCGGAGCGGGACGAGCTCCCGCCACCAGGGGGCGCGTCCGCCCCCGCCGCGTCGGCCGCCTGAGTGATGCTGTACCACGGGTGGCCGGCCGCGACCGCGGGCGGGATTGCGCTCTCTCCGCCGCCCTCTTCTTCCGCCGCCTCGCCGCTGTCGTCTTCGTCTTCGTCGTCGTCGAATGGGTTGGCGGGTGTGGAGCCCGCCGCTTTGCGGGAGGACAGAGAGCCGGTGTTGGGACGGGTTGCCAGTCCTGCCGGAGGACGGGGAGGGGCTTTCTTCTTCTTGGCGTCTGATTGGACCAGGGCGAGCCAAGGGGGGTCTTTGGGTTTATGGGTACCACTTGGCAGGCTGGACAGTGAGAAGCACACATATGGGGGGGACAAAATGAGGTCAAGCATGGAGGGTCAAGAAAGTACATTCTTCAACAAGGTGTAATTCAAAACAGACAGAGAAAGACAATGAAGATGTGAAGAATAACTTCTTTTAAATCACTTCTTAAAACCCACTTTTATAGAACTGCTTTTAAGTGATGTCGTCCTTTGATGTTTTTATTTTAATTGGCTATTTGTTTGGTTTAGTTGTATTCAATGCTTTTATGGTATGGTCTTTTTTGTCTGCCGCCATTTAACTTGTGTTTATCTGTAGAACACTTTGTAAACCTTGTTTTTAAAAGTGCTATATAAATAAAGTTATTATATATTCAAAAAAGGTTAATGAAATGTCGGTAATGGATGGAAAAAGTGTAATTCGAGGAGCGTTCGTCTACCTTCCAGGAGACCGGGATCTCTCTCGAGGTTTGGGGGGAATCGGAGGCTTCTGGTGTTCACCTGGGATTTCAAGACAAATGTGAGGATGAACATCGACGGATCCATTACGCTTCGTGTAATAATCATTTCTATATTCACGCACCGACTGGGAGGCCGTCCGTCGTGCGGGGCAACCGGACCCGAGGGGCCGGGCGAGGAGGAGGAGGGGTGGGCTCGGCGGGGCGACGAGGCGCCGGCACCGGCCGACCGGCCCCGTCGTTGTGAGCGAGCGGCGTGGACGGGGGCTCCCCGTTGATCGTTTGTTTGGCTGGTGTTTTAGCATCTTCCTCTCTCTCCACCTCTTCTTCGTCGTCGTCATCGCTCTCATCAAAAGGGTTGGGAGGAGACGAAGAACGAGGCACCGCCTCTTCCTCTCCACCGCCATCCAGCACCTTTTCCGTTTCCAAAGAGTCGGCTGCGTGTGTCGTTACAGCAGGGACGGCGGGGGCGGAGTCATTAGTGGGCGTGTCAGTTTCATTCGTTTGGCTCCCCGGAGAAGGAGGAGGAGGAGGAGGAGGAGGAGGAGGAGGAGTCTTCGCTCGGTCCCTCTCGGAGGGCGAGGTGTGAGGAATTGTGCTGCGACCAATCCTGGCGGACTGAGCCACCACCGGCTTCTTACTGATATCCGGCCGGCCGTTCCGATTGGCCAACGCGTGCCTCGCCAGGTGATGCGTGCAGACTAAGGCCCCGGAGCTGGTTCCCAATCGGTAGGAGCCGGGGAGCAGCGTGCTGTGACACTCGGTGCACCTGAGAGCACAAACACACAGAGCACAACGACACAGAGCACGACAACACAGAGAACAGATAGTTGGGATATAAAGTTCAAAAAAATATTGTCATGACCACAAACGTGTCAAAATAATAACTAATAATTTATTCCTGTTTAAGTTATTCTCTCTCTCTCTCTCTCAACATCTCTTTACCTCTCCCTCTACCTCTCCACCTCTCTCTCTCTCTCTGTACCTCTCTCTCTCTCTCTCTCTGTACCTCTCTTTACCTCTCCCTGTACCTCTCTCTCTCTCCCTCTCAACATCTCTTTACCCCTCTCTCTCTCTATCTACCTCTCTCTCTCTCTCTGTACCTCTCTCTCTCAACATCTCTTTACCTCTCCCTCTACCTCTCTCTCTCTCTCTGTACCTCTCTCTCTCTCTCTCTCTCTCTCTCTCCACCTCTCCCTCTCTCTCTCTCTACCTCTCTACCTCTCTCTCCCTCACACACACACCTGAAGCAGCTGCGATGGTAGAGTTTGCCGTCCACCAGGAACCTCTGCACCAGGTGGACGTGTTTCTGGCAGGCGGCGCAGGTGCTGCTGAGCGTGCTGCGCTCCACCGCCGCCGCCGCCGCATCATCATCATCCGCTTCTCCGCCCGTCTGCGCAGACGTCTGGCTCGGCTGGCGCAGGCAGTCAGGCGTTTGTTCGCGGGGAGAGGGGGAGACGTGAGGGGAAGCGGGGAGGATGAGAGTAATGGTGGACGGGGGAGATCAAACATGGAGTCAGGATTTGAGGGTGTGGACCGTTTGCTTAGCTACGCTAAATCCTGAGAGACGACTTCTGCTCATCGGTTCACGTGGCTGGACTTAGTTTTCAGTTCAACACATAATTTGATTAATAGAAAAATGTGTGTCATTTGTAAATTTAGATTAGTAACACAATCCACACAGCTTGGGGTTATGCAGAAGGGAGTCAGGTTTTGAAGATATATTGATTTTAGGCTTTTCTTAGTTTACTTATTATAATGTGTTAAATAAAAAGGTGGTTAGCGGCAGTGGATTGCAACGTTAGGATAGTGCTACTGTGAGTATTGAAGAAGAAGAAAAAAAAGGACTTAAAAAAAGGATCCAACTGTTTTTGTTTTTACCTCCTAGCCCACCGCCCACCCACATCCTACTGCCTAGGCTCAGGTCCACAGAGTGGAGGGGGGATCAGATGGGATGAGGAAGAGGAGGAGGAGGAGGAAGAGAAGGGAGTGGAATGGATTTCCATCTGAAGAAGGGGGGGTGGAGGGGGGGGGGGTAGGAAGGTTGCCAGTACATGGAAATGTGGCGATGTAGGAAAGAGGTTGAAGGTATGCAAAAGAAAAGAAAGACAGGATACAGAGGCTATCTTCGTCCACTCTACCTTCGCTGCTTCGCTTTTCCTCTGCTGTGCGATACAAAGCCCACACGAGGAAGCAGTAGTTATAAAATACTTATGTGCAATGGCAGGATGGGATTTGTATTGTACAGATAGTATGTAATATCCCCAAATAGCACATGCAGAATTAAAAATACACACGTGCGTCTGCTGTTTGAGAGTTAAAATGGATATCCGGACCTTCAGAGGACACCGTGAAGACAATAACTCAAATCATAGAGCGTGTTGACATGCAGCTCCAGATGAGTGTCATGCAGACAGAATGAAGTCCAGTGATGCGGATTTTTAAAAAAGGTATGCGAGTCCTAGATGAAAGGAAAAAGTAAATAACGGTGATTCCAGTTGCTCCTGGTGCAGAGTGGCGTTCTTACCTCGGACTCGGGCGCTTCGTCCTCCAGAGGGGTCGACGGCCTCTTGGGAGCCGGCTCCACGCGGTCAACAGAACTCAGCCGTTTCATGCAAGGGGGGTTCGCTGAGGAAAAGGAAGTCATCTGTCAATAATGGTTTTAAGGAGTAGATACGTTGTAGTTACACACACTTATTATACAAATTATTTCATCTCAAGATGTGCAGAGTTTGCACAGTTTTAATGGCTCATGGGAATGAGAAAGAAAAACACTAAATGCAGATTTTCCACGAGGCAAAACCATCAAACTCATTATCTGTGAACTCACATTCAGACTTACACTGTGTTGATCTGCACTTCACACATTTCATTTACACTACACACACTTTGCACACCGTCTATATTTTACACTGCTGTATTTGCATATACATTGTGTATATATATATATATATATATATATATATATATATATATATATATATATATATATATATATATATATATTTTGCATTTTATATTTCACTTTGTATACTTTATGCACAGTCACTGTTTCTTTCTTTCTTATATTTACATTTTATTCTCGTGTGTTTAGTTTATTGGTGCTACTGTGTCGACAAATTTCCCCTTGGGGATTAATAAAGTATATTTCTATTCTATTCTATTCTATATGGTCAAAATGTGTATCACGGTGTGTCTTTTACATGCACAGGGCTGGAGGTGAAGTCCAGATGAACAGGCTGTACTGACCTTGGGACTTGTTGTTGAAGAAGTTGTAGTACTGGGAGACGTAGGTGATGATGCTGAGCCGGTCAGGCACCTTCATGGACACCATGTCTTCGGGGTCCAACAGGGCCGGGATCCCCAGCTGCGTCTCTGCCACCTCAAAGGCCTGCGCCGGAGACAAAGACAGACGGGGGGGGGTTATCAAGAGGAACAGTAGGCAGTGTGTCTAAATGCATGCATACAATAAATAACCATCATCGGAATTATTTCTGCCATGTTTTGCCAAATACAGTGATTTGTGAACCAAGTTACTTTTAGGAGGAAAACAAAACTGACTCAAAAAAATTCATATATTTAAACTCATTGAGGCATTTTGCTCTGATTTCCCTCTGAGTTTTGGGACTATTTCTGTGGCATAAAGGTAATATAAACTGTTTAGAGTGAGGTAGGTGCATCGCCCTGAGTAACCGGCACAGTGTTTATGGAAAGACACACTGCTGTAGAGCTTTAAATAAACCTCTTGAATGTTTTGAGCCTAAACAAAGTTCCATTTACCTTCACTGTGCGGGAGAATGCTCAGAGACGGACATGCCAAACCTCTGATAACAAAACCAACACAATCTGCATCGCTTGATGCCACAAAAGTTGTTCAGCAAGTCCAGTTTCTGCTTTAAAATGTTTCTGGGTGTCTATCCAGTTGTGTTGCGTCTCAATTCTAAACATGCAGAAACTGAGACACAGAATAATGTCTTTCTTGCATGTGTGCAGAAAAAAGAACCGACTGGATGACCCGAGTAAAACAACCGCTGCCAGAACATCAGTCATTCCCTGATAATGTACCGCCTGGTCCTTTGAGGATAATCATCGGTCTAATGAAAAATTCCACAGAGGAAATGAGAGGGGGGTGAAGTTACATAACAACAGGGATACAATCGTTGGCAGTCACACAACAGTGAAATAATACAGCCACCAAAGGCTAAACACAGGCTGAGACCTAGAACCTGGGTCCATGCAATCATTTTCTGCCTTCATAAACCTCCCGTAGACCTAGATTTAACCTAAATATGGGCTATACAGGTTATATGAGCGTGTAGGAAACGTAAACCGACACTTGCAGTAAACTTATTTGACACCGATATCATATAAGTGTGAATTAAATCTCTGAACACTGACAGAAAGGGATCAACATGTGACAAGTGGTCATACATGAACAGGGTCAAACATGGGATATTTTTAAGTAGACCCTGCACTGTATGTATGTATGTATGTATGCATGCATGTATGTATGTATGTAAGTAAAAGGGCTATTAGAAAGGTAATCCTAAAATAGAGAAAACCAGTAAGACATTAACGGATCTCACATCTGGCTCCTTAATAATAAATATCTGTCTGAGGTGCTTTGAGTGTTTTTTACCATTTATAAGTTTAGTCAATAAATGTGTTTATTCATAATGAAAGCAATAAACAGCATTGGTTCCTCATCCAGCTGCTTCCCTTTTAAGAAAAGCTGTCGGATAAAAAAGTGCTCAACAGGAGCAATAAGCTGCCAAAGCTGAGCTCAGACTGGACATGAAGAGACTCCCTCAATGTTCTGGAAAGTGAATAAAAAATGAGCCAAGATTTATAAGCTGCAAATTCAGCCCGTCTGCACCTAAAATCCTCTTTACGTCGTCTCTTCTGGGGCTTACGCTAAGATTCCTCATGACATCGAACGCTCTCTTTCTCCCGCGTTTCTCTTCAGGCTCCATCGGGATGAAGCGACGCTGCTCTCACAGACAGTCACGTACTCTGATGTCATCACCCAGCGTGGCTGCTCGCCGGATTAGTAATGTCATGTCTGAATGAAGCACGTGAAGGACGCGCCGCCTGAAATCACACGGCTGATTCCAGCCGCCCAGCTAGAGCAAACAATTAGATTAACACACGCGATCATGTGAGTGTTGAAACCCCAAAGACATACAGCGGGGGAAAGGAAAGGACTCACCAGTCGGTTGTTCTCGTAGACGTTCTCTTTAGACAGCGAGCCGAAGTCACTGAAATGACAAGACGGAGAATTATAAACATTTGTGATAAGGGTGTAGAGATGTGTTGCTGCCCATCATGGTATCTCCTCTATATCAGCACTCTAGTGCAGCAGAAGACCATAAAGGAAATAGCCATGTCGATATACACTACCGTTCAAAGTTTGGGGTCACCCACCCAGACAATTTTGTGTTCTCCATGAAAACTCACTTTTATTTATCAAATTAATTTAAAAAAATGAGTAGAAAATGTAATCCAGACATTGACAAGGTTAGTTTTGTTTGAAATATTTGTTTTGTTCTTGAAACTTAAATTTCAAAGAAGGCCAGTTTTATAGTTTCTCTCACCAGCATAACTGTTTTCAGCTGCTCCAACATAAACATGGTTATCAGGGGTTTTCTACCCCTCCGTTAGTCTTCTAAGGCGATAACACAATGTACCATTAGAACAATGGAGATGGGCCTCTACACACCTCTGTAGAAACTTCATTAAAAAGCTCATATTTTCACCTTGAATAGTCATTTAACAATGTTTACAGTGTATTTATGACTCATTTAATGTTATCTTCATTTCTAAGTGACCCCAAACTTCTGAACGGTAGTGTAGGATGGTCTGGTATCGAGTTCTCTGGCCTATTTCCACTCGCGTTGTGAACCATCAACACTCTATTATTGGCCCGACAGCGCAGTGACGTGCGGTACTGGTGAGCAGTTGAGCTTCCAGACGACCAAAACGTTGACGACCCGGTGCCAGAACCGCACATGAACGATGCCCGATGTGGACAACAGGAAAGAGCTCCGGCATCAAACGGGAGTAATGGGCTTGTAATTCCAACTCTGCTTTGAAACGCCGGCGGTGGCCGAAGCGCGTTAAACATCCTGCAGTAAAACCGAAAGTGTGGTCGCGTGCATGAGTAAAAGTGTTGAAATGTGTGTATTTAGTAGGGGAAACGGGGGGGAAAACACACCGTGACCCCGGCGAGAGCTTGTGGAGACCATGTGGAACTCTCAAGAAGGAAAGGAACCTGTGAATGAGCTCTGTGTTGGAGCCACACAAGTGACCTCTGTTCTCCCTCTAATCTGGTTCCCATGGCCGCGGACACACAGAGCGGCAGCTCCGGCTTCAAGAGAAGCGCCACACGCGGCCAATAAATCAGAGCTTCAGCTGCTTTAAAATATATTTCCCCCAATTTCTTCACACGTCGTAGAACAGACGGTGCCAGCCGATGGAGACGTGAATGAAGTGAAGCATTTGATCTGTGAGTCGCCGCCTCGCTCCAAGGTTTATTTTGGGAAAGAAGACTCCGGAGCTGTGTGTGTGTGTGTGTGTGTGTGTGTGTGTGTGTGTGTGTCTGTATGTCTGTCTGTGTTTGTCTATCTGTCTGTGTGTGTGTGTCTGTATCTGTCTCTCTGTGTGTGTGTGTGTGTGTGTTAGGTTTTTAAAATACACGTGATCAAAACCAGAATATCTGGTCAATCTGGTTGTCATTCTGCAACGCTGCAGCATAGCAGTTTGGGGATTTGATGATGTCATTGAGGACAGTAAAAAATGAAGCTTATACATATGTAATAATCAAAAGTTTTAAAAGAATAGGTTAATAATTTAAACCCAGAGTAGATGGAAAAAATAAGTGCACGGCGCGAGTGTTTACACCGCCGCGTCGTGCACATGTCGACACATTTAATCACAACGTTGACCTCACTGTTCCAATCGCTTTGGTTTTATAGGACGCGGATAATTACTCGCAGCCGCGCCCGCTCCCTCTCCGGCGGGCGGAGCGGCGATTAATCTCGGCTGAAAATGAGACGAGGCCATTTGGCCCGCTAAGTATCGTCGCCCCTCCGCATCAGTGTGTTGTATTTCGAAGCGAACGCATCGGCTTCAGAGCGCGCCCATGGTCACCGCACAACGGGACGGCCCGGTATTAGAGGTAAATCCAGTCTGACAGGCCGAGGTCTCAGCTGCAGATTAGCCCGACGAGCTGTCGGTGTGGATCAGAGAGAGGACCGTCGGGCCGCTGCAGGGGAGACACGCTGGCTCTCAGATTGAAGAGGCAGAGCTTGAAAGCTGGGTGTTGAGGATGTGTCCACTCTCTTAGTTTCAGCTTTACTGCATATAGACTAAAATCAACTTCCCCGACGTGTCCCTTCGGTGACCGTTTGCTCTACAACCAGCCGAGCGGCGTCAGATTTTCTCACAAAAGTTTAGCACCGAAGGGGTCGGCATCATTCCATCACACAACATGTTCCCCACAAGCAGAAAAGAGGGACATAACATGTCATCTACCAGCTGATTGTACACTATCTTCTTACACCAACACGGGTCGTTGCTTCACAAAGAGTTAAACCGTCAACGTGACGTCGTCAATAGAGAGCTTGTCCTACTGAGGCACATTATGCAACACAGGACTAGTGCGTCTCCCCAGGGATGCATGTCCAACGTCTTATGAAGTAGTATTGGTTTATAACAATGCAAATAACGGAAATATTTCATAGAAAATGATTTGCCTGCCTTGATGTACAATATTAGAAAAAAAACACAGCATGTCCATCTTATTTTGTAAATCAAAGTACTAAAAGGTAAATTAACTTATCTCTAAGGACCTTTTCAGTTTGGGATCAAAACAAGTTGTGTGTGTGTGTGTGTGTGTGTGTGTGTGTGTGCGTGTGTGTGTTGCAGAGAGGAGGGGTGTGTTGTTACAGACAGGGCATGACTTGTCAGCTTGAGTTAATCACAGCACACTGGCCTCTTACTGTAGAATGTTCTTTAAACTTATTCAGTGTGTTTAACTATGATAACACACACATCATTTAAACATACTATCAGAGACAGTTTGCTAATGATTTTTTCTAATTGGACAGATTTCTAAAATGTATTTAAAAAAAGAAAAAAGTGTACCCTTGTTTAACAGGAGCCTTTTGTAAAGCCCTCAAACACGTCCCCCTATTTATCAAGAGAAATATGATATCACGAACAGACTAGCTACTGAGTTTGTTCTGCATTTGCATCCTGAAGAGATTAATTAAAATGCAAATGACTACGACAGTAGCTACTTGAAAACCACTTCAAAAACAGCATGTAAGCTAGTCACTCCTCATATATATATATATATATATATATATATATATATATATATATATATATATATATATATATATATATATATTAGATAATAGCAGTAGATCGCTGGAGATCCTGGCAAACTCAGCACTTTACTCAGCATTTTACTTTGTTTTCCCCCTGTATATTTAGTATTAGTATTTAGTTGTGTGTTTTATAATTATTTGTATTAATGCTCTGATGTGCACCGCTGCTGTGATTTTTGAGGTGTCCCCACTGTGGGACGAATAAAGGCACATATGATATCATATCATATCATATCAAAACAACGTAACCTGAAGCCAGTTTTCCAGTGTTTCATACATTAATAATTGCCTGAATAAATTTTAAATACAGCTGGTATCAACGTCCTGTCGATACATGTCGGGTTACTTACATCAGTTCTGGTCTGTAACGGTGAATTATGGCACAAAACGCCAGCCCGTCCCGAAAGGACGCCGACATGTCCTTTACGTCCACCTCGTCGTAGCGCGCGCACTGCGCCCGGCACCACTCCTGCAGCGCCTTCAGGGACCCCATGGCGCGAGCGTCACCGGGAGCCACCGGTGCTCCTGTGAATTAAAATAGTTCCGTTTCTTGAGTTCCTTTGTCGCTAGGGAGCTATCGGTTCAGTGAACGGGGCGATAGACAGACAGGCAGGCAGACAGACAGGCAGGCAGGCAGACAGACAACGCCCAACGATGCGAGACATTAAATGACAGCAAGTGAGTCACGTTAAAAAAAACTAGCATGGATGCTATCTAACTTTTGCAACTATAACACGTAACACGCCGCGACTTTAACCCCCCGTCCCGAGTTATGAAAACAGAGGACGACGTGTAAAGCGGTAACGTACTTTGACCAGAACCGCGCCAACTCAACGGAAAGACACGGCGCGGCTAATACCCAGAGTTCATAGCGGGAGCCAACAAAGTTCTCGGCGTCGCCAACTCGGCTAACTCGCTCGCTGCGGTCCGTAGGTCCGCCGGTAGCTCGGATCCGCTTCCCCGTGTGTGGGCGCCGGCTGTGAGGGCCGTGGTCGACCGGGCGCGGGGCGGTGATGCGGTTCCAGTGGAAGTCGAGGTGACGGTGTCCTCCCTGAGGCGGATCACCGGACCCCGTGTGTCGCTGCGGTGAACGCAACGGCTGGATTACAGAAAAAACAAGTCGTGGGCTAAACGGCGAAATCTTTTTCGCGGCAACAAAAAGAATAAAACACAGTGTGGAAAATACATCCCGGGACAATTGATGTTGATTAAAGCAACCGAGCCATCCCAGTTGCAGCGGTCGGACTGTTGGCGACACGCCTGCCACAAGACAACGTTGTTGTTTCGCCTGGCGGCCTCGCGGGGAGCTCGAGGGCCGCTTCGCCCAACTGCTTCTTCTTCTTCTTTAACGGCGGTTGGCATCCATATAATTGGTGCATTACCGCCACCCTCTGGAGTACTATTCCGTCAATTGACGCCGTACTCCTAAAACCAGTGGTTCCCAAACTACGGCCCGCGGACAGGATCCGGCCCGCCTCCACATTTGGACCGCCCCCCTGAACAATACCAGAGAAAAATACCAAAGACGCGATCTGATTTATTATTTGTTTCACCTGGCCCGCTGCCGTTAAGATTTCAGTGAGACGCGGAGAAAATATGAAGTGGTGCTCCTCTTCGCAGTAAAACATCTTTGATGGGACGTGTCGAGTCTCGGCCAATCAGTGATCAGATGTCGACAAGAGCGCAAACAAACAATATATATATATATATATATATATATATATATATATATATATATATATATATATATATATATATATATATATATATATATATATATATATATAAAAAATAAAATAAAAATGTTACCCTCATCTCTACATTTAAACTATACCCTATAATAAACTGTGTCCTTTAAGAACGTGAACAGTACTCTAATCTGTGCTCTTATCTCCCCCCGCCCAACTGCTACTCACCGCGAGATGTTACAAAATCACGCGATAGTTGCCACTTGTTTAGAACTCCGGAAAAATGGCAGCAGCGCCTCCGGATGAGGCTACCCTCCAGTCTCGCATCAGTAAGTCGATATAAATGAGCGTATGAAGGGAAAGCGACAGCAGGTACGCTTTCTGGGAACTCGGGGGGGATATTGCCAGTCTAAATTCGTCGCTGTCGGCCGTTGCTCTTTCCGGAGGGAAGAGATATACATTTTTTGAGAATCAAAGACGACGAGTGTCATCGAATTGAAAAGTGCAGCTGTCGATCAGGAACAAACTCCCATCGTCACTGTTCACACGTTTGCTGCGAGGCGCTCGTAATGTGTTCTCTGTTGACATCCATAGGTTAGTGATGTTACACAAATATGACATGTAACGCTAAATTGAGAAAAAAAACGTCCAGGTGATTGCTAACATCAGCTAGTTAGCTGCTGACGGATTCCTCAAGACCAGTTGGACGAAACTCACAACCAGGAACCATGGCCGTATTATGATTTATATAGGTCTGATTTAACCGCGTAACCTTACCGGATTTAGCAACCAGCAACTCTTGTCACATGCTACCAGATGACTGTTTGTTTGCATAAAGCAAAGTCAGCAGCTCTAGCTTTTGACTGTTTGCTTTAGGACGTCTAGGAAAACTTGACTCACATCTTCTGCTGTGAAATCTGTGAGTTGTCACGAGGCGTTTGACAGCTGTTTGTGTTTTTAAAGCAGCTGGTACTGAATATAGCCAAATGTATTTTTCGTTTTGCACAGACGAGGCCACCAACCCTTTGAATAAGGAGACGGACTGGGACACTATCAAGGGGTTTTGTGATCAGATCAACAATGAACCTGAAGGGTGAGATGATGATGATGATGATGATGATGATGATGATAATAATAAATGCATCACAACATTTGAGTTGTTCACCTTATGCAGAATCAAATCAACAATGTGACTGTTGATTTACACTCTAAGAACTTTGGTTTAAGCCGGTTCCACAGCTCACATAGGCTCTTTCGAAAACATAAGTTTCCTAATATTTCATCACAACTTGAAACATGTCGCACCATTCAGAGTGTTTTGCTTTGCAAAATAATACATGTTGTTATTCATCAGTCCCCAGCTTGCAACCAGACTTCTGGCCCATAAAATCCAGTCTCCTCAAGAGTGGGAGGCTATGCAAGCGCTCATGGTAAGCCAACGAGTTTAACGGTCTGCAGAACGACACATTAGAAGCCGTTTTATTTTATTTTCTTTCAAGGCATTTCAGTACAAATGTAAAAACAAAAGTATGACATCATCCCCAGGTTCTGGAGACGTGCATGAAGAACTGTGGAAAGCGATTTCACAGCGAGGTGGGGAAGTTCCGCTTTCTCAATGAGCTCATCAAAGTGGTGTCACCTAAGGTAAGGATCCCAGGCTTTTAATACCGACATACTGTTTGGCTGCTAATTAAATTACATGCTGAAGCTCAGGAAAACCGTATGGGAATGGTTAACGAAACTTATAAAACTGTAGGCCAGTCATCGGTGTATTTAATCTTCTGTCGTTCAAGCATAAACACATTTTAAAATACACAACTAAAATAAAAATTCCCTCTTTTCCTGAAGTATTTGGGTGCCCGGGCTCCAGAGACGGTGAAGAAGAAGGTGTTAGAAATCGTCTACAGCTGGACGGTGAGGATGCCGGATGAGACCAAGATAGTGGACGCCTATCAGATGCTGAAAAAACAGGGTGAGCGCTTCAGGCAGAGAGGAGAACGAGACAAACTAACAAGATGTACAACGAGTGGTCAGCGCTGTGCCATCCGCACTCGGGGACTTTCTGCAGGCGTCCTCCCACCATCAGAACACAAGTGCTGGCCAATTGGGCGCAGTTATCGTGGGTGGGGGGGGGGGTTGCATCAGGAAGGTCATGTGAGGTCAAACCTATGCTGAAGCACATATGCGGATCATGAAATCAAGAGGAAGAAGGAGAAAAAGAGAGGCGAGGGAGGATGAGAAGAAGACCGTGGAGGAGAGGGAGAAGGAGTAGAGGAAGAAGAAAAAGATGGAAAAGAAGAAGGTGGAGGAGAAGAGGGAGAAGAAGACTGAGAAGGAGGAGAGGGAGGAGAAGAAAAAGGAGAAGGATAAGAAGAAAAAGAAGACTGAGAAGAAGGAGGAGGAGAAGAAGACTGAGATGAAGACGGAGGAGAAGGATTCTGTTTTATGGTGATGAGTCACAACCACGAGCCCTTAGTCATGCTTAGTTGGCTGTAGTTTGATCTCCATGTTGGGTTTGAACCTTTTCTGTAGAGACGTTTGTTTTTTGACAGAATGCAACGGACCCTCTTGTAATACTTTGTGTACATTCGTCTAAAAGAAGAGTCCAGAACAATGTTCTCGCCGCGGCGTCCGTCCCGGAGAGGACTCGGATGACCCCGCCTCGGCCCAACTGTTTACATCTGAGGTCAACGGGTTTCCTCGCTCTCTTCCAGGCATTGTGAAGCTGGACCCCGAGCTTCCTGACGACAAGCCCCTCCCCCCCCCTCCGCCCAGAGCCAGCGATATCCTCTTTGAGGATGAGGAGAAATCCAAGGTATGGGTCATGACGAAGCACCCGTCCACTGGAACGGTGGTTTGAAAGAATGTTATAAATACATCTTGTGTACTTATTCAATTCTGTTGAAGTTGAACTCCCGGGGAAACCCTGAAGGGACCAAAAGGTTTACAAAGTTCTCTTCCTCTGTTCTTTCCTCTCCGTCTCTTGTCCTATCCTGTTTGGTAGATGCTTTCTCGCTTATTGACCAGCACTCACCAAGAAGATCTGAGGGCAGCAAACAAGCTCATTAAGGAAATGGTCCAGGAGGTGAGTCATTGCTTTTGTTTATGATGACAATAATGCACCCCAATATAACTTTTTTTTTAAGGCCGTTTCAACCATTTATTTTATTATCATAGTGTTCAATACTTCACGAGTAGAGGTCTCACAAATGTGGAAAATCTGAATATCTAATTAATAATCACGGTTTCGATCTAGGTACGATCAAACACACAGGCTGTAGTTTCAGTAAGAAGTTATTAAAGTGAAGGATCAAATTCTGAACTCATGCTGTTGAATATTACAAACATTATTTACGTAAGATATTGTATAGGTATAGTCCGGAACTTTAATATTGCCTTTTTATTACCATTGTGCATTATTCTGACTCTTTTGTCATCACCTTGATGAGGAAAAGAAAGTTTATTGTCATTGTAAAAAAGAAAATACAACAAATTGAAGTTGGAGATTCATCTTTCAGTTCATCAGCAACAGTAAAAACATGTATAACAACATTTAAAATGGGACATTTCTCATTTAAAAATAAATAAAACATAAAACACAGGTATCCAGGGCTTAAAAGTGAACAAGTGTCATGTAAAAGAGTATTTGTCCGGTGCTCGCTGGGTGGGGGTGATGGGCAAAAGCTGTTCCTCAGCCTGTTAATCCGGGTTTTAATATTCCTGGATCTTCTCCCTGATGGCAGAGGAACAAACCGAGCGCCCCGGGTGTGTGATATCCTCGTAGATGCTGCCGGCTTTCTTCCGGCGTGACGAACAAATTCACTCATTGTGAGATCCCTTTTCTCTTTTTTTCAAGGACCAAAAGCGCGTCGAGAAAGTATCGAAGCGCCTGAACGCCATCCAGGAGGTGAAGGAGAGCGTCGGCCTGCTGAGCCGGATGCTGGAGGGCTACAGCAAGGACGGCTGCTCCGAGAGCAACCAGGACCTCCTTAAGGTCCGGCCCCTGCAGATGCAGCTGCAGTCCAGTAGTTCTGATGATGCCACCGACTGCAGCTGTGGAGTTGATGCTCTTCACACGTCTGTTCCACAGGATCTGTACCAGCGCTGTGAGAAGATGAGGCCCACGCTCTTCCGCTTGGCGAGTGACACGGAGGACAGCGACGACGCTTTAGGTAAGGTGGCCGTTCTAAAAGGCCGAATCAGCTATCCGTCAAGTCACACGCAGATTATCGTGGAATCAAAACCACGTTGATGTTTCTAATCTGCCTTTTTTAAATTTTCTTCTTCTGCTCCTAGCCGATATCCTGCAGGCCAACGACAACCTGACTCAGGTCATCAACCAGTACAGGCAGCTGGTGAAGGGAGAGGACGTGTCTACGGAGGGCATCACTTTGCCCTCACAACCAGGTGTGTGTGTGAGATTACAAAGATTGATTATATAGCTTCTCAAACCGACTATAAGATCACAGGTGTGTGTCCTCTGTCCCAAACAGGCAGCAGTAGCTCGGCTCTGGTCGACCTGATGGGGCTTAACGCATCGGCCAACGCGGCGCCCTCCAGCCTCCAGACCCTGACTCAGAACATGGGCATCAGCCTCCTGGATGATGAGCTCATGTCACTAGGTAAGCACAAAAGAAATCCTCTGGCAAAGGTACTAAGCTTAACTTTGTAACGAGCCAAAAACTGACGAGTCAGCACAGTGTGCGACCTCAGAAGCCACATCTGGGTCGACCGCAACAAAGCTAGGAAACGGTTCATCACTCTTGGCTTGCTTACACTTTTTTTGATGTATTCAGGATGTGTTTGAAAGAGTTTTGGACGTCATTTACTGTGAATATGTTAATATGTAACAAGAAGTTAGAGTAAAAGTGAGTTAACCGTTTCTCTCTTATTTTCTAGGGCTGAATGTGACGGAAAACTTCGACTCTCGGAACAATGTTCAGGTGCGCTTTGAAAGATGATAATCTACTGCTTACATTAAATAGTAAATAAGAAGACAAATGTATGTCGTGCCGTACCAACTCTGCGTTTGTCCTCTCAGTCCTCTGACGGCAGCGACTCGTTTGCCGCATGCGTTCCTGCTGCAGTGCTGCAGCCGGCTGTGGTCCAAGCCCCCCCAGCGGCAGCAGCGGGCGCCGCCCCGCCTCGGCCCATGGAGGAGCTGGACATGCTGGGCAAGACGCTGATACAACAATCCTTACCCCCACAGAGCCAGCAGGTCAAATGGTCAGTTAAATAAACTGTGAATGTGTACATAATTATCACTTGGTTAAATAAACTGTGAATGTGTACATAATTATCACTGTACACATTCACATTCATACTTGCACTATGTTGATCTGCACTTCACACATTTCATTTACACTACACACATACACACACTTTGCATTTTGCACAATCTTTTGCATATATATATATATATATATATATATATATATATATATATATATATATATATATATATTTTTTTTTTTTTTTTTTTTTTTTAATTTTGTATTATATATTTCACTTTGTATACTTTATGCAGTCACTCTTTCTTTCTTATATTTATATTTTATTCTCGTGTGTTTAGTTTATTGGTGCTACTGTGTCGACAAATTTCCCCTTGGGGATTAATAAAGTATATTTCTATCTATCTATGTAAGGAATTAATAACCTGTTTTTTTTTAAAGTTGTTAATGGTGTTCACTTGAATCCACTCTTTTATTGGGGGGTGTATTTTTAACCGTTTGCTGTTCTTCAACGTTTAGGGATAAGCTCCAACCTCGATCCAGAGTCACTTTACGAGATCTGCAGACCAAGTCCAACTCCAGACCCGCTCCGTCTGGAACCACCACCTCCTCCTCCTCCTCCGCTGCGCCCCCCCCTCCGGCTCTCCAGTCCGAGCAGCCGGACGCTCTCTCGTTGGCGGCCGCCGACCCGTACGAACACATCTCCCTCTCTGACGTCGCGGTGCCGCTGGAGGCGATCAAACCCAGTAAGCGTGAGGCTCTGGTCACGTGACCACTTTTCTCTCTTTGTTTCCCCGCTTCACGTTTTCTGTTGTTGTCTTCAGGCAGTCTGTTACCGGTGACGGTGTTCGACAAGCACAGTCTCCGCGTGTTTTTCACCTTCGCCCGCGACTGTCCCCCATCGCGGCCCGACGTGCTGGTGGTCATCATCTCCATGCTGTCCTCGGCCCCGAGCCCGGTCACCAGCATCCGCTTCCAGGCAGCGGTACCCAAGGTGGGTTCTGAGAACAGCTGGTGGGGAGCAGAGCAGACCAGTGGCAGGGAATGGTATTACTTATGGTATTACTTATGGTATTACTTATGGTATTACTTATGGTAATACTTATGGTAATACTTGTGTTATTACTTGTGTTATTACTTGTGTTATTACTTGTGTTATTACTTGTGTTATTACTTGTGTTATTACTTGTGTTATTACTTGTGTTATTACTTGTGTTATTACTTGTGTTATTACTTGTGTTATTACTTATGGTAATACTTGTGTTATTACTTGTGTTATTACTTGTGTTATTACTTATGGTATTTCTTATAGTATTATTTATGTTATTACTCATGGTATTTCTTATAGTATTACTTATGGTATTTCTTATAGTATTACTCATGGTATTACTCATGATATTTCTTATAGTATTACTTATGGTATTACTCTTGGTATTTCTTATAGTATTACTAATGGTATTACTCTAGGTATTTCTTATAGTATTACTCTTGGTATTTATTATAGTATTACTTATGATGTTGAAGAAATGTTAGTCTGTATTCTTGTTGTTCTGAGTTTGTACTCGTGGTTATATTCACTTATTGTGAGTCACTTTGGATAAAAGCTTCTTGTAAATGACTTATGTTATGTAATGTGATGTGATGTGATGTAACCACGTCTTTGGACTAAAGTATCCTTTGTGCATCTCTCTTGTTAACGATGATGATTGTTGTGTGGATGCTCCCAGGTGATGAAGGTGAAGCTGCAGCCTCCCTCGAGCACCGAGCTCTCGGCCTTCAACCCCATCTTGCCTCCGTCCGCCATCACACAGATCCTGCTGCTGGCTAACCCTCACAAGGTGCTGCCCCCCCCCCCCACCCCCCCCATTGCAATTTGGTGACAAACACTGAGACTATTCTTTTCTTTGTTTACTCAAAGACCGATGTATTTTTTTTCTTCTCTTCTATGTTTTCAGGAGAAAGTACGTTTGCGGTACAAGCTGACGTTCAACCTGGGGGACGGATGTCACGATGAATCTGGGGACGTGGACCAGTTCCCGCCTCCAAACACCTGGGGACACCTGTAGGGAGGAAGAAGCGCCAGCCTCCCTCCCGTTCATCCGATGATTCTCTGCTTTCTTTAGACTGTAGGTTGTAGTTGCCCCACACGAGATCTCCTCCTCACACTCCAGCGGTTTCAAACTCTGTGGTTTGGTCGTACGAACTGATCCGAGACCAGTGGTGGGAACCGGCTTCTAACTTTGTGCCTTCCTTCGCACCTTCCTGTCCTTTTTTTTTTTTTTTTTTTTTTTTTTTTTTTTCTTCCTCCTCAATCACCATCCTGTGTTCCCGTAGAATTTATTTCTCTCTTCCGACAATCGTTCCAATGCAGCGAATTGTGTCCCCTGTCGTGGGAATGACTGGTGTGTCACTTTAAATCTCAACCGTAGAGCGTCTGATGCATTGTCAAAGTGTGTGTGTGTGTGTGTGTGTGTGTGTGTGTGTGTGTGTGTGTGTGTTCAGAATAGGGTTGAAACCAATCGCCGTCTTCTCTCGGTACGTCCAATATTCCCTTTTCAGTTCCAATGAGCCGGTCGCGTGCTTAAAGTGATGTTTACCGTCCGACTCGCAGCCAAAAAACTCTCGATGTATTCAACCCGTGACGTGGAATAGTTATTTTTTTACCAGAAAAATAACGTTGATTATCAGAATTGTAAATTAATTTCCTATCAAATGATGAATTCATTAATTGTGTCGGTGTTTGAAGGAACAGACGCCGGTCAGTGGATTTAATATACGATGCTGTCTTGATAAACATTTTGCCAAAAAACTTTGCATAGGGAAATTATTAAATTAAAGCAACACTTAGTTTGTTCCCCTTTGTGCTCGATGGGGACGGTATCTCTCGGTAGCGTACATAATTAAGTGGTACATTAGTTTTTAAGTTTTGCTGTCATAGGAAAAACAAAGGTGATCAATAAGTTTATGTCTTCTGTGAAGAAGGACTGAGAGGGAAGGGTACGAAACATTTGCCCCCGTTAGAATACTGAAATTATGCTTTTAATCTTTTGCACTTTCTTTTTTTTTTTTAAGATTGGGACACTTTTTGTTAAGTTTCACTCAGGATTACTCCTTTTTTTTTTTGTTGTTATTTTCACGCACGCAATAATCATGCACTTATTCTTTTTATTTTGCACATGAAACCGTTCCAAATTCCATAATTACATTTTCCATTGTCTTTTTCTCATTCGCTGTCTTTTCTATTGTCGATCGACCCCCAAAGAGGGACGCGTGGGTCCTGAGTCCCGTCTGATTCTACCACATGTGCCTGAGATGTAACGTCTGGATTTCCAACGGCTCCTGAACATATATGTATACAAACGAGTAGTTTGATCTCCTGTTCCTGTTTTCATTCGTCCACACGATGTTACAGAATCATCCACGGGCCGGTGAGTCGATTAAAGCACGATGACCCGGTTCATGAAGATTTAAATAACACTGGTTACACCTGAGTAATATGATTCCTGAAATACATGTGAAACTCCAGGTGTGTGTAAATACATTCACGGTATGAGGAGAGATCAAGTTCAGAATTACCCACCGAGTGATATTGAGTCGGTTCAAGTCTTACGTTTTCTTACGGTAGATCGACTCGCATCATCACACAGTGCCAGAAATAATTATGATAGGCTGTTTATACTATAATTTAACCAATTAATTTCCATTAGAGTTCTGCTGTCATCCATTTACAGCCACGCCGCTAACTCGTCCCCGACTGGGAGGAAGAGAGCAATAACGAGACGAGAGGTTTGCCTCGGTCGGCACCTTTTAGTCCTCCGTGGCCGCAGCTGATTATAATTTATTGTAAACTATGCATTGAGGAGGACTTTAACAGGTTTGCCTACATTGCCAGAAACCCAATTTATCTTGTTCACACTTGCTCATAATTGACTTTTGACTCTATTGGACTGCAGGAGTATAAATCAGTAGATGTATTAAAATTATTCCAGTCTGCCGGGATGATTAGGACTCCTTCTTTTTGAAAGAGGTCTCGGGTCTGAAGGTATTAACTCTGATTAATTACAGAACCTGAAACACGAGACGTTTCTTTGCTATTTCATGGGTGTCATTGAGGTGCATTCAGGGGTACGCTAGTTGCAAGTTATTTAGAGCTCCCGCTTTACCAAACCGAATAGATACAAGTCCTAGGTACGTGCAGACTTAATAACCTCGAAGTCCTGAACGTGGAGCACTGTGCATGCAGACGGGTCACCCTGAACCGCCCACATCCAGAACTACTGGAGGAACTACAAACATGTCACTTAAAACCCCCAAAAGGAGTCAATCAGCTGCAGTGGATCTAAATGTTTTAAGATTGTTACGCATCTGATTTGAGTGTTGTAACAAGGCCCGGACGTGTTTGTGTAAGACAGGAAACTGTCTTTTCCATTTGTGCTCATGTAAATAAAAGCTTCGTGCCATGATGTATATTTACACACATATGTACATACTGCTGGATACAGATTGAGAATGTACTACAAATGTGTATTTAAGGCAAATAAAGTAATTTGTTTGGCAAATTTACCTGAAGTATAAATAATGATGCCGATGATTAAGTAAATAAATAAAAGAAAAAAGTAGAAAACACGGTTTTGATTCTTTATTTATGAAGAGAAATACAAGGAGGATGAAACAAAGCAAAGCAAAAAAACTACAATTTAATCCACAATCCGTACGAAAATAGGTCTGCATGAGTTGATGAGCAGTAAATAGAAACGAGTCGTTTGTCGCTTGAGGATGGAAACAAGTGAAGAGAGACGGGAACAATAATTGTGGTTGCATGGTATCGACAGAATGGAATAAGATTCACAACTCGGATGCATCGCTTCAGTGTTCAGAAAAACACAAAAACATACAAATCAACGCAATAATTAGAACGCAACGCTCGTCAAAACCGGAAAAACAAAAAAAAAGGATAAAAAAATAATAATCTAACTTTAATAAAAACCAGAGGGAAAGACACGACTCTGGACGGGGACGGCGTAAACTATAAAACCAAACGTTCCCGTAGACCGCGGCGGAGGGACGGAAACGGACGGCGTTCCGACGTTCCCCCGAGTCGACGTTGGAAAATAAGAACGGTAAAAGTTTTAAGTTTAAGTTGTATCCAAAAAAAGTACAACGCTAATGAAAGATATAAGCCCTTACCTCCTCTGTTTTTCATTTTTAAATCTCCCCCCTCTCGGAGATGGAAAAAAAGTCGGGAGAGTAAAAAGAAAAATGACACTTCGAACACATTTAAGTAACGCAAGTGAGCTCTGTGCTTCCCGCTTCATGATTCTACTTCCTGGGCAGTGCGGCGCCCGGGGGGGGAGGGGGCGGGGCCACAAACGTGTACGGGACTTGCGGCCCGAAGCCCAGGAGCGCCTGCTGCTGCGCCGCGAACTGATGAGTCATCAGAGACGGCAGCCCGCCGGCCAATGAGGGCGGGGCGAGGGGCTGGCTGAACTGGCTCTGCGGCTGGCTGGGCTTCTCCGGACCGCCGTTGCGGGCGACGAAGGCGGCTCCGCCCACGGCCGCGCCGCCGCCGTAGCTCTGGTACTGATCCGAGCCGCCGCCGCCGCTCCTTTGGCCTCTGTCCCTGAAGGAGGAAGTGGCGTTGCTGCTGCTGTGGCTGTCGCGGCCGTAGCTGCTGCGGCCATCTTTGCTTCGCCGCCGCCGCCGCCGCCCATGCTGCGATCACTTGGCCTCTGGAACTGGTTGGAGTTGTTGGAGCTGCTGCTGCCACGGTAACGCATCCTCCCACCTGTCACAATTTAAAACGTCAGTATCGCCACACTCCGTCGTAACCGCGGACCGCGACGCGCCGAGCCGTTCTCACCGCCGCCGCCGCCTCCGCCGCCGCGCTCCACGAACTGCAGCAGCTTGGGGTTGACGGCCTGCCGGGCCTCGGACAGAACCCGGACCAGGTCCCGCGCCTGCCGCATGTTCCCCGGGGTGAAGAAGGTGTAGGCCGTGCCCTTGTTGCAGCTGCGCGCCGTGCGCCCGATGCGGTGGACGTAGTCCTCCGAGGAGTTGGGGTAGTCGTAGTTGATGACGAACTTGATGTCTTCCACATCTTTTGGTTTAAGAGCGATCGGTTTTAGCGCGTGGAGGAAAGGAGGAGATAGAACGATGTCATGTGAGGAAAAAAACATCATCACACACACACAAAAAAAAGCTTTTCCAGATGTAAATATATATATTTGTAGATGTATTGTCAATATAAAATTACTTACCTGCTTTATCACCGTGAAACAAATTCACACCTCCAAATATATATTTTTGTTAACTGATTTAAATCCAATGCAGTAAAAACTGAACTTGACTTCAGTTTTTTTTTTTTTTTGGGGACATCAAGCACAACAGAAATGATGTCACGGCTTCAGAAGCCTTCACCTCTTTATGAATACTGAATGGTCAGAATGTGTGACGAGAAGCTGCCGGTGTTACATAAGACGTGGAGCCGTGACGGCGCCGCTGATCGATAAGCCGACCTCCCCTCCCCCCTCCCCCCCCCCCAAATCGCGACGGCGGGAAACCATCTCACCGACCGAGACCCGGTTTGAAAAAAAAAAGGACGGCGCTATTCTTTCGAGTATGAGCACGATGGAAGTACCTGCATGTATGGTGAGCTCATGGAGGAGTTGAGAGGAACGGGCCGGTGAGGTACTTACCCCCGTCAGGTTGTTTTTACAAAGGTAGTCAGTTCCCCCTGATCAGTCCTGGTTTATAGTGAGGGGCTGAGGGGGAGGGAGACAGGATTCATCCCTCACCTTCTGCACACACCCGCAAGGTCAGACGGGAGCAGAACCGTTAAACGCACACAACGGCTGGTTACGTTGCTCTCCCTCGCGGCATGGCAGGACCCTCCTCAGACCCTGGCCAGGACTGGATCCAGACGAGCCCCTCTAACTGTCTCTCTCCTGTCTGTCTGCCTTTGGGGGGGGGCGGACCGATGGGCAGACACACAGGAACCTCAGGCTTCTCCCAAGGAAAGGCTCGTTGGATATAAAACTGACAATACCGGGGCAGGGGGACCTTAGTGACCCAAGAGGAATAAGAGGGCTCTAATCCCTCTAAAACTAGCCACGCTTCTACTTTTAAGCGTGACGGACAGCAGCACAGACTGTTACAGCTGCCGTGTGCTGCCAGACCCTGAGAGGAGAAGAGGGGGAAAAAAGAACAAGGATACGGTCAAAAGACACTTCACTCATCCCCCCTTCTCACATGAACCCTGACAAACCAATTTGATCGCTACCACAGCCTTCCTGTCGGAGCACCTGAGACAATTCAGCCCACGCTGTCCTCCTCAAATGCATCCGCACGGCTAAAAACTACGTATATCATTGAGATGGATGATTTCAGTGAAGAAAATATGCTCCGTGCAATGCAATTTGGTGATTTTTTTTTTTATCTGCGGATGAACGGGTATGATTGAAAAAAATCCCTTCTTTTGATTTGAGCTGACGCCGCGGAGGCGGAGGAAAGGTGAGCGGTGGCATCTCGGCGCTCGGCCCTCCGTTCAGGCAGCGGGCCGAAGAGCCCCGGGTCAAGGGAGCTTTTCTTTTTTCTTTTTTTTTTTACAGTGCAGTAATAACAAACAGGACTAGAAACCCATCAGGCCTGCAGCCTCCATGCTTAGGCGTACGTTAAAAACAGAGAGGGAGATTCTTAAATGTAATCTGCATTATTATTTCACTGTGAAATCGCCAAATTGATACCGTTATAAAAAATAAATAAAAAAAAAACATAATATCAACCAGACAATAGTCAAAGGCAGATAGTTAGACATTTGATGCACGAGAAATGCATTTGGGTGTTTACCCCCGTTTCGTTGCCGGGTAGAATTGGTCTCATCTGTGGCATACTTACCTATTCTACTGTCACGTTGCTGTACACACGTACTATTTTAACTTGTTTTTTTTCTCGTGTTACTCCATAAAAGTGTATAATACAGTCCGTATCATTTTATAGGAGAAAAATATAATAATTCAAAAAGGGAAAAATGCCGAAAGAATGAAGCAGAGAGACAATCAATCATGCGGGAGATTGTGCAGCTGTAACTGGATGTGTGAGCGGACATACCCAGACCACGGGAGGCCACGTCGGTAGCAACCAGGATGGGAGCTTTACCGCTCCGGAATTCTGTGGGATTGAAACACAATGTCAGCGGGAATCAGACGTGGACGTCGTCTCCGCTCCACAGGTGTGATGGGCGAACACCGGCGTGGACTGGAAAGTATCACCGTGTTACAGTTATTCTTACCAATGAGTACCCAATCTCTTTCTGGCTGGCTCTTGTCTCCATGGATACACATGGCTGGCCAGCTAGACAACAACAAAACAACACAATAAAGTGTGAAGATGAGGGGAAACTCTGAATTGCTTCAGTCCATCAGATACTGATCATAATGAATCCTAGTTGATTCATCACAGTGACGTCTCACCCTTGCCGCCTCATCCTCCTGGTGAGGTCATCGCAGCGCTTCTTCGTCTCCACAAAGACGATGGTCTTGTTCTCTTTCTCGGCCATGATCTCCTCCATCAGCTGGAACAGTCTGTCGACACACACACACACACACACACACACACACACACGGTCATAGCACATCACTGGCACCTATCTGATTCAACGGAGTGAAAGAATCGGCGTGTGTTGTGTCATAACCGTGGCGTAATGTCATTTAAGGTCAGGGGTCTTCCGACTCACTTGTGGTCCTTTTCGTTCTCATTGCAGACGTCGACTATCTGCAGGATGTTGTGGTTGGCGCTGAGCTCCAGAGCGCCCACGTTGATCTGGACGTGGTCCCTCAAGAAGTCCTCCGCGAGCTGCCGGACATCCTTCGGCCAGGTGGCGCTCCACATCAGAGTCTGCCTGTCAGGCTAGGAGAGAGACGGAGAGAGTTTAACTTAAAGTGCTTCTATATTATTACAGGGTTCTTACACATTTTGACCAGTGGATTTCCATGAATTTTTCATGACTTTTCCATGACTTTAAACCATATTTCCATGACCAAACTGAAATGTCGGTATAAACATGCACATCTTTGAAAATTGTGCGTATTGATTGCTTACACCGGCTTATATTTTGAGCGTCTTTCTTTAAAAAACGTCATTATTATTTCAAACTCTGCGTAAATGAACATGTGATTATAACAATTTCCATGACTTTTCCCAAACTTTTATGATTAGAGTTTTTTCCATGACTTTTCCAGGCCTGGAAATGACTATTTTAAAATTCCATGACTTTTCCAGGTTTTCCATGACCGTACGAAGCCTGTAATTAAGTCACGTGATACATTTCTTTTTAATCAGCTAGCTGAGCCTACCCTGATTTGTTCCACAATCTTGCGAATCTGGGGCTCGAAGCCCATGTCCAGCATGCGGTCCGCCTCGTCCAGCACCAGGTAGGTGCAGCGCCGCAGGTTCGTTTTGCCGCTCTCCAGGAAGTCGATGAGGCGACCAGGTGTGGCGATGCATATCTCAACACCTGGAGTCAAACACAATCAACATAAGACGGAAAACAACACATTATTAGACGCTCAGGCAGAACATTGTACTTACAGTTCAACTCTTTCTAGCAATTACTGGCTTTAACCACACTGCTAAAAATATAGGCAGCAGATGTGGAAGTGGCAAATTAAAAGAGAGATAGTGTGTGTGTGTGTGTGTTTAATTTACATATCAGGAAACAGCTGTGTTTTATTCAATTACATATATTGTTTAACTTTATCAAATTTGGAAAGTACTCGAAAATACACAACTTCGTATATGTTGAGGAAGATTTTTGATACACGGGTAACTATTCTGAATCATCTATGGTACGTGCCCGTCTACAACCATACGCACCCCTCTCGAGGTCTCGGAGCTGTGGTCCTTTGGGTGCTCCGCCGTAGACGCAGGTGGTTTTGATACGAGAAGCTCTGCCATATTCGTAAGCGACCTGTTGGACCTGCTGAGCCAGCTCCCTCGTCGGGGCCAACACCAGACACTAGGACGAGAGGCCAGAGAAGAATGAGGCAGGTTTCCCAGGCTGTACGCACACACTCAAATAGTTGAACACTATCCAACATAAGTCAAGTGTAATTTGCACTCACAATTGGGCCATCTCCCCTCTCCAGGTAGGGCTGGTGGTTGATGTGTACGATAGAAGGAAGAAGATACTGGCGGGAAACAAAAAAAAATACAAGTGTTAAAAGGAAATCAAGCAAAACAATTAATCCTTTCTAAAAAAAAAAAAACTCAATTAAACATTGGGTCTCACGCAAAGAACGTCTCATGCGACCGGATCATTTTTAAGTGGCATGAACTCGCCACGTTCAGCAATATTCTCACATTTGAATCTCTTGAATGGATCTCTGAGAGCAGGACTTCAATATGAAACCTATGATACAGCCTTAGTTGTTATCATTAGGCATTAATTATGCTATTTTACAACTCAGGACGCTCATGTTTACTCTGGTTATTTACACGGTAATCTTAAGTTGCTGAATCTGACGTGGCACACTCAGAAAACAAAGTAAACATAAAAAAGTAAAGACATGAATTAAGAAGTAAAGATAAGAATATGAAGATGTTCTTGCATGAGGTTCAATATTTATCTTCAGTTGTGCTGCTGTTCTTGATTTGCATATATTTTTATGGTTTAGCCATTTCTATTCTAATGTTATGTTTCTAGTGATATGTGAATAAGCTCCTTATAACACAATGTCATCATCATGGAGGAGGACGAAGAGGTAGCCTTACAGACAGCGTCTTTCCGGAGCCCGTCTGTGCGATCCCCACCATGTCCCTCCCACTCAGGGCCACAGGGAAGCCTTGAGACTGGATCGCTGTTGGCTCCTTGAAGTTCTGCTGTGCCAGCACATCCATCACATGCTCTGCCAGAGGAAGGAGGACAATCAACAAGACAGTTACACTCTGTACTCTGACTTTGGTTTCTATCTATTAGACATTTCCATCCAAAGCACAATCCTTACCACTATCAGTCAAAATATTGTTATTGTAAACATACCATGAGTCCTTGTTAGACACATTTGACTAACACTATAACTGGTCATTTACACCGTACAGACGTTACGGTTTGTGTATTTTATGGTTTACTCACGGGGAAACTGCGCCTGGTGAAAGGCAGGGATGGCCTTTGGACAGCCAGTGCCTCTGATGGTGATCTCCTTCTTTCTGCAGAACTCTTCCATGTCAAGCTAGGTTCAAAAAAGGAAACATACAGTCAGACATGGCATTTAAATTATTCATATTTTTTGGAATAGCTTCTATTAAAACTATTCCGATTCAGTCATTATATTACAGGATTCTTACACATTTGGACCAATGGATTTCCAGGACTTTTCCATGACTTTAAACCAAATTTCCACGACCAAACTGAAATCTCGGTATAAACATGAACATAAAACAATTTAGAAAATGTTGTGCGTTTTTCTTTAAAAAACATATTAATTATTTCAAACTCGGCATAAATGAACATGTGAATAGAACAAATTTCCATGACTTTTCCCAAACTTTTGTGTTTTAAGTTTTTCCCATGACTTTTTCAGGCCTGAAAATGACCATTTTAAAATTCCATGACTTTTCCAGGTTTTCCATGACCGTACGAACCCTGTAGGTATGACTGTACTTCATCATTAAGAGGTGTAAATGTGTTATTGTTTGCTGCTTGATGTATAAATAGCGCATGCAATTACAACATGTGTGATGATGGCCGTCAAACTAAATAGAAATGACGGACATTGAAATGTGCTCGGCTTCGTCACTTTCCAGAAACGTTTTACGATTCATTCACGTTTGAAACTGTGAAGAGAAATTTATCGATCTACCTGACTCATGTGTTGGACCTCAGGGTGTTCGACGTAGAAGTTCTTCTCGAATTTCGGGAGCTCGTCCAGGTTCCATTTCTTCTTGCGTAGACGGTCGCCTGGATTCCCAAACTTCATCGGTGGCGGTCCGCCACGACTGTTCGAGGCCCCAAACCTTGGCCTGAGAGAGAGAGAGAGGAAGAGAACGAGAAAGAGAGGGGCAAAGAGATAAGAGCACTGGGCAATCAGCCAGGCTTTGCCTGCAGAAGTGTAAACACTATATATTGGAAACGGTCGCTTACAACATGCACATGACTAAATATGAGCAATGCTGCCATTTACTATGGTCACCAAAGAGATCACGTGATCATTTACATCTGTATTTTAGGTTTATCTGTAATAAACATCAAACACTCCACGTGGAGATGTAGTATTTTCATGAAGGTCTGACCAGGGTGGCAAGTCTGCATCTTATTGTTCTGTCTTTTAGCTTTAAAAAGAATCAGTCGGGAGGGTTCACCAAACACAATAAGCTAGCTACTCGTGTTCTAGTTCTTTGGCCATTATGTGGAACATCATTTTCACAACTAAAAACAAAGTCATCTCGGTGCTCAGTTATGTTCGTGCCAACAGACATCGGTGATAACACGACCTTTACCCAGCGCGATGTTGACAGTTAAAGGGTTAAACTAAGAGGCCTCGAGGCGGGTTGAGCTGCTCTAGCTAGCTACCGCTACGCTAGGTTGTCTCAGTGTTGCATTTTCGAGAATACCAAAATCTCCAAACTGCAACTGCTCTGGGTCAAACTGCCTGTTGTGCTGTGGGATATTTGCGTGTTTTATTTCTGTACATGAAAAACCAACTCGACGTTAGCTACCTGTCTCGACCACGGTCGCCGCCGTAGGAAGAACTCCCTCTCATCTTGACGGGATAAAGTGAATCCTCTCCGCGATATTTGTCACCTAACGTTACGCTTTAACGTTTTCCACCGGCTCGTTGACCTTGCGCGCTGCTATAAAATCTTATTTACGCTCGCAAAAGGTGTCCGTTAGCTCGTCGATAACTACACCTCGCGTGAAACACGGAATTGAGTAAACAGTTTTCGTCTGCGTCACGTAACGTTGGCCAACTGACTCGCACCTTCCCCCCCGGCTCTCTTTTGTGACGTAAATTCAACTAGTACTTCTACGTATCTTGGTTTCGATGCAACGGACCTACGTACGAATGGCCACTAAGTAATAATGGTGAATACCATTTTTTTTAACCGTAGTGGTACTTTTGACCAGTTGGTGGCGCTGTGGCAGAAACTGAGAGCCGGAACCGTAGAAGAAGAAATCCTTCAGGAAATGCCACTCCATTATTTGGGTTTTCCGTTCCTGCGTTATGTGCAGATTTATGTTTTGAGACATTGAGCCATAAAATATGAAGTTACGATCTTTATAATAGTATGATAACCAGTTAATATTAAAGTGGACCTTAAGAAAATGCCGTTGTTAATTCAAAATAGAGGACTTGACCGCATAAGCTCGACTACGGAACTGTTCGACAAATATCCACATTTACAGGTTTGTTTCTGGAAAGTGTGGCTGAATTTATTAGTTTCTTTTGTAAGCAACAGTGCATCATTTGTTGGCAGAGTAGCTGTTAATGATAAAGCGAAATAGGTATTCCCTTTTATGAACGAGATTCGGGTCTGACATGTGGTGGATAATACAACAAACAATCACGTGGTATTTTCATAATTACATCTAAAATAGTGAAACGTTGGGGAATTGTAAATGATGTGTGTGTTTGTCCTCAAATATAACGAACAACTACCATATAAGACATAAAATAGGAAAAAAAACACCCGATTTCTGACTTGATTGACACTATTTGAAATGATGAAAATGATGGTACTTTTGTAGTTTGACTATGTTGAGGAAATGTTACTTTCTGCATTCTTGTTGTTCTTAGTTTATACTCTAGGTTGAAATGCACTTATTGTAAGTCGCTTTGGATAAAAGTGTCTGCTAAATGACATGTAATGTAATGTCTAGTCTTTATTGAGAATTGTTTGACCTAACGTCAACTTAAAGGACATGGGGAGTTTATTGTCTTTACACTTATAACATTGTATTGAGACTTTTCTTTCATCAGTTAAAAGATAAGTCTACATTTCCCTTCTTTTTGACAAATATAAAACTACATTTTGTTGTCACATAATACAACGACCAATATGATCCATAATATGAAGGTTTACAATCTGTGCTAATAACTCTGAAGTAACACTAATTAATATTATAAACTGATGGTGTTTTTGTTTCTTTTTCAAACAATACATTATATTTTTTTAATCTTGTGTCACAGGAAAATGCAAAAACATTTAGCTCCAAGCTACCTGTTGATGTCGACCCAAAGTGCTTCTTGTATGTCTCACAAAGAGAGTTTGCTGCCACAACACCAGCAGACGGTAAGTAAAACCTCAAAGTGGGAACATTTCACCTGAATATCCACCCTTCATATTGCTCAGCTCACACACACAGGGGTTATTGTGACAGTCCCTAAATGTAGGAACATGTCTCTGTAGTAGAGTTCAGCCTTAATACATGTTTTTACTTATTCTTGATTGGACTGTTTGGTATGAAATATAGAATCTTAATATGTGTCTCTAGCTTTTAGATAATCCTTTTAAGTGAACCATTCAGGATTATAAAGATAACACCTGCCCTTTGTTGTACCCATCAGAATGTGTTTCAGTAATTGGATCTAGTGACGCCACCACCTGCCATTTGGTTGTTCTGCGACACACCGGTAACATTCCTTTCATCAGATTCCTACTGTGTGTCTTATTATTGTGCCTGGGTATTCAGTTAGTTATGCCATTTTTCTTTTGTCTCTACCATTTTGTATTCTTTCTTAGGAAGTGGAGCTGTCTGCCTGGCTCACTGTGATGGTTCCAGCACCCGGTCTGAAGTCCCGCTCCTTGTGAAGACGGTGACATCTCTGAGTGGCTCCAGTAAGGAGGGCAGGTAGGAACTAGGAAGCACACAAATAAACACGTATAATAATGGATTCACATCCTATTCAGATGATCTTTGTTTTCTTTTACTTTGCTTTCCATTATCTAGACTTGAGCTCCATCTTGCTGGGGGATTTAACGATGAGTCAAAAACATCCCATAAACTCAGCCTCAGCATACTGGGTATACTCTTTCAACTGACCTTGTGTGTTATTGTGATATTATGCTGCTAGCAGTTAAGCTTTCTAACACATACAAATACTCTTTTTTTTTACTTTACAGGAGCGTTCCAGAAACTGAAAGAGGATATTCATCTGGAAACATGTTGCATCACAGGTAACTTTGACACTTATTAACTGTTGTTTTACAAGTATCCACCAGTTCCGCCTTCATCTAGTTTACACTTTTGCTCTGTGTTTGTAGAAATGAATGACATCGTTGTCGATGGAAGTCATCGTCCTGTAGTATATGGAATAGGTAAGTAATGAATATGTTACAAAGTGGGAGTGTTAATGGCATGTGACCTCCAATATATTGTGTACATGTCTGTTTCCGCTCAGGTGTAAATGTTAAAACAGGGGAAGTGTTCCCTTCATCATTTACTCATAAAGGACCTGCAGAGGAGCTGCGATCGGCAAGGACCTTCACCGGGGGAGAGGTACATATATCATATATCATAGATGTATATTGTAGTATTCCATGTGTGGCTATTTTAAGTATATGGCACAAAAACATTCATACAAAAACTTAAAGCCACCTGTTTAACTATTTTTATATTTGATGATTATTACCCCTGGAATTAATAATTTGGGATTTTTTCTATAAAAGGACACAATGTCAATTCTTCGATGCAGTTCAAAGTGTTTCCATTCTTCTTGCAGATGGCAGAAATATATGACTCAAGTCGGGGGCTCGTTAAAGTCGGGCCTTGCAGGTGGTCTCCAAATCTGGATATTGCCTTCTGGTTGTCACAAGACGATGACACAATTTTAAAGGTAACGGATTGTGGAAGTAAGTACTCCTATAAAGAGAATCGGCCTCCATCCTTTGCAGTGTGTCCCTATATTTCATGCTTGATTCAAGGTCTCAAAAACACTTAAAAAATGGGCGACTATGGGTCAGTGGGTAGCAGGCATGTCCTTCAATCAGTGGGTTGGAGGTTCAATCCCCGCCCTAGTCGATGTGTCCTTGAGCAAGACACTTAACCCTGAATTGCTCTCTATAGCTACGTCTACGGTGTATGAATGTAACCGGATTGTAAGTCGCTTCGGATAAAAGCGTCAGCTAAGTGACATATAATAATAATAATAATAATAATAATAATAATAATATAAAAAATAAAAATTATAAAAATAAAAACTCTTAAAAAAGGAGTGTGAAGCAGCAGCCCTGAAAGTGACATACCACAGACTTTGACTGGTATTTCTCTCCCATGCCCAGTACCTGTCCACCTCTCCGCTGGCTGAGCCGCCACACTTTGTCCAGCACATGAAGACCACCATCGAGTTCCTTTTAGAACACCCCAGCTCCGACAGCCTGTTCCCCGGGGGTCAGCCACAGCTCTACCACAGGACCGAGACGGGGGACTGGGAGAGGGCCGTCTAGCCAAAGAGATCTACTCGTATCTCTCACCGGACCTGAACCATGGAACATGACTGCTTTTGCCTCTCAGCTCAATGGATACACTGTGACCCATCCATCCACTGTCTGTATGTTGTGTCATTGTGTCTTAACATGGAGGTAGTAGCACCTGGCTGGAGCATCCTGCATGTGTGTTGAATGGCTATCCTGACTCCTCTGGCTGGTCCAGTAAAAACAGTAGAGAAGGTAAGTGATGCTGTTCGTGCCTGTAACTATTAGTTGTTCTATTCTTGTGAGATGGCATCAAGTCTGCAGCGTATACCATCTGCTGTGTTGCAGTAAGTCACGGTTACAGTCCTACTATACTTAGCTGTTTGGATTGTCAAAGAATTTATTAACTATATTGTCTTATGTCTAACACGTTTTGTTTTCCAACGCCTATTTTTGTCTTTTCCGTTTCAATCTTCCATCGTTGAGCTTATGGTAGTCAAGCAAGAGTACAATTCAAACTTTATTAATTTGCCTTTATATTTATGTCAGTTAGTTAAAAATCAAACCTGGCCGATGTCAAGCAAGTTGTAATCGGGTATTACAATGTAAAACTAAAGGTATGCTATGGAAATCTATGCATAATATGTATTTACTGGGAATAAAATGTGAACACGTGAATGATCTCAAACTTGCTGCAACTTCAATGAAGAATAAGTTTATTTTTTGGCACTTGCTGTTTAAAACGGTGAAAAAAAATACTATTTGCAAAGCTCTGCATTGTTGAACAAAGTTTATTTTTCTCTACCGACGCTCCTTCCTGAGGAACCTGTATATCTTTACTTCATCAGACCAGTGTGTACCTGGCCATGAATGTGTATGTTTTAGGAAACTGCATGTGTAGATGTGTATACTAATCAGGGGGTGGTGTGGATTTCTGTTGTTGGTCAAAATGAAAACAACAACATAAAAACTGTATAAGGCCTTTTCATCAGTTGTGTTGTTCGGGTCATTGCAAGGTGCTTAAAGCACTCGGTGCAACTTTTGGACGGACTATACGTGTTCCTAAATAAATGTAAATTATCAAATCAAGGATGAAATGGTCACGTGTATGTGTGAATGAGTAATTGAAGTTGATAGGGTGGGAAATTGTTTCAGCATTTCAATAGAAAAAAAAGTTGAGCTATCTACTTGGTCCAACTCTAGAAATGCCAAATATATATATATATATATATATATATAATGTGTGTGTGTATATACACATATATATATATATATATATATATATATATATATATATATATATATATATATAATGTGTGTGTGTATATATATATATATATATATATATATATATATATATATATATATATATATATATATATATATAATGTGTGTGTTATGTTTATTTATTGACCTACATTGTGTCCAGGTTGAACCACCATGGTGGCCTCCTGCCTGTTTGCTCCTCTTACGTAAACAGGGGCGTATATGTTACGCCAACTGGCAGGTCCCGTGCCGGCTGCCGGGTGTCGGATCGAATGGTGGATTGAAGCAAGTATCCTCTCTGAGATTTACTCCACGAAGTTTCATTTTACGAGGAATACAAACACTCCGTCGTAGATGAGAGAATTTCCATCGAAATCCGGACTGGAATATTCACCCGTCCTTGTCGCGTCGTCTCTATTCGTCGGCGCGATGTGTGACGTTTAGCGAACATTAAATCTGAGTGAAATTTACATTTCGCCGACGCCACATTTCTTTCAACATAGCGACAGTAACTGTATATATAATAAATAATGAGACAGGCGTTTTTAAGACAAGTCCGCCGGTTCCCGTGGGCCACCAACGTGACGCTGTACGGCTGCCTGTTCGCCAGCGGGGACTTCGTCCACCAACGGTTGTCGCGGACGACGGACGAACTGGACTGGCGACACACGCGGAACGTGGCCGTGGTCGCGTTCACGTTCCACGGGAACTTCAGTTTCTTCTGGATGCGGTTCCTGGAGCGGAGGTTTCCCGGGAATTCGGTCAGGATGGTGTTGAGGAAGCTGCTCATGGACCAGAGCATAGCGGCACCGCTGGCCACCAGCGTCTTCTACACAGGTAACTGGGGGGAGTGGGACGGCGGGTACCGACGGATACCGACAGGACAGATACCGACAGGACACCATAGATACCTACAGGACATATACCGACAGGACGGTTACCGACAGGACAGATACTGACAGGACACCATAGATACCTACAGGACACCATAGATAATTATCGACATGGCACCATAGATACAGACATGATACCATAGATACCAACATGGCACCATAGATATCTACAGGACACCATAGATGCCGTCATGGCACCATAGATACCGTCATGTCACCATAGATACCTACAGGGCACCATAGATACAGACATGATACCATAGATACCAACATGGCACCATAGAAATCTACAGGACACCATAGATACCGTCATGGCACCATAGATACCTACAGGGTACCATAGATACAGACATGTCACCATAGATACCTACAGGGTACCATAGATACAGACATGGCACCATAGATATCTACAGGACACCATAGATACCGACATGTCACCATAGATACCTACAGGGTACCATAGATACCTACAGGGTACCATAGATACCGCCATGTCACCATAGATACCGACAGCCTACCAGGTAGATAATGCTTAAGTTCACAAACAGACCCCACAGGACAACTTGTAACCTGACCCCGTGTCCTCTCGGTCGTCCTGGGTAACAGACGCAGACTAGAGGTCATGTGTGAGTCACCACTGAGCAGATACAGTCAGTATTACTGTATGCATGGTAATACATGCCAACAACTTACAATACACTTGAATACTGCCTTTTAAATGGATATTATATTACATTAGAAAAGTAGTTTTACTAAGTGCAGGCTTTCATTCAAATATTAAAAAAACACAATAAAAGAAAACACAACAGAGGTAGATAATATCACAGTGCAGGGAAAGGCAAATAGCCCACTGGGCTTATTTGAAGCCTCTACTTATATAATATTAAAATGTCACAATATTATAGAAGAATAATAATATAATCACATAATATATGTCTACGTATTATTATGAATCTGACACCTAGCGGAAAACCGTAACATTAATCTACATTAAAAAACGCAATAACAATCTCATAATACTGCTTGATTACTGCATTGTTCATAACACCGCTCAGGGAAACACAATGTGACATATTTCCTGAGTGATCATGTGATGATTGCTGCTATAAAAACACACATCGGCGTGTTTATCGTCCCCGTACGTTGTTTTTTAAATCGCCCGTCAGTCACAGAGTGAACGGTCTGCTGCGGGTTCTTCTTCACTCAGGTGTCAGCTTCCTGGAGGGGAAAGACGACATCTTTGAAGACTGGAGGGAGAAATTCCTAAATACGTACAAGGTGAGTTGGAAGCTGCTGATGCTCAATGTATTTAAATACTAACAACGCATTTATTATGTATTATCTGGTTATGGGAGATCTCTCCTGGTGTTATCTAACTCTGACTTTCTCTCATTCATAATATGCATCTCAGGCTCTAAAGTTAAAAGTTTTTTTCAGATTTCAGTAGAGATGTTAGTTACTTTTTTAAAGTTTTTAATTGTATTCATTATGTGCTTTCGTTTTGTCTCTCCTTCCAGACGGGGCTTATGTTCTGGCCCTTTATGCAGGTAAATATTAACATCTCTCCTGCATGGATGAACCATTGTGAAGACATTCGAAGTTCAAAGGTCAACTCTCTAATGATTATTAACTCTGACTCAGACGACCTCATGAAGAACCTGAGTTGTGGCTCACTGAGCGAATCTCGGAGTTCATATCAATTTTTTTTCCGTTTCTCTAACTTCCGTTAATTTCAACAGCGATAATAATGTGACACATTTTGAAAAACAAGCCTGCGGATTAAAGCTTGAAGGACCTCGTTCCAAAATATCATAACAACACAGAACTGACCGAGTGATGAACACCTTTAAACTTTAGACGAGTACTTAGTGCTTTTCAATATGAAATGAAAGAAATGGAGGCAGGTTCCCAAAAATGTCAATGTTTCTTAAACTTAAGTTATGTCCCTGTCTCTTACCTTTTAGTTTCTTTTAACTCCTCTTGTTGATTTCTAATCTCAATGGGTTTCACCTGGTTAAATAAAAGTTAAATATAAAAATAAAAATAAAAATATAATATAATATAATAATAATAATAATAATAATAATAATAATAATAATAATAAAGAGAATATAGATTCTGTTGGACATCTTTCAATGGGTACAGAAAGTATTCAGACCCCTAAAATAAAAATAAATCATTTTATTTCTCAGCAACCCATTTTGACAGAAAAAAACAGAAATGTAGAAATTAGCAAATTTATTAAAAAAGAAAAACTGAAATATCACATAAGTATTTAAGTCAAAAAATAAAATGAACTTTTTTGATTTTAGCAAATGGTTTCAATGAAACAAAGAGTGAACATGTATGTATATATATATATATATATATATATATATATATATATATATATATATATATATATATATATATATATATATATATATTAATTATATCTGTATCTCCTCCCTCAGCTGGTGAACTTCGCCCTGGTGCCTCTGTACCTACGGACCGCCTTCACCGGCTGCTGCGCCTTCGTCTGGGCCACCTTCCTCTGCTTCTCACGCCAGAGCGGCGACGGCACGGCCGGCGCCGCTCTGGCCTGGTTGTTCCCTCGTAAAGAGGACGACGGAGCGGAAGTCAATGACAAGACGGATGCTTCGGCGGGAGCCAATGAGAAGACGGATGCTGGAACAGTAGCATCTTCGCCTCCTCTGAAATGAAGTGGGTGGACTCCGTGGATGCGGCGGCGTTCAGTGGGTGGCTCTCCGGCCTGTGGTTGATGTTGTTCTATCTGTGTAGTCTCACTGGGGTTAAACTAAAAAACGAGACCCACGTGACGCCCTAAGGTGCTTTCGGGAAACAGCGTATATGGGAAATGGGATGTATGTACTGTATCGCATTCAATACGCGTACAACACGTCACCTCTGTGGGAAACATTCAGTATATCTTTCCTACATTATCATTTATTTTTTTAAATGTATAAGTCTTCACATTCACAAGAGAGTTTTCCACATTCTCCTACTTCACATCTAAGAACAGGAACAAGAAGTGAAATGTGGCGTGGCAGCTAATCTGATTTATTAACTTAGATTTTTTTAAGCGTGCTTCATCTCTAAGGGCTTACGTTTTAATTTACACATTGGTACAAGAAGTGTTAAATACACATGCATCGACAAAATAAACTAAGAAACGCTCGAACAGATCTGAAAATACATGATTGATTTCTACATTTTCAACCTTTGTTGAATTACTACTGAGGATATTAATTTGAACTACTTAAATGTGGATATGCTTCCTGCCTCGTCGTACTTTATCTTAATGTGGTACTCTATAATATATGTTTGCGTAATTTCCAAATGTTTATAAAAGTTTGCTACTTAATAATTTTTTGAATTTGACCTTTTATGAAAAACACTATAATTTCATCGCCTGCAGAGATTCTTGCAAAACACGTAGGGTTCCTGTGCCAAGCAGTTTTCTATATAGGTCATATTTTATAAATAGTTCAGTAAAAAAAGCTGAATATGAGTTTGAAAGGTTTATTGTTTCTGCAGAAGATCATTAATAAGAAAAGAAATGTAATTAACTTGTGTTCATGTATTACATAGAGATGTGTCTATTTTCCCCCTCTGGTGCATTTGAGTGTGAAATGGATTTGGCAATTATGTATTTTTAATTAACATATGCAAGAGTGTTATTATATGAGTGTATCTGTCTCACAGACCTGAATGAATGTGAATTATATACAATAATAATAATTTAAATTGCAGAGTTTTTGTTTCTAATTATCACTTGTATGCTGATGTGCTACACTGGAACTCAATTCATATCATATTTATTTAATTTGATGTATAATTTAATAACTGTATGTATGTAACTAATTGAAGGATTTGTACTATCTCAATATCTTTTTTTTGTTTGGATATCACAAAGATCTGTTGGGGCTGTTGACTGTAATGTATACAAATTATTTTATCACACTGGATAGAGATAAATAATATTTATTGTTGAATAAATTAAAACAAATCTCCCATTGACTCATTGTGTTTACTGAGCATATAGAAAAAATAAATCAGTTATAACCTCGGTGACACGCTTGAAGCACGTATGTTTCTCTAAAAGTGTATCCATTTATTTCTTGAAGTTGAGATATAATTGCATCTATTTTGGGAATATAATGACAACAACACTTTAAAGACATACATGCTTTACACAGTTTGCATTTCCACATGTAATCTGAGCTGCTTCGAAGACTTAAAAATGAATAAAGTTGTCTCTAAATGTGTAACAGCTCAAACGGTTTCCATGTTGAATCCAATTGTGAACATCTGCCACTTTATACTTTGGCAGATATTTCAGCCTAATACACTTAGGGGACAACAGAGCTTCATTTTAAAACAAATGTTTTTATTTATTTATAATAAGTACCTCAAATAAAACCAGACATAAACTAATTATTGAACATGCTGATAACGGTGTGTGCCCGTTGTGTTTTATTTTTCATCTCAGCGCTATAGTGGGTGTCTCCCAAGTCTTTACATCTCCGCCCGTTCTGCGCATGCGCCCTGCATCCCCTTTTTCTCGCATCCACACGTCGAGGCGCTTTGACAGCCTGAAGAAAGATGCTCAACGTCTCGGGTCGCTGGAGCCTTGTCACCGGGTGAAACTCGACTTCTCTGGAGGGACGTGCACCCAGAAGTGTCGCGTAGATATTGTTTTTGTAATTCTAAAAACACTCGTCCCCTATAGTGAGTATAGTGTGGTTTTCACACCGACCATGGAACTGAAGAAATCGTTCTCGGACACCGAGCGCGCGCTCCGGAGCTACGGCGCCGTGTCGGAAACGGCATGGACCGCGGACAAAGGTGAGCATGCGTGGCGTGTGATGGAGGACGCGACGTGGGTTTGTTTTGTTTTTTTAACCGTCCGGTATTCAAGAATATAAGAATATAGCACGTGACTATATATGTTTCATGGAGTTGAAAGGGTTAACGGCCCGACGTGACTCACAAAGGTTCGGGATGTGGGCTGTAGCGCCGCCTCGGAGCTGAAGGGCCTCTTCATCCCGCGGCATGGGGTTCTGGTTCTGAATGAATGGGCCGAGGAGGAGGAGGAGGAGGAGGAGGAGGAAGAGGGTACCACAAAAACAGCGAGCAAGGGAACTTGTGTTTATTTGATTCTGGATCAAAAAGCATGAAGCAGGAGCCCGGGAGGATAAGAGTATATATACCTCTAATAAATATATAGGTTAGACTCTCTGGATTTCACAAGAATACTTGAGTTATGCCTAAATTAAATTGAATAAATTCTACTTTCAGTTGTTATTTTTTTACATTTTAGGAGGCTGAGAACAAAAAAATAACATTTTCTGCATATGAATATCATGTTTATATTGACACAATACAGCATCACCTACAGCCTCAGTGATAACGCTGATGAGCAAACACCCCTGCAACACAATGTCAGCTATATGAACACTGCATTTGGTGTTTCTATTATTCCATCTATTTGCATTTAATTGATTCTATTTAGGAATTTAGAATTATTATTCTGTTATAATGTGTCCAAATTTGATGTTACATTCAAAACCTATGCAGATAATCAGTATATTGTAAAAATAAAAGCAGTAAATTGCCACTTTGGAATCCCATTTTGCTTGATACACGACTATTATTATCAATTCATATTTTGTTGATTGTTGATAAACACAGTTTAGTTTGGTGTGGACTAAACTACACCAAAAACTACAGCCTCAAAAGTGACTCTAAGGTGAAAAAAACCAATTTCATCCGAAAACGAAACATTAATAGTGGCAGAGGCGTTGTTGTTTATGGAGGTTTCTATTAATGTGTCCCGTGTGATGACGGCCGGTGGATGGATGACGCATTCGAGACGCGCGTCCCGGTCGGTTCCCCTGACGATAACTCCTCCATCACGGGGCGTGAAAGAAACTTCCAGATTAAGTCAAAGAAGAAGCAAACAAAATGCGTTGGATATTTATGGCTCCCTGCCTGTTTCTATTTGAGGAAATGTGTGTGTGTGTGTGTGTGTGTGTGTGTGTTTTCCCGGAGGCAGCAGCAGTGTGCGTGTGTGTGTGTGTGTGTGTGTGTGTGTGTGTGTGTGTGGGTGTGTGTACAGTGTGACTGCAGGATGTGTCAGGGGCGTCTGCATCGGACGTCATGAAGAAGCTGACGGTTCCCTTGTTGTCGGAGTCCCATGCGGCCGCAAAGATCCATCGCTCTCCACACTGATTATATTCCAGATTAAATCATAATCCATGAAGTTTATTGTATTATCCAGATTGTGTTAATTAAACGGAGCCATTCAAGCCGAGTAATTAACTGCAGTGTGAGAGGAGGCTGGTTCTGGTTTGAAGGCTGGTGCTGAGCCCGGAGGACGAGCTTATCATTAGGAAGTGTGTGTGTGTTTGTGTGCGTGTGTGTGTGTGTCCCGTGATGTTTTCAGGTGTGTGTGTGAGCCTCGAGCTCAGGTGGGACGGAGCGGTCGGGACGGTGTTGAGCTGGTGGCACGTTGCCAAGCGGCCAGGGCTTCATGCGGCTCGGTGAAGAGGATGGTGAAGATGATGGTGAAGATGATGGTGAAGATGATGGTGAAGATGATGGTGAAGCACGTGGCTGCAGTGGGGAAAGAAAAAGACTCGGGGGGGAGAGAGAAAAGGGAAAATAAAGAAAGGAACATGTGTAGATCTTGCTGTGTTTCCCACGGTGTAAAAGTTTGAGTGTGTGCGTGTGGGGGGGGGGGGGGGAGGGCAGATCGAGGCTCGGGGAGAGAGGCTGGGGGAGAGAAAGGCTGGAGGAGAGAGAGAGGCTGAGGAGAGAGAGGCTGGGGGAGAGAAAGGCTGGAGAAGAGAGGCTGAGGGAGAGAGAGGCTGGAGGAGAGAGGCTGAGGGAGAGAGGCTGGAGGAGAGAGAGGGTGGGGAGAGAGAGGCTGGAGGAGAGAGAGGTCGAGGGAGAGAGAGGTTGAGAGAGAGAGAGTCCTCCCGGTCAGACTTCTGTCGGCTGTGGTGAGTCAGCTTTGTCCTCAGCTGGCATCCATGAAAAGTGTACACACACACACACACACACACACACACACACACACACACACACACACACACACACACACACACACACACACACACACATTCACTCACACACACACTCACACACATGCAGACTGCAGTTGATGTTACTGCAGGATGACGAGGAGACGATATCCTTGACACACACACATACACACACACACACACACACACACACACACACACACACACAGTGGATACATGTCATACCTCACAGACGCTAACTAGTGTGTTTGTATTCAGCCGTATGAAGATACCACATGAACACGTGTGTGAAATATACATGTTGTTTATAAACATAACATCTTTATGTTTTCGTTGACGGGATGAAACGTTTGAAGGCGTCACCGTGGAAACCTTTTCACTGAACTGAGATCAGTTGTTCTTCTCTAAAGCTCGATAAAACTTATTCTTCCAGAGCCACAGGAGATATTAAAATATACTTCATATACGCTGCTGAGTATTGATCAGTGCATTGATCAGAGTATTGATCAGTGCATTGATCAGTGTATTGATCAGTGCATTGATCAGTGTATTGATCAGTGCATTGATCAGTGCAATAAGTGTTTGCTCCGTGTAGTAAGTGGTTGTTAATTGGCCGATGTGGAGAGAGTGGGGGGGTCACGGAGGAATGAGCCAATCAGCAAGAAGCCACAGCTGCTCATTGATCTGTCAGGATGAAGGTCTGTTTTTCCTCGTCCTCAACAACCTTCTGCTCTGGAAAACATGACCTCAGCAACACACACACACACACACACACACACACACACACACACACACACACACACACACACACACACACACACACACACACACACACACACACACACACACCGGTCCGTCCTCGACTTAAGAACTTCTTAGTTCACAAACACTCGCGAGATGTTATGGATAAATCCATTATTTGATTTCTTTGATCTTTAAAGCCGATTTCATCACAAAGAATCAGGCGTCAGCGCCGCTTTAAATATTGTGAGTAACGGAGAGGAGCTCGTGTGTTTCTAAGGAAATGATCAATTAAATGGATCTTAGCCGACAAAGACCGAAACGATAATTAACAACGGGGGGGGGGGGGGGGGGGGTGACTCCACGCTGCTGCCAAATATCCAAATGTCGAATTCTTGGCCGATGAGACGCTCGTCACCGACAGACGAGGCGGAGGACGAGATCTGGCTCTGAGAACGATGACGAGCGACGGAGAAACGGAACTCAGGAAAACATGAAGAAGAGTAGGATGAGCAACTTGAGTGAGAGGCTTAGGAAAGTACGCACAACAAAGGAGACGCTAATCACTCCTCATGTCTCCTGTCTCCTTTCCACCCTCCCTATTCCCTACTTACCCTCTATCTCTCTTTCTCTCCTTCTTTCTCTCTCTCTTTCCTTCTCTCTCCCTCTCTCCTTCTATCTCTCAACCTCTTTCTCTCTCTCCCTCTCTCCCCCTCTCTCTCCTTTCTCCTTTCTCTCTCTTCCCCTCTCTCCCTATCTCTCTCCCCCATCTCTCTCTCTCCCTCCCTCTCTCCCTTCTTCACTCTTTCTCTCTATACCTCTCTCCTCTCTCTGTCTCTTTCTCTCCTTCTTTCTCTCTCTCTGTCCTTCTCTCTCGCTCTCTCTTTCTCTCCCTCTCTACCTCTTTCTCTCTCTCCCTCTTTCTCTCCCTCTCTCTCCCTCTCTCTCTCCCTCTTTCTCTCTCTCCCTCTCCCCTCTCGTTCTCTCTTTCTCCTTCTCCCTCTCTCTCCCTATTTCACTCTCTATATATATCTCTCTCTCTCCCTCTCCCCTCCCCAGGTCACTCTGACGTGTCCATGGCGGAGAGCACCATGGCCCCGGAGGAGATCGAGGTGGAGATGTCTCGTATCCAGCGGCTGCGTGAAGTCCTCGTGCGCCGCGAGTCGGAGCTCCGCTTCATGTGAGTTCCTCCGTGAGCCGCCGGCGCCTTCAGTGGATAACGAGTTGGTTTTTTTCCTCTGTGTGTCGACACAATAGAAAAAACATAGAAAAAACATTCAAGAGTTATTTCCTTGTGATGTAAGTTATGATGCAGAGAGAGGCAGAATATATATATATATATATATATATATATATATATATATATATATATATATATATATATATATATATGTGTGTGTATCAATTATGCACATGCCAGGAGCAGCTGATGAGTCACCGTGATGAACTCATTTGGCTCGACCTCGAGGATTATGGATCATATTCTGTTCATTTCCTCTCGCTGCATTCATAACGGGAAATTATGTCACATTTATTAAAGTTACAATCATCGGATTGTTCAATAGAGACTAGACTATAGATTATGATTGTTCAAGAGACTTCTAGTCTCTATTGAACAATCATAATCTATAGTCTAGTCTCTATTGAACAATCTTAATCTATAGTCTAGTCTCTATTGAACAATCATAATCTATAGTCTAGTCTCTATTGAATAATCATAATCTATAGTCTAGTCTCTATTGAACAATCATAATCTATAGTCTAGTCTCTATTGAACAATCATAATCTAGTGTAGTCTCTATTGAATAATCATAATCTATAGTCTAGTCTCTATTGAATAATCTTAATCTATAGTCTAGTCTCTATTGAACAATCATAATCTATAATCTAGTCTCTATTGAACAATCATAATCTAGTCTAGTCTCTATTGAATATTCATAATCTATAATATAGTCTCTATTAAACAATCATAATCTATAGTCTAGTCTTTATTGAACAATCTTAATCTATAGTCTAGTCTCTATTGAACAATCATCATCTATAATATAGTCTCTATTAAACAATCATAATCTATAGTTTAGTCTCTATTGAACAATCTTAATCTATAGTCTAGTCTCTATTGAACAATCATAATCTATAATCTAGTCTCTATTGAACAATCATAATCTATAGTCTAGTCTCTATTGAACAATCATAATCTATAATCTAGTCTCTATTGAACAATCATAATCTATAGTCTAGTCTTTATTGAACAATCTTAATCTATAGTCTAGTCTCTATTGAATAATCTTAATCTATAGTCTAGTCTCTATTGAACAATCATAATCTATAATATAGTCTCTATTAAACAATCATAATCTATAGTCTAGTCTTTATTGAACAATCTTAATCTAGTCTCTATTGAACAATCATCATCTATAATCTAGTCTCTATTAAACAATCATAATCTATAATCTAGTCTCTATTGAACAATAATAATCTATAGTCTAGTCTTTAATGAACAATCTTAATCTATAGTCTAGTCTCTATTGAACAATCTTAATCTATAGTCTAGTCTCTATTGAACAATCATAATCTATAATATAGTCTCTATTAAACAATCATAATCTATAGTCTAGTCTTTATTGAACAATCTTAATCTATAGTCTAGTCTCTATTGAACAATCTTAATCTATAGTCTAGTCTCTATTGAACAATCATAATCTATAATATAGTCTCTATTAAACAATCATAATCTATAGTCTAGTCTTTATTGAACAATCTTAATCTATAGTCTAGTCTCTATTGAACAATCATAATCTATAATCTAGTCTCTATTGAACAATCTTAATCTACAGTCTAGTCACTAGACTATAGATTATAATCACAGTGGCCACATAAATCAAAACCCCTTTCACAAATTATAACAGTAAATTATTATTAAATCTTCTGAGATTATTCCATATTTGGCATGACCAAATAATCCAACAAATGGTTGGAGCTCAAAAATAATTAATTTTGCATCGATAAAATAAATAAAATAACATATTTATTATTATTTCATTTGCAGGATTACTAATAATTAGAAATGTCTGCATTTGTTTGCCATCTAATTAATCTCTTAGAACTTTTACTACATCACAACATGTATTGATAGTCTGAGAAGGAAGATGTCACGCTCCGATTATACGCAGCTTAAAAGTGTTTCAAAAGGGACAATTTTGTTGCTTGTTGTTTTTTATAAAAAAATGAGAATATTGAAGTGAATATTGCATTTTTATATAACTTAATTAACAGTAAAAACTCAGCTGCCCTGTTTACCTTCATGTACCTGTATCAAATCGCCTCAGCGGTGTGGCGTATGGGAGAAGAGGCCGGTGTGTGTTGTGTGTTGTGTGTTGTGTGGTGTGTGTTGTGTGTTGGGTGTTGTGTGGTGTGTGTTGTGTGTTGTGTGGTGTGTGTTGTGGGTCATGAACTCGAGCGCCGCTGCCTGAGGGTCACGTGACGCGTCGCGTGAAGCCGTCGCTCGTCTTAGAGAAGCTCACGCAGTCGATGACACGATCACACACCGACGAGAACGGCTTCATTAGGCGTCCTCGTGCTTCGGTTTCTGACGCTGTCAGGCTCCGTGTGACTCACACACACACACACACACACACACACACACACACACACACACATACACACACTGTAGCAGACGGCGTGTCAGAGTGCAGAAGCTGCTGGAATGCACAGATAGCATTGAGAGAGTGAAACACGAGGCAGAAAGAGGAAGAATAACAGAGAGAGAGGAGGAGGAGAAAGAAGCTAAAGGGAGGGGGAGAGAGAAAGAGGGGAAGAGGGGAAGAGGAGGGATGAGATGTAAAACGAAGCAACCGGGATAAATGCAGAGAGAGGAGGCTGTGGATGAGTCATCAGCCTCATCCATCACAAGAGAGATCTGGGGTATGGCTGTCACTGCTCCGCAGAGAGAGAGAGAGGGAGGGAGGGAGAGGGAGAGAGAGGGATGGAGAGAGAGAGGGAGAGAGAGAGGGAGGGGGAGAAAGTGGGAGGGAGAGAGTTGAGAGAAAGAGAGAGGGAGAGATAATGAGAGTGGGAGAGGAAAAGAGAGAGGGAGAGAGAGGGAGAGAGAGAGGGTGAGAGAGAGGGAGAGGGAGGGAGAGAAAGAGAGAAGAGAGAGAGGGAGAGTAGAGAGGGGGAGAGAAAGAGAGAAGAGAGAGAGGGAGAGTAGAGAGGGGGAGAGAAAGAGAGAAGAGAGAGGGAGAGAGAGAGAGTGAGAGGGAGGGGGGCTGAGGCAGTGAAGTCCTGATGAGTGGATTTTACGTCTTTGGGGATTAGAACTGAAATAATTAGTCGACAAATCCATCGTTCACACAGAAACCAAACAAATGTTTCAGTGAATTATTAATAAACAAGACAAACGTTTGTTCAGCTCGTATCAATAGTTCACTGAATATATCTGTTTGTTTATTTGCTATTTGCTTTGTCTCAAAGTTCATCTCAAAATTAAATCTTACAACATTTAACACAATCTTAGATCAGGACCGGAGGTACTGACAAGTTTATTATTATTATTATTATTATTATTATTATTATTATTATTATTATTATTATTATCATTATTATTATTACCATCAGCGCAATGGGTCTGAGTGAATGTCTTGGAATTAAAAGATTAACATACATTAAAAATAAAAGACTCTTTTTACTCATCCAGCATGTAACTTTCATCCCTGTTGGAATAACAAGGAACATATTCAAGTTAAAAAATATATTTCTATGTTTTGGATATAGAATAACTTTTTATCTGATCAAAACAACAGACAATTGTTGCCGTGATCCATAAAAACAGATCTTACAACTCCTGCCTGACGACACTCCGATCAGATTAATATAAAAAACTGGAAGCAGCAAATAATAATAATAATATCTGTGATTCATTGTTTTCTCTCTCTTTCTAGGATGGACGACATTCAGCTCTGCAAAGACATCATGAGTTTAAAGCAGGAGCTGAGACAGATCGTCACCGTGCCAGGTACAGCACATACACACACACACACACACACACACACACACACACACACACACACACACACACACACACACACACACACACACACAGTATAATACACCCTATATTTTCTCAGGAATCGCAGCTGTAAGCACATCAGGACATAAACCTCTCAGAATTGATCCTGGACGTGGCTAAAAATAGAGTTTTTGGCAGGAAGTGCCTCATAACCGCGTTATGATTTATTGAAGCTGTCGTTGCAGTAATACGCCAGATTGATTATGTGCCTCGTGTCTGGTGGAGTTATAAGTTATATGGGTGACATCATCACGCAAACACATGAGCACATATGCAGACGATGCATGGGAACTTTGCATAATTAACATTAAACACACATGTTGACTCTATATGGATGTTTTTATTGTGTTTATGGTGCAGAATAAAGAATACAAAATATTGGTTTAGCTCCACAGTTTTGTTCCAGTGCTGCGAAATAGATCAGTGACGTTAGAAGCACCACATCATCGTGTGTCAGTGTGTGTGTGTGTGTGTGTGTGTGTGTGTGTGTGTGTGTGTGTGTGTGTGTGTGAGCAGGAGGGCGCTGGTGTTGTGTTCAAGGACACACACAGCAACAAGACACGTGCACATATCCATTAGCTGCTCTGGGAGAAGAACCAGGGACCTGTCAATCACAAGGCGGTAAAAAAACACTTGCACACGTTAACCCGGCGATGTAGAGAGGGTGGACAGAATAATGGAAACGCCTGATAATGCTCTGCAGTTTATGCGTTGGAGTGAATGTTGTGAGAAACACATTGGTTGACCTCGGAGCTCATTGTTGATGTCGTGATTTATGTTGATTTGAGTCATTGCTGCAGTCAGGATTTAAAAAAATACTGACATCATGAATCCTCCCGGTGAAAACTGGTCTAGAGACCTGGAAAGATATTTAAGATTTTTATTCCAGTTCCCAGTGGTCCTATGTGCAACTGAACGGTGAGAAAATAATTGTTTGTATAAATTGTTTGTTTTACAAGAAAAGTCATCACAATATGATGAGCATAAGCTCCTCCCACAACAAGACGACAGGAGGAGAAGAACCCCGAGTGAATTTATGGAGTTGAGCAGCAGACGCTTTTATTGCTTTTCAATTAAACTTTTTATTTATTAGACAAAGTAACTGATACTTTTTACTTGTTCAGGACTTTCAGCAGAATATTTTTTGTTGAGAAATACAGAATCTTTGATTACATTTACATTTTTATTATTATTGTGGGATGAGTCCTCCGCCCTGGCTGCAGCTTCGATTGCATTATATTGCGAGCCGTTCCTATTATTGTGTCCAGCCCCCCTATGCATTTGGGATTAGGGCAAAACTGCACACGGCAACACAAAAAGTGCCCCTCGCTGACATTCCCATCAGCCACTGGGGGCCTCATGCACGCTGTTGCTAGGGAGAGTCTGGAAGCCCAATGAGAGTCACGTGACCGACAGACCCCCCCCGCCCCCCCCCCCCCACACACACACACACACTCTCTCCTTGACTCGAGTCCTGACATCGGGAGTCCTCAGATTGTTCTGGAGTGTGTGTGTGTGTGTGTGTGTGTGTGTGTGTGTGTGTGTGTGTGTGTGTGCGCACACTTTGGTTGCTTTAGAGTGTGACGGTATGGAAAGTTTCATACGTTGATCTCTGAATAAAAAAACAAAAAAAAACAGCACTTTATCATTGATTTAGGTAATTTAGTCCGTACCTTAAGTGTTTTAAATTATTCATGAGTTAATAATTCTGGGCCTGTGATAATGTTCAGATGCATTTATTTTCACGCGAGGGTATAAAATATGTTTTCTGTTGAGTCGTCTATTTCCGTGTTCACCACTTATCATTTCTCTTTGTTTGTTGTTCCTCCCCCAGAGAAAGAAAAAAACAAGAAACACCGGCAGCGGGAAGAAGAGCTGATCCTGAAGATTCATAAATTGGTGCAGAAGAGGGATTTCCTGGTCGACGATGCAGAGGTGGAGAGATTAAGGTAGAACACACACACACACACACACACACAGGATGAATGAGGGAACAGGGGGAAGGAAACTCATTAGAGTAAATGTGAGCGGGACTGAAGACGAGGGGACCAGGTCTCTTCGTCTTCATCACAGCTGTGTGTGGGAGGCTGACTGATGACCACGGCTCTGCGTTGTCATTTTTTTTCTTCCTCCTCCGACAACGAGTCACAAAGATAAAAACCTTCAGAGAGGCGAGATATTCAACAACAGACCAGAACAGCCTGGGTTTATGGCGCTGGATGAGAAAAAATACTTCAAAAGATTAATTAAAAAAAAGAGTGGACCATCAGATGCTTTAGTTTAATCTGAGTCGGCCCTTACGCTGCAGTCACCGTGTCAAAGTGTGTATCTTCGTCTCAGAGCTGAGAACAAGTGAAGGCATCAGAGAAGTTAATCATCATTTATAGGCACGTCGGTGCTGGAGGAAGTCGGCGGATCACCAGAATAATTGGGATTCATCGCCCGGGGGAAGATGGATATTTGTAGAAAATTACGAGATATTAGATATTTCATGGTGGACTGACTAATTATCGAGATATTTTTACTCCTGGCGTCGAAAAAAAAGAGAACAAGTTATTGTTAGTAAACACACGGCTTCCTGGGAGGCGTCGTTAACGCCAGTCAGCCGGCGTGCACATCGCCGGGAAGCCTGAAACAAAACGTCCAAATGGAGTTCAGCCGTCATTAACTTTATTATTTTCCACTTGTGCGTTTCCTATCGTGACGAGTCTAAACACATCCTGTGGAAAAAGAAATACTCGTAAAATAAAAGGCACGAGGCCGTTCGGCGTCAGCTGACTGCTCCTCTCGATCCTCTCAGGGAGCAGGAGGAAGACAAGGAGATGGCCGAGTACCTCCGGCTGAAGCTGATGCCTCTGGAGAAGAAACTCAAATCTTCGCACAGTGAGTGACGCGTTTTTTTTTTTAAAAGACGTTGATGGATGTTTTTACTTCCAGGGTGCGATCATGTCTTTTTTTTTTCTTCTCGTCAAGCTCCTCCAAAGCCGAAGAGACAGGTCCCAGAGCCGCCTCCCAACAAGCCGTCCATCACCAAGTCCGGGGTGGCCATCATCAAGGACTGCTGCGGCGCCACCCAGTGCGCCGTCATGTAACGCCACGCGGACCTCGTCACGACCTCGACGCATCGCATCCCCCCCCACACACACACACACACACACACACACACACACACACACACATCACCTACGAGGCGCGGTGGACCTCGGGTTAAACCGTTTATCACCCCTTTAAAAAAAACAAAAAAACTGCTCAGGAATCAGGTTTGTCATGTATAAGCAGATAAGCGCCAGCTCAGAGTTTTGGAGCGCTGATCCAGAGTCAGTTCTCAAGGAGAAACGAGTCACTCGTCCCCTAAATGAAGTAAAAGAACTGAAGATTGGATAAATGAGTTTTAAATTAGAATCATATTAGGTCATCCATCAATTAACATTCCTTTAAACTGACAATGAGGCGTAAGATCAATATGAAAACAGCATTTACAGAACGACAAGCACAATATCCACAACGTGACGTATAAACGCTGACGACACGTTACGGTCAAGTCGTGTCTGACAACGGGTATTTATTCTTCCATTTCCTCCCGTTGTAAAACCAGTGAGACCAGTACGTCCATCACACGTCACTCAACCAATTAGATGATTGTAGAAATACTAGAAGTGTCATATATTCGACTTTATTTAATATCGGCTGGATATCAAAACATGAGAATGGGCTCTGCTGTCGGGTCACATGATGAGGTCACGCGTACATTTCACCACGACCATTAAAAAAAAAAAAAAAAAGTATTAATCATTTCAAACTTGGAGAAAATGAACATTACATATTTCCATGACTTTTCCCAAACTTATGATTTTACTTTTTTCCATGACTTTTCCAGGCCTGGAAATGACCATTTTAAAATTCCATTACTTTTCCAGGTTTTCCATGACCGTACTAAGCTCGAGTTTCCTCTGGTTCACGCCCACTTCATCTTCATCCCTCACCCTCAAGTCACAGGGTTCTTACACATTTTGATTGATCAATAGATTTCCAGGACTTTAAACCAAATTTCAATGACTAAACTGAAATCTCAGAATAAACATGAAAACTGTCAAAAAAAAAAGTTGCGTATTGAGAACTATGCTGGCTTATATTTTGAGCATCTCTTTAAAAATATATATTAATTATTTCAAATTTGGAGTAAATGAACATGTGATAACAAATTTCCATGACTTTCCCAAAACTTTTAGTTTTTCCATGACTTCCAGACCTGGAAATGCCCATTTTAAAATTCCATGACTTTTCCAGGTTTTCCATGACCGTACGAACCCCGACTCACCGTTGTATGCGCCAACACTTTAGATGCATTAAACATGGCGACATGTTTCCCCTTCAGTCTCATCCCCGGCATCAACCAGGAATTTGAGTCGTGGTACCTTCTGGATACGGCCGACGACTCGCTTCCTCCGAATTTAGTCTTACGTTTCCACGCCAACGGGAATCCAACGCACCTCCCGTGAACGCCTCCAGTAGACCGTGTCCGTTTGTGTATTTAGGATATTAGTGCTTCGTCACTTCTTCTTTCTGATGACTTAGCGTTCCGTAGTCGTAGTGAATTTACGAAGGTCCTTACGTTGAATATTTGAACAAATATGCAGAAAATAAGCTGAAACTACCTGTAAATACATGTTTAAATAATAAAAAAAGAGCATCTTTCAGGAACACGCTGGCGTATTTGATTCATTAAAAAAAAAAGGAAAACGAGGCGACCTTGATGCTTGTGAAATTTATTAACAGAAATCTTTTTCTTTTTTTTGGTCCCTTCAACGTTACGGTTACAGTGACTTAGTGTGGCGAGGCAGTAAAGCTGTGTGACATGGGGGGGGGGGACAACAACAACAGTGAGACAATAATAATCAAAAGGCAGTTTAAAGGACACCGCTGGATAAAGGAAACATTTTCTTGTCGTGCAACGTGAAAACCGGTTGAAGCAGAATCCGACGCGGAGGTAAAGACGCGGGAACACGCCTGGGCCCCGATTTCACATTTTGGATTTCACGAACCAAAACTATGCAAAAGTGCATATTTTGACAGGAGAAGAGAGAGCGCGTCGAGCCGAACGGAGACGTGTTCGCGAGTCGGTTGCCACGGCGGCGCTCTGGGGGAGGAGCCGGGGTTCGCCCGGTCACAAAAAGGAACACGTTAAATTATCTTCAGCCCCTTTCCGTCATCAACTCGTCATCCCTTCATCAAAAAGACAGTAAAACGTGGCAGGAGAGACCTGAACCCCAAGCAGCCGTTATTAAAAACATCTCGATTGGCATTCGTTATTCTTTTGGCACGTTGGCAGGTGGAATCTCTCGGCTTTAAAAAGGCCTTTTCATACCAAAGTCTGAATTCAAGAAAAGGAAAGTATCAACGCTGCTCACGCCGGCTAAAGGAGGTAAACCCCGGAGCTGGACTGGAACGGGCTCGTTACCCATTCTTTGGCCTGAACACAAACGACCCTCGAGACTCCAGCGTCCCGGCAGCAGACATTATCGGGTGGCAGTTTAGCCGCCGGCGATCTAGTAAACACTCGAAAAGAAAGAAACGCACGTCAGTAAGTAAAAACTCCTGTTAGATGCCGGCGACGGGGGAGATACGATGGCACTTCCTTTGGCGCCGCGGCAAATACAAGCCATTGTAAAAGCCCGGCAGAGGGTCCTCTCGGTGCTCGACCCGTCTCTCTTTCCCCCGAAAACAACCACGACCGGCCACCTCGTCATTAAAAAAAAGAAATACTCAAAAACTCAACCGCTCCCCTTGAATTCCTCAACTCAGGCGGCGCCGACCAGCAACAAGGTTAACTCTTAAAAACCTTGAGCGTTTATTTATTTCTCTCTATATTTATATATTTATGGGTCGAGCCAACTCCAGAAAACCCCTAAAAACGTGGTGGAAATAAAAGACGTGATCTTAAGGATGTCTCACCATCTTTCTGTTCCTGTCGGCTCCTCCTGGGCTCACACCAGCGTCAACTCATTTATGCACACCGTGCATAATTCACACCACCTAGTCCAGTGTAAACCACACACACGCACACACACACACACACACACACACACACACACACACACACATGCACGGCGGCCGCTGGCCGAAGCCGAGCGAGCAGAGCGCCTCGGTTTCCCGCCGCCGGGGTCTTAAAGAGTCGGCCCCGCCCCCTTCCTTCGGCGTGGAAGAGCTCTGCAATAAATTAAGTCAAAAGTACAACAAGAATAAAAAATTCCTGAGAGCGGCGCTCGTCTCGATAATCATAAACCGTGCCGTGGATGCATCGCCCCGTTACACACACACACACACCACACACACACACACACACACACACACACACACACACACACACTTTGGTCCAACTCTTCCGCGGACGACTAAATACTCTGCAGTACAAAAAATACTATCGCCGGGCTACTAGGAATAGAGTTCCTCGGTGCTTCCCCCCCTATGGAAGAATCAAAGGGTTTGTCTAAAGGTCTCGACAAAAGCAAAAATCACCCCCAAAAGTTCACAGGAATTTAAAAATGAAGGGCATAAATTAAATGCTCCATCTCCGAGGGATACGACAAGTTAGTACGCAGAGGCTCCTCAGTGTGGCGCGGGAACTAAATATCTTTATAAACCTGTTATTACTCAAATGTGTATGATCGGAGAATTTGGGCAAGTACATTTCTTGGATTAAACGTGGAACACTTGGTCATCCCGAGCTTTTCTCCCATCGCTTTGTTTACAGTGGCAACCGACTCGCCGTTAGACTCTTCTAGAGCATTTTTCTTTTATGACGACGGAAATTTCATTTTAACTTTCCTCGAGGCGACGGTGAGATGGATTTAGCGAACTAAAGAATTGCAGAAAATCTGCAAGAAGGAAAATCACAGCTCGGCGAACATCGGAAAGATCTCGGCGAACAAAGAACAAAGAACAAAGACGGCCGATGAGGGAATTAAGAAGAAGAGCGACAGCCCGACGAAGAGGATGGAGGGGGGGGGGGCGACGCCAAAAGCTTCTGTTCCCTGTAGCTGGTCAACTCTTGTATTTAGAGTTACAGTATTGTGTGAGCTCGTTTTGCCGTGTGTGTGTGTGTGTGTGTGTGTGTGTGTGTGTGTGAGAAGGGGATCAGAGGCCTGCCGTGAAGGAGAAGTTGGCCGCCAGCTTAATTCTGCTGCGCGTCGCTCTTCTGCTGGGACTGTCCATGGACGCGGCGCCGCACGCCGCGCGGGGCGGCGAGGAAGGACGGTCGCCCGTGACGCCGGGCCGATCGGACGGGTCGTCGGCAGCCGCCAAGTCGGGTTCACCACGCTCTGAAATCACACACACACACACACACACACACACACACACACACACACACACACACACACACACACACACACACACACACACACACACACACACACACACACACACACACACACACACACACACACACACACACACACACACACACACACACACACACACACACACACACACACACACACACACACACACACACACACACACACACACACACACACACACACACACACACACACACACACACACACACACACACACACACACACACACACACAGATCAGCTTTCACTAAGGGAAAGACCGGGAAGATGCAAGAAAAAGAAACGTGCAATGTATTTATTAAAATGCAGTTTGCCATGTCTCCAACACGCTTTTTGGGTATGGACGGGTATCGTTTGTGTTTTTTTCGATACCCGTGCTAAATCGGTCATTTTAAAGTGATACGGGGCCTAAACCACTACTAAAAAAAAAAAAAAAAAAAGACAATTGACAATGACATTAAAAACCTCTTTGGGCAGAATATTACTTTTTGGGATAACAAAATAAAACTATACATCACTCCATCAAATCTAGTTGCCAATAATGTTATGATCCTGATTAAAGTAAAAATATTTAATTACTAAAGAGAAGTACAAACTTGCAGTATTCCCAGGAAAATTATTTTTTAACCGAAAATTGTTGTATTTTTACGATTTAAAATACAACACATGCAACATGTAACATAAGAACGGACCTGATGGAGGAGTCTTCTCCTCAAAGTGCATCAGGTCCTCCAGGAGGAGGACGGGGAGCAGCGGAGGCGAGGGGAGGCAGGACGGCACGGGGCCACACAGCAGATCTACTGCGGACGTCATTTTGGTGAAATCTTGTTTTATACATGAAAAGGTGAGAACATGTAGAACCTTAAATTACACAACTGAATGAGACAAGAATTTGATTAAAAGAATAAACATTTATGTCTCGTCAGTTAAGGTGCGTTCATTTTGAGCGTCACACTTTTAAAAGCATATCAAATATTTAAATTCAGCGTGAATATGTTACTATATTTGTATTATATGTATATATGTTAGTATTATATGTATAGGTTTGGTATATGTCTTAGCATGTTGTATTGTATATTTATCCTGCATATTTAGTAAGGTTATTATATGTGTCAGAGTACTTGTACAGAGTGTATGTCACGTTATGTTATGTTGTATTATGGTTGTGTGTTATGCTATGGTAGTTGTTGTGTGGTGCCTTGTCCTAAGAATGTCAGTGCCCAGTCTGACCCTGTGTCATTCTGTGCATCTGAGAATAAAAGACTTGAAACTTGAAGACATATGAACATTTTAAAAAAACATTATTTTTCCAAAGCGTTACACTATTTTCTTCTCCTTCAGAATTTTTTCCAGAAATGGAAAATAACACTTTACAATTTCCAAGACTTTCCCAGGTTTTCCGTAACTCAAAGGCTAGATAAAGCTTGAGCATGAAGACATGCGTGACCCGAGTTACCTGGACTCTGGGTTCCAGAAGTTGCGCTGCTGGCCGGGCTGTCCGTGGTCTCTCCCGGCTGCGGGCTGCAGGGAACTGAAGGGCTTGCCCTTGCTAAACAAAAACACGGCTTCCCGTCACACAGCTGACATACACTTCTGTAGGAGTCACCTCAAAACAAAGTATTCCCAAGATCCATCGATCCCTTCACCCCACAGACATCATCCCCAGCGTGCCGTGCCCTCACCTTTCATATCGTTCTTCAAAACGATAATCCTCTTGTGACCGTGCCCTTTGATCCAGACCACCTGATGACGACACAAAGGGATAAAAACAATAGGCAGACGCTTAAACGCCGGCAGATCTCACGAGGCAGGGAGCGCTTAAGACGCGCTACAGTCAAAAGTCGAAGCCCCCACCTGTGGAATGGCGCCGAGCAGCTCGTCGGTGGAGGCGTATCCGTAGGAACGGGGTTCGAGGTCGCGGCCGGTAAATTTGTTATACGCCCCTTGGAACTCGGTGAGGAAGACCTGTGTGTAGTGGTACGTGTGGAGCAGGGCGCGCACGCTACGGGCAAACTGGTAGAGCCGGGTCAGCCTCACCCACTCCTCACCAGAACCACTGGCAGCTGGGCTGTCGTCATCTTGCTCTTCATGGTACAACTGTGACAGGAAAAAATAAGATTTATTTTAAAACTACGCCGCTAGCTCCGCCTCTGTACAGGTGAACTACGCAATAAAAATGGAGACGCGCCGAAGCACAGAGAGAGTTGGACTAGTCAAAAGGAAGATGTATGAAAATATGATTACCAGGGTGAAGACCAGTTTAAAGCCAAACTGATCAAGTATAGAGAAATATGATGGATTTTATTACAAATTAGAGGGTTCAAATACTCAGGGGCCGGATTTGTGTTTTTAGGGAAATGCTAATATAGATGCAAGGAGGTGTATACAAATGTACAAGTAAAAGATAATTAAAGGGGTGCACTGTTTTATTGTATTTTTTAAATGTCTGAAATGTTTGCATTTGTTTTATGCTAATATATTTAAATGAATAAAAACATGTAATTAAAAAAAAGAAAAAGTAGAAAGCTCGACGGAGTTTGAAGATAACGGGAACAAACTTCTCAAACGCTCCGCTCACCTCCACCAGGTAGGGCAGGCTCTTGAGCAGCTCGCTGAGGGAGAGGAACCCATATTCACATGGGTTGAGCGGCGCTCCGTGGGCAGACAGGTACCGCCGGCTCAGCTCCTCCACGCCGAGGCCCCCGGGGACCTGCCCGTCCTCCTGGGACATGAGCAGCGCCAGCAGCTGGGAGGTCAGCGAGCGCAACGACTTCCTGTTGATCAGCTGCACCTCGCGACTCGCCGAGCCATCCGCCACCTGGTAGCGGGAAGAAAGTGTTGTTTATTGATGTGTTGATTATTTATATACGAACAGGTGGGTTTGACCAAGCGAGGATTGGAATCGAGTCTATATGCTGCATTAAGTCACTGAAAAAAATGGATCATTAACAGGGTTCTTACACATGTTGACCAATAGATTTCCAGGACTTTATCAGGACTTTTACATCATTTTAAATCAAATGTCCATGGCCAAACTGAAATCTTGGTATAAACATGAAAAATTTAGAAAATTGTGCGTATGTCGGCTTATATTTTGAGCGTCTTTCTTTTTTTTTTTATTCATTACTTCAAACTTGGTGTAAACGAACATGTAATCATGACAGATTTCCAAGACTTTTCCAAAACTTTCATGATTTACGTTTTTTCCATGACTTTTCCAAGCCTGGAAATGACCGTTTTCAAATTCTAGGACTTTTCCAGGTTTTCCATGACCGTACGAACCCTGCATGGACCGAGATCAATTCATGATTACTTTTTAAGTAATATATAGTATCGTATTTCTTGCAGAAATGGAGACGTGGAATGTATTCACATTTGACTTGATTGAATTGGGCAATAACGATATATAATGAACAACATAACTTAATTGTAACCCTGAACGGTTTTACATCCGACAACAACTGTTATCGACATATTACTCCCTCAAAGAATATTAATTCACCTTTCACATGAAATGCAGAGCGGCCATCAGTCCATCTGTCTGGACTACCCAAGGTGTTGTTTCTTTGCACATACGGTATACCAACTACTGTTAACGACACATTTATGACTTTTCCAGGTTTTCCATGACCGTAGGAACCCTGCACCAACACGTTTAATTGCCATTCGGTCCGTTACATGCTAAAGCCACACGAAGAATGCTTTTCTTTCTAGAACTATACGTTTGATCATGCGTGTGAGTTGCAGCGTGAGAAACTTTCCAAAAGGCGGAGAACTTCTTCCTCGATGGGTATTAAAATACACGATGACGCTCACTAGTCAGCTGGTTTGGACTCGAACATCGAGCGGTGCACCGCCCGGATAACTGGACGGCGTTCATCCATCAGACGTTTCTTTACCTTGACAACGTGGCAGAGCTTGGCGAGCAGCGCCGGCAGGGAGCTGGCGTCGTAGTCCTGCAGGCGGAGGCCGTAGCCGAAGGTCTTGCTGTACTCCGTGAGCAGCTGGCTGACGGGGAGGCTGGAGTTCTTCTGCGCCCGGAGCAGCTTGACCAGCTGAGCGGCCAGAGCCTTGATGCGCTCCACTTCCGTCAGAGTCAGCACTTTCTCCTCGCCGCACTCCAACACCTGGCGGAGAGGAAGGCGACGCGAGGGTTTACGGCGGAGGAAAAGGAACGGGCATTTACAGGGTTCTTACACATTCCGATGAATGGATTTTCATGACTTTTAACCAAATTTCCATGACCAAACTGAAATCTCGGTATAGATAGGAAAAATTTTGAAAATTGTGCGTTTCGAGAGCCGGCTTATATTTTGAGCGTCTTTCTTTAAAAAACATTAATTATTTCAAACTCGGCGAAAATGAACATGTGATTATTACACATTTCCATGACTTTTGCAAAACTTTTATGATTTCAGTTTTTCCCATGACTTTTCCAGGCCTGGAAATGACCATTTTAAAATTCCATGACTTTTCTGGGTGTTCCATGACCGTACGAACCCTGCATTTACACCAAATTAAAAAGGTGGATTGATTAAAAAAAACAGTGCATGCCAAGCACATGACATACGAGCCTGATCATAGACAGAAGTGTTGTGTAAATAAAACAGGGTTCAAACACACACAATGTTGACCACACTGTGAAATCTGTGTATATATTACAATCGTGGATTATCCCTGAGCTACAGTCGCTATAAATAAATACAATTGTGCCTCGAGGATGAGAGCGTATGCCTGCTTATATTTTGAGCATCTTTCTTTAAAGAAATATATTTAAAACTCAGCGTAAATGAACATGTGAATGCAACACACTTACAGGACTTTCACGAAACTTTTGCAATTACATTTTCTTAAAAGGATTTTTCCAGGCCTGAAAATGACCATTTTAAAATTCCAAGACTTTTCCAGGTTTTCCATGACCGTACAAACCCTGATACCAGTAGGAGGAGCAAATACGATAGGAAGCACCTAATTACAGTGAACCATTAGCAAGTCTGTTCAATGAAGCAAATGGAAACGTACGACTCGTAAACGGTCACTGATGTACGATCTCTTCTCTCGGCTGCACAACATGAAATGATCGTCATCACAGAAACACTTTAATTATTCCTCCTCGTTGCGGGTTGGCGCTCCGAGGACACAGGTCTGTGAAACTCACCACCACTATGTTTGGGATCGCCTCGAAGAGCTCCAGGAGCTTGGTGAAGCCGTAGTAGCTGAGCTTGCACTGGCGGCCGAAGTGATGGTGGTACGTCGGGATGAACTTGCTGAAGGCCATTCGGCAGTGAGGCTGGTGGCGAAGGAGGTCCACCACCTCCTTCCCAAACTGCTTGGTGCGCTCGATTTCCTCCACTGTGCGCTCTGCGGGTACACCAGAGGGAATTATTAAATATAATTAGATTACAAGCAAATGTCAGTATGTGGTTCAACCATGTGGGAAGAAATGTGTGTATTTTGGCTATGAACGGAAATTATACAGTTTTGGGGAAATGTCCAATTTATCTTCATCTTTCGAGAGGACAGAGCAAACGTAAAGATTTGGCTGTTATTTTTACTCGTTTTTAATTTCTGTATATACACTTTGATCTATGATGAAGACAAAAATAAAGTGTAAAAAAAGAAGAGGGAATTCTTCTGAAATGATCTACTTAAAAAGATTGATAAAGTTTGAGATACTAAACTTCGATATTGCTCAAAACCATTCTTTAAAAGTCCTCTTGTGATCGACACTTCACACAATAAGAGTTCTTAATATCTCAAACTAGTTGGAACGGACCTCTCCTGGGAACAGAGATCACCGTGTCCATGTCCTGATGTGTGATGGTGATGGTGGTGTCTGGGATCTCCGTCAGCAGGTCCATCAGGTCACATGTGCCATAGTCCACGATCCTCCAGTCTCTGGAGAAGCACCTGACGCACAAGATCGCATTACAAACATCAACGCTGATGATGCATCTTACATTTAATACTCTTCCTCCAACTGTTCATGAGCTGGATTCACAGGCAGCTAAACTAATAGCGGAGTCAACTGACCAGTGGTACGCCTGCATGAAGTCCTTGATGGACACTTGTTTGCTGACTTGAAACTTGAGAAGTTTGAGGAGGTCTTGGGTGAAGCGCTTCACCTGAGCCCGATGAGTCAGAGTCAGTAACCGCTTGGTACCCATGCCCAATATCTGAAGGCAGAGAAAACAAACGCAATGTGTCAAATATAAGCAAATAAAGTACAAAAGATCATCATCATCATCATCGACCTTAGTCAATACCTGCAGGACATGTGGAACGGCCTCCAGCAGCTCCAGCAGCTTGGAGTAGCCGTAGTCGGAGACGCGGCACTGCTTGGCAAAGTGATGGTGGTACGAGGGGATGAACTTGCTCATGGGCATGAGGCACGAAGGCTGACTCTTCAACAAGTCGATAATCTCACGGCTGAATTGGATGAGCTGTGGATTGCCAACCGGACTCTTGCAGCGCTGAATCCATGGCTCTGCATGAGACGTAAAAGAAATAAACACTGAATGTTAGAAAAGGGTACATCTCTCTGGTCAAAGAACTACCACTGGGTATAGTAGGACAACGTGCCCCACTTTGAGAGCCCCTACCGGAGTTTGGTGCTGGTGGTTTGTTGTGGATCCACTTGATGACTTTGAAGCCGTTCTGAGCCGTGACGATGGTGATACTGGGAACGCAGGTAATGAGGTGCTCCAGAGGAACGCCGCCCTCCAGCGTCTCATTACCCAGCTGCAGAGGGCTGAATTTGTCCGCATAGCAGTCTGGAAAACTACATGGAAAACATACGTTACAAAACTTTAGAAATGTTTGTGCGTTGATTTTTTTTTTTTAAACAACAAATAATGAGTTACATTACATCACATGTCATTTAGCAGACGCTTTTATCCAAAGCGACTTACAATAAGTGCATTTCAACCTAGAGTACAAACTAAGAACAACAAGAATACAGAAAGTAACATTTCCTCAACATAGTCAGACTACAAAAGTACCACAATAAGAGATATTTAAGCGCTACTAAAGTGCTAATCTGTGTTTTAATCCAGATATAGTCGGAAGAGGTGCGTTTTCAGTGTGAAAACGCATTCATGAAAGAACCGGTTGTAACCTGAGTAATGGAAGAGTTCCCTCATGCGACTGCAACAGACCGTGGACCTCGGATGCTATGGCGCTCAGGGACATCACAACAAAAGGTATTTTATAAGAGTCGGGGTCAAAGTCAGCCTCACTAAAAAAAGAAAGAGAAGATTAAATTAGTAAGAAACAATCAGTTATGGAAACCGTGGGGACAGAGCGGGTGAGAGGGGAACATGCTGGGTCAAGATGCTACAAGGTAGCCAACAATAAATACCAATTTAATTCATATAATAATGTAAAACATTTTAAAAAGGAACAAGTTTCAAAGGAAATTCGAATCATTTCTTCAGAACGTTATACCGTGTACAAAGTGGTAATAACCTGAAGTCCCGCCGCGTGAAGTGTTCTCTGCAGACGGGCTCGTGGTACTCCAGCTCCTCGAACACCACGGGGCTGCCGCTGGCCGAGGAGGAGGAGCCCTCCTGGGAGTGGGCCGATCCCAGTGGGCTCTGACGGACGTGGCTGCCGGCCAGGAGGCACACCAGCCTCGAGCCGCCCTGCTCCCGCAGCGCCACCACCTCCGGCAGGCGGTACAGATCCCCGACCACCAGCTTCCGGGAATATCTGGCGGGAGGAAGCGGAGCATGTGGCTTGGCGGCAAAAGCTGGAATCGCGACAGTAAAAGTGGAGAATGTGTACGAGTAAAGCGTTTCACGTAGAGAAGATTTGTCTTACTTCTTCTCATAGATCTCTGTAAACTTGAAGAGCGGAAGGCAATTGGCTGGTGCGTCTTGAAGAATGCTGGTGATCTCTGTGCTGTATAATTAAAAATAAAAGAGAATATAGCCGATGTTTACGCCCCGCAGTCGAAACCAGAACATATAAAAGAAGCTCAAACCACACGTATCTGTACCTGAGCATGGAAAGGGATTTGTTGCCGCCGCCGGTGATCAGAGACACCTGAATGCGCTTGCCTCCGATCTTGTAGCGGTGCAGGCCGCTGACCGCGCCGATGGCCTGCTGCAAGGACAGCATCTGGATTGTGGCCTTCAGCTGATAGTCGGTGTGGGGGCTGAGCTCCACGGCCTTCACCTAGACAAAACAAGGCCACAGACAGCGGGGGGAGTCAGGAGTCGAGTAGAGAATCTGCATCTCAAGTAACTTTTTGTCTCCCGACTGATAAATGTGTTCATCAAAGATGGCAGTTAAGAAAACTTTTCACGGCGGACGTTTGTCGGCACCGTCATTACTGAAAACACCAACGATGGTTCTGTTGTATTCGAGTGGTCCAAATATGATTGAGCAAGCATTCGGGATAAACCAGTACCCTGCAGGGCTACTACACATTTTGACAAATGGATTTCCAGGAAACCAAATTTCCATGAACAAACTGAAATCTCTGTATAAACATGAACAATTTAGAAAATGTAGCGCATTGAAAGCGTAGGCCAGCTTATATTCTGAGCGCATTTCTTTAAAAAAACATATGAATTATTTCAAACTCGGCGTAAATTAACATGTGATAACACATTTCCATGACTTTTCCAAAACTTTGATGATTTAATTTTTTTCCATGACTTTTCCAGGCCTGGAAATGACCATTTTAAAATGTCCCGACTTTTCCAGGTTTTCCATGACCGTACGAACCCTGACCCTGAACTCAGAGTAGCTAAATGGAATTCAAACTATTTTATCTTTACACATCCTCTACTAGTGACAGATAAAACATCTATATCACTGAAGTTGTCCGTACCCGTCCGTAACGGGAGAAGGTGTCGTGCAGCATCTGCTGCAGATCCTTGCGGGACATCCTGTAGTCCAGGTTGGCCACCTGGAGCTCCGCCCCATCCGAGAAGGGTTCAGGCGGACCTTCTGGACACGGACTACGAGCGGTGGCCAGGAGGGGCGAGGACCGGCTGGACAAGCAGGGCGACGCACTCCTTTTGTGACGAGAAGGGCAGAGACGACTTTGAAACGAGAACTACCGATACATACGAGGCGCGAGCTCTCTCTCTCTCGGCAAGAACCAACGCGTCACGTTAACTTATTCAAATATGACAACATGTCACCTGGATGACCAGGAGCCCTGCGGTGGGACGCGGGGGCTGAAGCTCCGGTGCAGGTTCAGCTTGCTGAAGGCTGAGGGCGTGCTGATCTGGAAGTCCTCCGAGCTCCTGTCCGCTGGTTCTGCAGGAGACTCGGTGACGCTGCGAGGGAAGGAGCCGTCTCTCCTGAACGCGGAGATGAGAAGAAGAAGGACAACGTCTGTCCCAAGGCTTCCAAAAAGCTCCCTAATCCATTTGCGCCACTGTTTGATAGACTTGTATAATTCTTCTAGAATAAATATAAATAAGCGTCAAAACAAACGGCCTCCATTAGCAGATTTTGAGTTAGCGCTTGTAGTTCGAAACCATAACAAAAAGTATAATATGCCGCCAATTATCAAAGGAATTTTCTCATATTGCAAATAAATAATATAATAATAACTTTATTTATACAGCACTTTTAAAAAACAAGGTTTACAAAGTGCTACAGATAAACAAAGCATATACACAACTTAAATGGCGGCAAACAAAAAAACACCATAAAAGCATCGAATACAACTAAAACCAAACAAATAGGAAATTTAAAATAAAAACGTAAAAGGACGACATCACTTAAACAGCTGTTCTATAAAAGTGGGCTTTAAGAAGAAATGACATTCTTCTACCGTCCCGTTTCCCCGTGCGTACCTCCTCCTGTACATGGACTCTCCAGCGAGGCCAGGCCGGGGCGGCTGGTCCCCGGCTCCCGGCTCCCCGTTGCTGAGGGGGGAGGAGGAAGCGGCGCGTCCTTTCTCCGGGTGGTGGAAGCTCATCCTGGACTTGCCCTCCAAGCTCCCCGGCTCCTGAACCACAGAGAGGCAGCAGGCGTCAAAAACTGCAGCCGTCGACTGGCTGGACGCCGCTCAGGCGATGATGTGCGCAGGCAAAGCGCGTATGCGTGATAAAATAAGTGAATTGCATAAACTGGTATTCAGAAGTTTAGCCAGGGATGCACTTGAAATGTAGACTTATTTAAAATAAACTGGCAGTCTAGAAAACACTAATATTGTGCATCTTAGTTCTGTGGAGAGCTTTGCTATGTAAGATTCTGATCAATATGATTGTCATGTTGAAGTTGATAAATAGTCAAAGCCATAGCACAAAGTTATGCAGTGGTAGTTAAGAGTCTTTCAAAGAAAATGTGACATCATGAATCAAATGATGTTAATACAGTTTTGCCATTGTGCAGGTTTAAAATGACATGTAATGCAATGCAATGTATGTTTTAATGTTTTCCTTCAATTCAGGAGCTGACATTCATTTGCCCCGCTCCAAATTAATTCGTACTGTCCAACTACAGTAAAGTCTTAAAATACTCATCCCGAGTCTGAGTCCATCTACACAGTAATCAGTTTGAGAGAGTCGCTTTCCTCCAGGATGGTTAGAGTACAGAGGAAACAGACATGCCAAGCCAGTCAACCCGCCACCCACAAGCAGTTTCATCAGGAGGGGAAAAAAACTACAGAAAACTACAGCGGCCAAAACAACGAACAAGAGGCACGGCGCAGGTTGTATGAAGCGGTGCATCAGCACTGATGCACTGGGGGGGGGGGGGGGCAATCAGAAAAGCTGTTCATGCACAAATATGTTGAATGACCGATGAATATGCAGGACAATGAGGGACACACGGAGCGCTAATGACGACTAACTCACGCTAGCACAGGCAGACACATGAAGGCAAGCGAGCGGCTACAGGGGGTTAGTCAAAGCAGCGGTTAGAGGGACATTGGGTCGCAGCCCAGACACGGACAGAGGGCAGCGGAGGTTACGGGGGGGGGGGAGCAGGCGCTGACGGGTCTGCTGACCTGATGGGGCTTGTCTGGAGCGCCACCGGGAGGCCCACTGCACCCCCTCCTGGGGCTGTAGGGTCTTTCGGGCACCGGGCCGGGGACGTGGCACAAGCGGGTCGCCCGCCGCGGCCTCCGGGGAGACTTTGGCATCCCCAGGGGCAGAAAGGAATAGGAGGACGGGGACGGGGGCGGGTCGAAGGGCACGTCCCGGTCGTGATAGTTCTGGGGCGGCGCCTGCAGCTCGGGCTCGGGACTCGCGTCGTCCCGGGGCCGCGGGGAGAAGGAGACGCTGATCGGGCGGCCGAATACGTCCTCGTTTTCCATGCGCTTGCGGGCGCGCGCGGCCGCCTCGGCGCTGCCGAAGCGGAGGACCGCCGTGCCCTGGGCCATGCCCAGCACCTTGCCGCCACAGTTGTCTGAGAGGCGGCGCAGCCTGAGCTTCACGGCGTTCCGGAGGCTCTTGTCACAGATGACAGGGAGGTTGTGAACATAGAGGAGGTTGAAACTGGGCTGAGGGAGGGGAGGAAGAGACAGGCGCCTGTCTGGTTTGTATGGTTTTCACGTAAAGAAAAAATGTAAATTCCTTTGAGTTGAACAATTTGAAGAAAGCTCAAGAGTAATGTAGATTCTGAAAAAATTGTTAGGATGCCTAAAAAAAAAATTGCTTTCGTAAATAATTGTGAAGTTGATAAATTCCCATTCCCACTGCCTTTCTGCCCTCTTGTAAGTCCACACTGAAATTAGATTATCCACGGTCAGGGTTCTTACACATGTTGACCGATGGATTTTCAGGACTTTAAACCAAATTTCCATGACCTAACTGAAATCTTGGTTTATACATGAAAAAGTGAGAATATTTAGTATTTAAACAATGTGAATTCCAAAGCATGCAGTATACATTTAATGAAACAAATAAATTATTATTATTTAAAGAATAAACATTTGCTTCCCGAGCTACGGCCATCGAACTTTCCAGTTAAGGTGCGTTCACTTGCAACGCGAAAATAAAAAGAAGATTGCGCCGCCAGTATGAGAGCGTACGCCAGCTTACATTTCGAGTCTTTCTTTCTAAAACATTCATTATTTAAAACTCGGCGAAAATGAACAAGTGAATATAACAAATTTCCAGGACTTTTCCAAAACTTGTGATTTAAGTTTTTTCCCATGACTTTTCCAGGCCTGGAAATGACCATTTTAAAAATTCCAGGACTTTTCCAGGTTTTCCATGACCGTAAGAACCCTGACGGTAATGTTTGCCAGCAACCACTTACCGTAGAGTACATTCGTCGTGATAAATAAGTTCAGTCCTAGCGAAAGCATTGGTGAGGCCTACCTGTGCGGTGACGAGCAGACGGGGCGGCAGATCGGCTGTGATCTCCTGGAACGCCACCTGGCGGTGGGCGTGCTGCAGCAGGGCCAGCGACGTGCGGCTGCCGTGGACCAGGATTACCTGGAAACCATGGCGATGACGCAAGTCACTCAGCTCGCTTGCAAAGTTCACATCCGCTAATAAAAAAAAAAAAAGGGGAAAAGAACACGAGCGTTACCACAAAAAGCCTCGTGGCGTCACGGCTGTGGTCGATTAGTGACTCTCAGGTGAACTCACAGGACACGAGGACTACCGTCGCGGGCGCCGTGTGAGTCTCGGCGAAGCGCCTCAGGCTCTGGCGGAGCTTGTCATCGGCAGCGTTCTTGGCCGTGGCGTTGATATGCGCAACGGTAACCTACAGAAACACATGCATGGTTTTAGGGAACTTTATAGAGATGTGCGTGTCATTTTATAAAGGGCAATGTCTAATATACAGGGTTATTACACATTTTGACCAGTGGATTTCCATGATTTATCACCAAATGTCCATGACCAAACTGAAATCTCGGTTTAAATATGAAACATTCCGAAAATTTAGTTTATTTTATTTCGGTTATATACAAAAAGCAAGATTTTATTTACAACAAAAGAAGAAAGCGGCTAACCGAAAGGGTCCAGGCTGAAGATATCAAGCTTATAAGTGCCCTAACCTATGATTTCACGAGAAAACTTAATTCAGAGAATCATATACTGTACACACACACACACACATATATATATATACATATATACACATACATACATACATATATATATATATATATATATATATATATATATATATACATATATATACATACATACATACATACATACATACATATATATATATATACATACATACATAAAACACACATACACAAACCCATATACATCTACACACACATAATGTTGCGTATTGAAAGCGTACGCAAGCTTATATTTTGAGGGTCTTTCTTTATAAAAAAAATAAAAAATAAAAATAGATCACATTCATAATTTCAAACTTGGTGTAAATTAACATGAGATTTTAACAAATTTCCATGCCTTTCCCAAAACTTTTGCGATTAAAATTTCCAGGCCTTTTCCAGGCCTGGAAATGATCATTTTAAAATTCCATGGCTTTTCCAGGTTTTCCATGACCGTACGAACCCTGAATATAGAAATACCTTTAACAACAAATTGGTTCTATAGCATTTGTTTTAGGAACACTCCCAATATGCAGTATGTTGTAAAAAAAAGTCTGAGGCCAAGTGTCAAAATATTCTATAGAAAGATTATGATCCCACATGATAGCATGGCCAATGGTCTTCACTCCCGATGTAGACGTCTCATTAATGGTGTAAACATGAGGAATATGCATGACGGTACCTGGCAGTTGTTGAGCTCTTGGATGACGGCTTTACACTCCTTGCTGATATCACAGACGCAGATGAACTCCGCCTCCCGGTGGCCCTGGAAGAAGTGGCTGCGGATTCGCTCGACCACAGCTCCGGCAGAGCGTCCGCTCGGCACGCTGCAGTTCTCGATGTCCCAGAAGACGCCCACCGGAGGGATGTTCTCGGGACCGCCGTTCTCTGGCGAACCTAACATAGTTTGAAAAAAAAAAAAAAAAAAAAACACTTAAAAAGACGCTTAATAGCTTTAAAGCAACAACTTGAACTAAATCAGTCAAATCAAGCATCCACAAGACCAACAGTATACATGCAGGAATCAAACATGGGAGAGTGAAGAGTCTACTAACCATACTTCTGGCCAGCCTTGCCGAGGCTGGCTGACGGCATGAGCATCACGCTGTCAGAGGAGGTGCCACAGCCATTACACATGGGGATGGGGATAGGAGCAGTGTGGGGGATAGGAGCATTGGGCCATGCCTTTTCCAAGTCGGATGCCAAACCATTTATGGGCTGCAGTTAGGTACAAATCAGTACAACGGTCAGGGGGGGGGGATAAATACAAACTAATAAAACTATGAAAAGCAGGCGGTACTACGGATAAATCCTAAATGCATATTTCAACACCACATACACAATATCAATAAGGCGGGGTCATCCACCCATATATAAATGAATAAAGATACTTACAATGATCTCTAGGGTACAGAAACACAAAGACAGGCCACAGTTATTGACGTGAACTCCACCAACCTGCAACAGGCACTCCTGGCAGTAGTGCGCCCCCTTCACACACACCGTGCGTTCTACATTTAGGTGCATAGGATTAGAGCAGAAGTGTGCCGAGGTGGTCGTGGTGGTGACGGTCGGGCGATCACCGAACGTGGTTCTCTGGGATCTCCTGGCCGACGGGCAGCAGTTCACACCGCAAGTGTAGTAGCCGGAAGAGGACAGGCAAGCGCCATGCAAGGGAGCGGGGAGAGGGGAACCACAGGGGAGAGGGGAAGCCAGGAACGCGGAGGAGGGAAACAGGCCGGGTTGACCGCACGGAAGAGGTACAGCTGGATAGTTGTGGAGCAGCCCTGAGCAGCAGGAGAGGTAGGGTTGTGACGAAATGGGCTGAGAGGTAGCGATAGAGGAGGACAGCGGGGGTTGGTAACCCAGACTGGGCAAAGACTCGAGAACTTCACCACCGGTTCTGCAGCTAATGTGCTTATACTGATGAACAGATGAAGCTACAGAGCAAATGCCCGAACTGCTAATACTGCTGGTTCTGACGGGCGCTCCCAGAGAGCCCGGGGCCATATAGAGCGAGACAACCCCAGCAATGCTGCTGCTGCTGCTGCTGCTGGTGTCAACACCTCCTCCAGCTGATAACGAGTAGCCGTCTGTGCTGCAATAGTCACAGTGAGAGTAAATGCTTACTTGAGGGCTAGCCCCCTGTTGTTGCAACTGCTGGAGGGAGTCCTGTGTAAGCGAAGAAGGAGGCAAGCAGGGAGGAGGCATAGGGAGAGGAGCCATAGGGAAGGGCTGGGATGACTGGGAAGAGGATGTATGGGGTGGAGGAGGAGGTACATCTTTCAGTTCCAGCACAGCCTTTCTGCTATCCATGCAAGTGTTCTGTAACATAGAATCACCAGAGGATATCACTTTAAGTTACACGGTTCTGTTGATTACAGCATATTATTATAGTCATTTGTTAATATTTCCTGCACAGGACAAACATTCAGTCTAAATAATCAGAATGGGTGCGCAATGCATCAACAGCACCCTCAAGGCGTGTAATAACAACAAGCATATCTGACAACTTCACATGGCTTTTCAAGGCCAACTCTAACAACAATAAATGCTGATTTTAAAAGCAAAGCTCAGCATTTCCAAATCAGCGGAAAGTTATTACGCAATGACTAGTGCACCCATTTTTTTCTTCTAAAGGACTCGCTGGTTATTTTTTGACAAAAGATATAATCTGATGCGTATGGATTATTACATTTTCCACTGTTTGAGCTCCAAATGTACCAGTTGATTGGAATTAATGTCACGGTAAAATATGATAAATGTGAAATGACAAATTGCACCAGATTGTTGCCTCACAGCGTGTATCTGATAACAGGCCTGAATGTCTTTTTAATTGAGATCACAATAGATATCGATACCTGTGTATCTTTGGATACCGAAACACCTACGTTGTGATGAGCGCCGGTGGTCTCATTGGTGGGGAAGCAGTCTTTGAGTTTCCATAGCAGGGGGGAGGCCTCCGTGTTGGGGTGGCTGAGCCACGGGAAGGGTCTCGAGCTGCATATGGATCTCTCCTTTCCCGGTCCTTCCATTATACAACCCAGAGAGGACTTTCACCATGCTGTCGCTCCTTTGCTCTCTCATGCTTTCCTGTGAAGCGAAACAAGAAAGTTACAAAACAGGAAACCTTTAGACTAGTAAGCTTAGTTACGTCACTTTTTCTTTTTTTTAAAGAGCCGGTGTGTCGGTCAAGTGAGTCACAACAAAACCGAAACATCCAGAAAGCACAGGTCCGGTCCAAAGGTCATGACGCTGCGTTTGACTCGACGCAACTTCGTAACGAAGCTAAGCGGACCCGTCGTTATCTACGAGACACGAACACTTGCTGAGATTACAGCATTTAACTTTAATGGAGGCAATTAACGCAACGGTCACAGCCCCCCCCCCCCTCTCCCGCACACACACACACAAAAAGTACAGCAACCGACGTTAACGATTAGCTCCAAGCTAGCTCACGCTCCCGTTGTTCGAGCATCTCAGTCGTTGTTCACGGCGGGAGTGATGCTAATTTATAAGCTAATGTCATATAGTTAACTAGGTTAGTTAGTTAGACTATTAGCTAACCGCTAGCTGGCATGAGTTAGCTTTAAAGAGCGTTAATGGTAAAGGTTTTAGACGGTAAACCGCGAGACAACATACACCATTTGTTAGCTCGTCAAAGCGACACCTCCCTATCCCTTTTTCTACCGTTCATTTCTTTTACGGTAAACAAATAACATGATTTGCTTCTGGCGAGAAACGTCCCAAAAAGTTTGTAGCCTCGATACCTAGAAAGGTCTCCTCTCTCACATCCTCCCCCAGCGGCTCCTCTCATCGAGCGCTCCAGAAACCCCGCACCTTTTTGTAACCTACTGTTGCCAGAAAGCCCGCACAGCTGTCGCAAATGTTGTTGTTATGACTGGCACGCGGCTGGTATATATTTGCTATAAGATAGCGTCGTATATGTTTTCAAATCTAGTCGTATCTATTTCGAATGAAAAAAGAGGGTTTTTCGTTTTTAACTCAATTAAATTAATACAAATCTGGAAATTATTTTCAAATTGAGCAAAATGTGATTGCGTGTCATGCTCTGATTTATCACTGATACAGCTGTGATCATGTTTTATTTTGGCCTATAGCCATATGTCCCTAAAACTTTTCCCTTCGTGGCATATTGAATCATATTCAATATTATGTTTTGTGTTTGAATCAACAAATAAATGCAAAGAAGTCAATGCCTCGTTACACATTACATCACATGCCATTTAGCAGACGCTTTTATTCTAAGCGACTTTCAATAAGTGCACTCAACCTAGAGTACAAACTAAGAACAACAAGAATACAGGAAGTAACATTTCGTCAACATAGTCGAACTACAAAAGTACCACAATAAGAGCTATTTAAGTGCCACCTCGTGTTTATAATATATATATATCATTTAATTAGTAATTTAATTATGGAGAAGACACAAAAAAATAAAGACTGCCACATTATTCTTTGTCACTAAAGCAAATTATGTCCCAACCTGTATTTCATCATCTATAATGCATGATGTTGCCTGGAGGGAGCACTTTACGGCATAGTAGTGACCTCTAGCGGGCCAGCCAGCCAGTCCCCGTGTTGCCTTTGAGGTCTGAACCACAGTAACGGGACAGCAGGTTCAACCATCAGTTGGCAATGGAGATGAGTAAACAATAACGGCTGTGTATTTTATACATTACTTATATTTCTACTTGAGAGGTTGCTTTTTTATTCACTGAAACCTCAGTTCTTTTGGAGCTAATTGAAAATAGACTCGACTCTACCGTCAATTAGAAACAACGCCGGCTTTGTTGTTCCCCTCCGTTATGGCGATTGCCCACCTAGCCACCGAGTATGTTTTTTCCGATTTTTTGTTAAAAGACCCCACGGAGGCCAAGTTCAAAGGGCTGCGTCTGGAGCTGGTGGTGGACAAAATAGTCACGTTCCTGACGGTGGGTCTGCCATTGTTCCTCATCTCCCTCGCTTTTGCTCAAGAGATGTCAGTCGGTGAGTTGTTGAATTTATGAGCATCCTTTCATCATCTGCAGGTTATACTCCTGCACATTTTTGCAAATTCTGTCTTAAGCTTCGTTGTCCCTCCTTCGCTGCAGCACGTTTTTCCAATAAACCAATGCATGTGTTTTGCATGAATGGAGGAGCGTTATATTCAGTAAACGGACAGAAAAAGGAGAGGTGTGAATGTTGGAGAAGGTGTGGTTTAAGCCCCCACTCTTCACCCCCAGACAGAGAGGCAGCCATACTGCTGCTGCTAATGAGGATGAGGAGGATGGGAACTTTGTGCATGGCAGTTTATAAACAGGTGCCTATATATATATATATATATATATATATATATATATATATATATATATATATATATATATATATAATTTTGTATGTATTTATTTATATATATACATACTGCATATATACATATACATACAGTATATAATATATATATAAAAATATATGCAGTATGTATATATATAACATAAATAAATAAATACAAAATAATATATATATATATATGTGTGTATATATATATATCATAATACACTATGTTGTCTGTTGTTACCATTAACTATAACAGAAAGATACAATTGTTGTGGTCAGCTTTTGTTATCAAATTATGGTAAAAAAAAAAAGTTCATGTGCATCATTGCCAAAATCCCACATATATTTGACTTTGAAAGACTGAATTCATGGCCGATCACAAAGGAGGAGATGTGGAGAGCAAATCTGGGCTTTTTGTCATATTATGGAAACGATGGCTCAGTCCGCCTTGATATGGTGACAGTCTCAGGCACAGATAGAGCCCCAGTGGTGCCAACCGACTTTTGACTCCGTCACCTCGAGCTAATCACTCAAAATCCAGACTGTTTGCTGTCCTGATGTCAGTGGTGGAACCAGCTCCCCACTGACATCAGGACAGCAGAAAGTCTCTACAGCTTCCGCCGAAAACTGAAAACGCACCTTTTCCGACTATATCTTTATTAAAACACAGATTTGCACTTTAGTAGCACTTGAATGGCTCTTATTATGGTACTTTTGTAGTTTGACTATGTTGAGGAAATGTTAGTTTCTGTATTCTTGTTGTTCTTAGTTTGTACTCTAGGTTGAAATGCACTTATTGTAAGTCGATTTGGATAAAAGTGTCTGCTAAATGACATGTAATGTAATGTAATGGTGCTCAAGCACCAGCCCGTTTGCCCTGGATGAGAAAAGTGCCCTTTCGGCTGAAGCCTCTTCTTTTTCATTCATCAGCATTTAAGAATAAAAGTTACTCTCTCTGTCATCAAGTCCCCCAAATGTGTTTTGATATCCGACGGGGCATTTATTTGACTTATTGTGAGAATTTCACTCCGACATGCTCCGCCGCGACCCTCCCTCCTCATCCTCCTCCTCCTCCTCCTCCTCCTCCTCCTCCTCCACTTCCTCCTCCGCGCAGTGCTCCTCGCGCCACGCTAAACGGGTCAGCCTCCTTCTCCTCTGACCCGCAGCATCAGACACACAGGTAATGATGGACAGGGTTTCCCCTCTGACGTTGTAGGGTGATGAATTAACCACGTCGACATCAGCGCTTCTGAAAACAGGACGTCGCAGCTGGTCCGACGTTTCCAAGACAGTAAACATAAAACTCACGAAATCTGTGGTTTCACAGCCTTGTCCAGCTGTTTACTGATGTCATGTTCAACCCTCCTATTACCTTCAAATTTACCCGTGGGGTCAATTTGACCCCAGCAATTAAAATCTCCAGAAAATTATTAGAATTTATATCGTTTCCCCAAGTTTAAGTGTCACTTTATGTGTGTTTGTTGACTACCTAAATAGCCCTTTAAATAAATACAAAAGTTGATATCTCTTATATGTTTTACACAGTGAAAAACAGGCTGAAAACAGCCACATTGTGTTCAGGACATTGAAAACATATCATCATGTGAATTTTGTGATTACCCAGTTTTCCCCAATAAATTAGTAAACGTCATGAAATATGAAATCATTTTAGAGACATTCAAAATTGAATGGGGGTCAAATTGACCCCAAAGGTAACAGGAGGGTTAATTTTTCAATTTTTTTTCGAAAGTATGTTGAACTTATTAATTCATTTGATAAATATCACAAGAATTCACAGCTATACAATTGCAGCTAAACTATGAATGCTATCCTTGTACCACATTGTTTGGTGTGTTATGTTTCTCTTTTTTTGTCTGTTCCAGTTTTACAAAGATGAATCTTGTATGAGCATTGCAGAGGCTGAAAAGAGGAAACGCAAGAAAAAACAACACTTGTAATAACTAACCCAGAGTGAGGAAATGCAGGGAAATATCAGACTGAGGCTTTGTAACTTTTTTACAGAGGTTTGATATTTCCTGGCATGACTGAGCGGTCGGGGTTAGTAAGTTGTTTATTATATGGCGTTTTTCGCTCCTATCATTTTGTAAATAAAAACTAATTGCAATTGTTAGTAGAAAGATTTTCATTTAGTGTAGCTCTCATATCTTCTCACTACACAACGTGTTTCAATTACTTGCTAACTTCAAGTTACAGCGATCAATAAAAAAATAATTTTGCCGATGGGTGCCCTTTTTTTTGGTTTGAGCACCTGCCCTCCAAAATATCTGTGCACGTGCCTGTTGACAATGATGCAGGGATTCAGACCCCGTTTACACAATCTGAAAACGCATATATTTTCATGCGTTTTCGCCTTTCATTTACACAAAAATGTAGGTTTCATCACGGAAAACGATCGTTTCTAAAAACTCCGGCCAAAGTGGAGATTTCTGAAAACTCTGTTTTTGTGTTTGCGTGAGAACGAGGTCAAACTGAGTTTTAGGTGGTCAAACGTCACAGTATGCGACTAGAAATGCTTCACGTCGGACGGCGTATTTATGCGGGTTCATATAAACAGAAACTTTTTTGAAAACGACCTTGTGTGTACAACGTTATTTTTGAAAACAGAGGGGCAGAAGTATTCGTTTCTATGTGTAAATGTGGCCTTAGTCTACTGTAATATAAATGGATGTTTTTTCCTCTTCTTCCGACAGGTGTTTCCAATTTATTATCACTCTAATTATACCGGCGACTTAATATTATAAACAGCACTCAGCACAACACAATCAAATAGGCCTTTTTTCACATCAGACATTTGACTCTAAATGGATAAGTGGCTGAAAATATGTTGATCCATTAGGTGAATGAACATTCTCCAACCACATACTATATAAAGACCGAATGTGATAAATGGGGGGGGAAACATTTTTTTAATGAGAATGTGCTCCGTTGGTTTAAAGCATCATTCTCTAATATTAATATTAATACGAAAGCCCCCATAGTGCCAACATATTACTGTCTGCTTGCTATGTGCGTCATTTGAGGGGGATGGCATGATTATTGACACAAATATATGCTGAAAACAACCGACAAGCCAATTAAGCCACGGGTGTAGAAGAGGGAGGGCGGACAACTGTTGCAGTGTTTGTTTTCTCTTTTCAGAATCCCCAACATGACTGGGATTAACTCTTCACTTTCCTCCCCCAGGTAACCAGATCAGCTGCTTCGCTCCCGCCAACTTCTCAGTGAGACAGGCGGCATATGTGGACTCGTTTTGTTGGGCAGCCCTACAGCAACAAAGTGACACCTCGTCACTATGGCTGCACAAGGTACTTTAATCATCAGCTATCAACTATTAACTTTATTGTAATGTGTCGTTCAATTAGCCCCTTGACCAATGAGATAGGCGTGAAACTAACTACACAATGCTAATACAGTTTTAAAGGTATACTTATGTAGGGAAAAATAGCTAAATTCAGGGAAAAATAGCTAAATTCAGGGAAATATAGCGTCAAAATGATCCGCCCACCGATATTATCTCAGAATCAGATTAATAACGTAATAAATCATTTATTTTGGTGACCAATCACTATTATCTTAATGCACACATTAACTATCGGAAATGAATGATCTCAACTCAAATGGAACGATTTAAAAAGAGGCCAGTTGTAAATTAGGATGCATATTACAAGCATATTACTGTGGCGGGCAGCTGCCATCGGGGACGTCAGGAGAAGAGGATGGTGCAGCGACAGGGATGAAGATTAGTGGACGTTGAGGTGACTGATGCATAGTTGAAGTGTGTGTTCAGACCCCATCTGGGCTCTCGGTCCCACAGAGGCTAAGAGGCCATGAGGCCGTGAATCTGAATGTGAAGACGACTTCTTAAATGGCCAAACATAGTTACTAACCCTCCTGTTACCTTTTGGGTAAATTTGACCCCATTCTATGTTTAACGTCTAAAATTAATGACATCATTTTGTTCATGACTTTTCCTAATTTATTGGGGACAACTGGGAAAACATCAAATTCACACGATGATATGTTTTCACTGTCCTGAACACAACGTGTACCCATCGGTATTCTTTGGGGTCAATTTGACCCCAGGCTGTTTTTCACTGTGTAAAACATATAAGAAATATCAACTTTTGTATTTATTTCAAAAGGTCTATTTAGGTCGTCAACAAACGAACATAAAGTACCTGACACTTAAACTTGGGAAACAATATGAATTATAATCATTTTCTGGAGGTTTTAATAGCTGGGGTCAAATAGGGTAAACAATGTTAATATATTTGAAGGTAACAGGAGGGTTAAATAACTAGCGTGACTAAATATCTGGCGTTCCGATGGAGTTTACAATGAGACCAGACTTGTCTGTATCTCTAATGGTTGGTTAGATAATATCACCTGATGTTAACATACCTGCTTGGGGGGGAATTTGGTTATAAACAATAGCAGATTAGATTATATTAAGGAATCAAATGGTAAGAAAAGTAATACAGTCATGTATTACAGCATTTTAGAAGTGTTTTCCTGTGTAAACAGAGGGGAGGGCAGTCCGTTTGACAGTAGGATGGTTGATGGTCCAGGCGGGCGGGCGATGAGGTAAACCACTTCAGTTATGTGCCCAGACTAGACACATATTTCAGCTGGGAATTTCTTTTGATCCAACCTGTTGTTGGAGACTATCGTCCTTTTTAATCTCACCTTGAAGAATGTAAAAGAATTCTGCCGGCTGGAAGAAAGTCCCAGTCACGAGGGGAGCCTGGGTAATGTCCAACATGTCAACGTTAGCCGCTTCTGGTTAATCCTGTCTCTGGGCTGTCTCCAGGAGGGCTTTCATGCTCTTTACTATAAATACCAAGGTCAGTTATCTCGTCAGACTGGCCCCTAATGGTCCCACCGCTCACTTACAGCGGTAATAAAAGGGATCACCGTCTGCATTGAAAATGCGAAAGGTAATGTTTTGATCGATAAGTAAAAAAGTATTAAACCTAAATGAAATCTGGTGGGATGATTGGTTATTATTTTTTCTTTTTTTTCCTTCAAGAAAGAACAAGTTACAAATACATTAAACATAGGAAACATGCTACCAGACAATAATAAAATACAAATACAAATGATGGTACAAAATAAAATAAATTATATAAAATGACACTTAATACTGGATGGCACACTACTTGGTACATTTGCACGGGGTATTTAGACAATGGGTTGCACAGAGATTGTACAGGGATAATGACTAAGGTCACTTTAGTCACTTCTTTTTACAATTTATATCCAATTGGCATGCAACTAATGCCAAAATTTTCACAATTCAATGCTCTACCGTGTGCCCGTTCTAGTTTTCCTCATGCATCTTTCTTCTGTTATCTCTCTTTCTGTGATCCCCTCAGTTCTTCCCGTACACCATGCTCTTACTGGCCATCCTCATGTACATCCCGGCCCTGTTCTGGCGTTTCTCTGGAGCGCCGCACCTCTCCCCGAACCTCAACTTCATCATGGAGGAGCTGGACCGCTTTTACAACCGCGCCATTAAATTTGCCAAAAATCTAGCGTCCTTGGATAGCCAAGGGTCACCTGTGGACACCCAGAGGTAAACACCATTTTATTACATTACATTACATGACATTTAGCAGTCGCTTTTATCCAAAGCGACTTACAATAAGTGCATTTCAACCTAGAGTACAAACTAAGAACAACAAGAATACAGAAAGTAACATTTCCTCAACATAGTCGAACTACAAAAGTACCACAATAAGAGATATTTAAGAGCCACTGAAGTGCAAATCTGTGTTTTAATCCAGATATAGTTGGAAAAGGTGCGTTTTCATTATTATTATTACTCGCTACCATGTCCTCTTTAGCAGGAGACGAACGGATCTTCTTCAGGCCGAGTCTCTGGCGATTGTGTTTCTAAACACTCTTTGTGCAAAATGTCCTTCTCTGCTGCAGTGCCTTGGATCTGACCGAGGGTTGCTTCAAGTACCCTTTGGTGGAGCAATACCTGAAGACCAAGCGCTTGTCTCACGGCCTCGTGGTCAAGTACCTGTCGTGTCGCGTCCTGACTCTGCTGACGCTCCTGCTGGCCTGCTGCTACCTGGGCTACTACATCCTCCACGCCTCCCTCACCGACGAGTTCCCCTGCGACCTGCGCACGGGGGTGCTGAAGGACGAGGCCGCGGTGCCGCCGGCCGTGCAGTGTAAGCTGGTGGCGGTGGGTGTTTTCAGGCTGCTCAGCTACATCAACTTGGTGGTGTATGCGCTTCTCGCTCCGGTGGAGGTGTACGCCGCTCTGGGCCCGGCTCGCCAGAGCTCCGGCTTTCTCCGGCCCTACGAGCTGCTGCCGGGCTTCGGTTCTCTGGGCGTGGTCACGCCCTTCTACAACGACCTCAGCATCTACCTGTTGTTCCTGGAGGAGAATCTGAGCGAACTCAAATCGTACAAGTGTCTGCAGGTGGGTCCCAGCGCAGATACTATCGCTTAGAATGTGTCATCTGCAAAGACACACAGTTTTTTCTTTTTCTGTTATAATTAATTAAGGTGTCTTTTCGCTTTTTCTTTCCTTTTTACAGGTACTTGAGTTGTTGCAGAAGGCTGGTGACGAGGGCTTTGACACCATGTGTCTGCTGCGAACTCTGGGTCAGGTGAAGACCGATGTGATAGACAGTAAGAAGACGTTCTCATGCAAGACCAAAAAAGGCATTAATATATGCGAGGAATGATTCCTCTGAGGTAAGAAGGACGATTTATTCTTCTAGTGGGAGCTGTGTAACTTCAGTAAGACGAACTGATTACGCGGTGGATTTAACGTGTTTTATTTTCCTTCTTTCCCGTTGATTCAACAGAAAAAGAATCAGATGATCTGCTGTGGGGGAAAAGAAGATCAGTGAGACAAACCTGTGCACTTACACTTATATGAGTTACTGGTGATGCATTTATTGCCTTACAGCAATACCCTCTGTAGTTTGGCCAACAGACATTTTACTCCTCAGATGTCTTATTTTTAGTAAATGATAATATTCCAAGTCAGAGGCGATTTGCTGCAAATTCCTATCTTTTTCTATGCTATATGCTTCTTTTCTCTTGCCTGATATCGGACAGAATTGTCAACTTCTTTAACTGTGCTGAGTTCAAAAGTCTGGCCCTAGACAAACTTTTCTCAGGATCTCTAATACTTTTCAATCATAATTTATAATGTAATCTATGTTCCTTGCTGAAATTTGTACATTTCATTTCCTTTTCCTGCCCTTTATGTTATAATAACATTCAACTTAATGTTTAAAATATATTTCCAGTGTGGGATAGGTCGAAGATACTGTGATTGATGAGAGTTTGTCCATCCAATGTGAGCACAATATATATATATATATAAAAAAAAAAGTTTGGTAATATAAGAACCACCAGAGCTGTCTGGACTGTAAAACATGTGATTATGTATGCATACATGTGTCGTTAACCATAGTTAGTATACCGTATGTGCAAAGAAACAACACCTTGGGTTGTCCAGACAGATGGACTGATGACCGCTCTGTATTTCATGTGAAACGTGAATTAATATTCTTTGAGGGAGTAATGTATCGATAACAGTTGTTGTTGGATGTAAAACCGTTCAGGGTTACAATTAAGTTATGTTGTTATCCATTATATCGTTATTGCCCAATTCAATCAAGTCAAATGTGAATACATTCCACGTCTCTTTTCGTGGAAAATACATTGATTTCCAGAATACACGTGACCAGCAAACTAGAAACGTCTGTACTTTACAATGCAATGTAAAACGAAATGCAATAAATATGATACTTAAAAAGTAATCATGAATTGATCTCGGTCTATGGGGCATTGAGGCTTTACTTTGTGGTAGTGTTGTATTGGCATCATAAAGTATTCCTATGTGGAAAGTAGGTGGGAAAATATTGGAAACACTATACAACTGATAATAGTCAAACATTTAACCCTCCTGTTACCTTTGGGGTCAATTTGACCCCATTTAATGTTTAACATTGTTTAATTTTTGATTTTATTTTTTGCTTCATATTTCATGACTTTTTCTAATTTATTGGGGACAACTGGGAAAACATAAAATGCACATGATGATATGTTTTCACTGTCCTGTACACAACTTGTACACATCTGTGTTCTTTGGGGTCAATTTGACCCCAGGCTGTTTTTCACTGTTTAAACATGAGAAATATCAACTTTTTTATTGATGGCTATTTATAGCCTGACGATGTCATCCTCATAATTCTAGTCAGAATGTGAACTTCCCGACCAAATAATTTTGAGGGCGGGGCTAAGTTCGGTCTGGTATCCAGGCTAGGCTCTTTAGGTAGTTAACAAACAAACAAACAAACAAACATAAATTACCTGACACTTAAACTTGGGAAACAATATTAATTCTAATAATTTTTTGGAGGTTTTAATTGATGTATTCAAAAAGGGTAAAAGATGTTAGTAAATGTGAATTTAACAGGAGGGTTAAGGACAGACGTCACTTCTTGTGTTGTTCTTTGTCGGGTCGGATAACTTCGCCTTCACAGTGCATTGTGTCCTCCTTGAAGCTCCGCCTCCCGCGCAGCTTCAAGCGCGTCCAGTGATCTGATTGGATAACACGTGGACAACGTCATCGTTATTGTCCAATGACCTCCGAGAAGGGGAGCTTCGTTTGTATTTGGTTGGCGAACAGAGCACCGTCTTAACGTAATGGGAGATTAGTTTGTACAAACACGAAACGTCTGTTAAAAGTCTTGAACAGTTAGTCTCGGCTCGTGAAACATTACCCTGAGCGGCAGCATGTTTTAATCGTTCTCTCATATGCGGGTGAGTCTCACGAGTGTTCGTGTTTTTAACGTGTTGTGTTGCTAACGTTAGCTAGAAGTTGCTTAGCTAGCTGACTTAGCTACGTTAGCTTAGTTGAAATGCTTAGTTACTAACGCATTCAGTTCATCTATTTACTTCTTCGCACTTAATTTGAATACATGCTAAACATGCTTATGTTGTTTTAATACATCCAAATACCCCGCGGTGTACACTAACGCTAGCTAATCGTGTTAGCATTCGCTAGCCCAAACAGTTAGCAAGCTATCTTGCTGGGCTGTTTAGGATGTCTGTGCTCTTGCTGCCTGTAGTAGAGGATATTAAAAGCTCTCACGTTGCTGTGGTTTACAGTTAGCTCTCCGATTCCCGTCATCCTGACACAACGCTGCAGACATGGTGGAGCCAACGTCACACAAGTTTGCGTCCCTAGCAGAGGAGCTGGGCTTCTGGAAGGAGCAGTCAGAGGCACATCAGCAAAGGTACCGACACCAGACGTTAACATTAAGAAAGCTCTACTCGGGCATCTGAAATAACGAGCCTGTTCTACAGCATGGGGGAGAGAGCGATTGTTGGTGGTTAACATTGTTTTGTCATCAGGGCTGATGAGGCTCAGGAGGAGCTGCAGGAGTTTCAGCAGATGAGCCGAGAGTACGAAGCGGAACTGGAAACTGAGCTGAAGCAGTGTGAGGGGCGAAACAAAGAGCTGCTGTTGAACAACAACCGGCTACGCATTGAACTGGAAAACATAAAGGTAAAGCACCGCGATTGTACTTAGGCCCCCGGACCCGACAGAGCTGGACGAGCTCTGGGGCTCCAGTTACTGAAGAGTGATTCAATTCAGTTTATTTGTATAGCCCAATTTCACAAATACAAATTTGTCTCGGAGTGCTTTCCAATCTGTACACATAGACATCCGAGTCCCAAAACCTCCAATCGGATCAGGAACAACTCCCAAATAACCCTTCAGGGAGAAAAAAGGAAGAAACCTTCAGGAGAGAACAGAGGAGGATCCCTCTCCAGGATGGACAGATGCAATAGATGTCATGTGACCAGAAGGACAGATTAGAGTTAAAATACATTTAATGATTATGACAGAGTGTATGAATAGTTCATAGTAGGCATATTCCACGATGGAGACCTCCACGGTCCATCAGGCAGATGGAGGTAAGAGGAGGAGCCTGTAGCTGCCTCGCTGTTATGCAGCTGTTTTTGTTCAGTGATCCATGGGGGTAGGAAAACATTAATGAGTAACATAAATACAGGATTTCCTTTTTTTTTAAACCTGGTTGTCTTGGATTAGGAGGAGAAAGAACGTTCAAAGGGCATCTTTGCCTCGGCTAATGTCGGAAAGTACACCGATCCTCTTATTGAAACGTTCCTGCAGTTACATTGATGTGCATTAATCTGATTTCTGTGTGCTGTTTGCAGGAGAAATTTGAGACTCAGCATTCAGATGCTTTTAGGCACATCTCAACCCTGGAGGAAAATCTGGCACAAACCACAGCAGTGAGAGATCACCTGCAGAAATACATCAGAGAGCTGGAGCAGTCCAACGATGACCTGGAGAGGACCAAAAGGTCGGTGTCCTAAGACGTCTAAAGCTGCGTTTAATGTGAACGCTGCATTATGTCATCGTCTAACCATTGGGCTTCATCATCAAACGACACTACTGGCCTTGTCTCTGATACACGCGCCCACTCGCACAAAGTTAAGGCTGTAGCACGCTGAGCCGATGTACAATAGCGCCAGTGTTAACTTTAATGGCCCGTCCTCTCTGTTCCCAGGGCTACCATCATGTCTCTGGAGGACTTCGAGCAGCGAATGAACCATGTCATTGAGAGGAACGCCTTTCTGGAAAGCGAGTTAGATGAGAAGGAGAACCTGCTCGAGTCGGTTCAGAGGTTAAAGGATGAATCCAGAGGTATATGCACACACACAGGCATCTCAAGTTTGCACGAACTGCTGATCTCAGCGAACTGACACGTATCATGCTTAACTCGAGGGGAAATTTGATAGCCAATGTATTTTGAGCATTTGGGGAAAATCAGTCACACAAGTATAAACTTGTCTTTTAGAAATGTGTCGGTATGGCCTCGAGATGTTCTCTTGCTTGTGAAAGTGCAAGATGTGCATGTTCTAAGACACTTGCGTTATTGTTTTGAGTTGCCGTTTCTCGTCTTCACGGATTATCTATTTGTCCCGAACCAAAAATGTTGTACTTTTCCGGATCCGCAATGGGAACCGATGTTTTTCTTCAAACATGTGGCGCTTCATCCCTTTTCAAAAAGCTGACTCGGTTTACCCGCCTGTCTTCTTTGCGTCAGACCTTCGCCATGAGCTGGCGGTCCGTCAGAAGGAGAGACGTCCGTCCATCAGCCTCGGCAAAGACGCGGGAGATCTCCCATCCGTCCCCGTCACGCCCTCCAAACCCATCAGCTCCTTTGCCACGCCCCCTCCTTCCAGTATCCGACGAGGTGAATAGATAACGCGGTAAAAGTGGAGATGCCAACGTAACATACTATGACGTGTTCACCGACTCGTATGTTTTGTTTTAGGCGACGGCCTCACAGGAACTCCCCTCACGACGTCTGCTAGAATATCTGCGCTCAACATTGTGGGGGAGCTGCTGCGGAAAGTTGGAGTAAGAGATTTAAAGATGATACCTCTGCAGTACCCAGTGATTACCTTGCGTATAACTGTTAACGCTGAACAGAATCAACGTTTTTAATTGTTTTTGTTTTTCTACACCCCCGTCAGAATCTGGAGTCAAAGTTGGCGTCCTGTCGAGACTTTGTCTACGACACGTCTGTCAGCAGAGCGGCCCTCCCAGCCGGCCCTGGTAGTCCCAGTTTAGACCGAGGCTCTGAGCTCCAAGCCAGCAGCATGAGCCCCCCGCCTCAGTACGAGAGGTGAGGACAACAACAACAACAACAACAACAACAACATCAGCAGTCTGAGGTGTAACCACAGGAAATACTGTTCTGGTTCATTACATGTCATTTAGCAGACACTTTTATCCAAAGCGACTTACAATAAGTGCATTTCAACCTAGAGTACAAACTAAGAACAACAAGAATACAGAAAGTAACATTTCCTCAACATAGTCAAACTACAAAAGTACCACAATAAGAGCTGTTTAAGAGCCCCTGAAGTGCTAATCTGTGTTTTAATCCAGATAAAGTCGGAAAAGATGTGTTTTTAGTTTCCGGTGGAAGATGTAGAGACTTCCTGGTGTCAGTGGGGAGCTCGTTCCACCAATCAGGAGCCAGGACAGCAAACAGTCAGTTTTTCTCCTGAAGGATCGTCTCACTTCGACCTAAACATGGCGGCACTGTTTGATTTCATGTTGGAATCTACAAAATCAGCTTTGTATAGTTTTTTTTATTTAGTCTGTAAAGCCTCATTGTAGTAACGATGATGTTCTCAGTTGTACCTGAGGTTTTCCTCATGAGCGTACGTGCCTCATCTTGTCTTTGCAGTTTGGTGAAACGGTTGGAGTTTGGACCGGCTCCCCCGAGAGGCGTCTGCCAGGGTGCTCAGTCACCTCAGGGTGGGGTCAAGATTCTGCTATGAGAGAGAGAAAAAGACGACGATAACCCACCTTCCCTGGTTCGGTAACCTGACACGACCCCGGTCTCCTCTCCATCCTTAAATACACTCGGGCGACGGGGACTCTGAGCCGAGCGGTCTTCCCTTCTGCCCCGCTGAACTCTTTTTGAACGCGGAAGCCGCTCGCTCTCCTCGGCCCGCCTCATCAGCGCATGGACTTCTGCAGCCTCAGGCTCGTATCACACCGTATCCATCAGAGGAGGCTGGGGGGGGGGGGGGGACAGAACCGCTGCTCACACGGCCCTCCGCTGCATCGTCGACACTGTGGCGGGGAGCGTTTTTAAAAACAACGTTGTGTATCTTCTGATTTTTCTTTCCGTGGTGGATTAACAGAACTCATGACGCATTACTCAAAAACAAAAAAAACATTTCGGGTGGTATCTTGTTTCTTGTCCACTGATCATGCAATAGGGAGCGGAGTAGGAGGCACTGGACACGGCCCTGATGAAGGGGCCGAGAACCGGAAGCATCGTTTATAATAAATAAATAAAAGGTTTAGATTGTTCAAATATACTGTTTGTCGAAACCAAAGCTTTAAAAAAAATGGAGAAGAAAAAAACAGATTAAAGTAATGATACATTTTTTTAATCTGATAAAAAAAAAAAACATGGTGAAACTTTAATTGTTTGTTTTTCTATTCTTTAAGCGAAGGGCTCGAATAATGTAGCCACGAGCGACGTCAACATTAGTTAACTCTGGTGATGAAATATTTTCCCCTTAGCCGAGTCCCCCAATATTTGATATTTGATATATTTCTAGAACACTAGATTAAATATTTTCGCCCCGCTACAAAAACGTAAGTCCCTGCCAGGATCTGGTGTTCATATTTTAGCCAACGCTGCCTCCATCAACGTCGTCACCTCTTCAGTTAGTCGGCCCCACGATGTCACGTCAGGCGAGTTTATTATCACATTAAAGACTCTTTATAATTATTATTATTCTCTGGTAGTCAAAACTGATGAACATAAAGAATAGGAATGGGTTTTCTGAGATGCTCATGTGTCAAACAGGTTTATGATGTAGCGTTACCCAGAACTTTTATGAATGGAGTTTATTGTAGGAGTTTAGATGGGCACATTGTTCACTACTGAATGTATCGTAAAAAAAAATCGGTGTGAGACCTCCTGTCTGCCGTCGAGAGCTTATACGGTGGTGCCAATGTGGATACCAAGCAATAATAGATTTTAACAGGTCGGAGAGAAGCACAGTTCATAGTATATTTTTGTCGGTGTACATATAGAGCATATATTAAACACTCTTTTCCTGCCTTTTTAGCGAGAGATATTGTGAAACGGGGAAATAAGAGTGATTTAATGAAATGTTTTGTTTTCCCCTGAAATGTTTCCGGTTCGCGACTGGCATCCAGCGGCTTATTCATCGCTTATTACATATCGCAGTACACATTGTGGTTTTAATACACGACGACTGGATTTCCCTGCTCCCCGTAGCTGTTTAACCCCTTAACATGAGCTCGCTGTGACTAACCCACCACTACCTCCACCTGTGTGCTGGGTGTTTGTGTACAGCAGCACCTCGGCTACCGCTTCTGTATTCGGACTGAACTGTATGTGCCTGAGGTACTGTACCCACTTTTTAATCCTGCTGGTTTGCAGTTGTTTTTTTTTTTCTATTGAACTGAACGGATGAGGATGCTCTGCTCATCTTTTGACGTTACTGACCGAGACTGAAAAATATTAAAAAGGAGAAAACCAAGTGTTTTTAAAGATCTTTATTTCTTGTGCGGGTGGTTCAACAGTAAATAGATATGATTGGTAAACGTCAGTTGATTTACATATAACATGATCGAATGAGAACGGGTTTGTTTCTGGGAGTCATGGGTCATAGAAAATGATGCTGCCTAAAATCTGCCTGGTGATTTTATAGTCGAGGCTCTTAAACATTTAAACATTCTTGCTGAGCTTGAGGAAAAGCATCTAAACTGGTCTAATAAAAGATGTAAAACTGTGACTTTAAGAAAAAGTTATTTGTCTGTTGGGGTACTAACAGCAGCAATGACTGGACGCAGAGCGTATATGTAAATATCTTTCTACGTATCCAATGTGGCAGCAGATCCATAGATTTACGAGACGTCTTTTAAGTTGTGGTGTCGTGATGGGGACTGGAGGGCGGCGTGGGAATTCGAGTCACCTGCTGGCGGACACGACTGCATCGGAAGGACTCGTCGGTCATTCAGTGCAGTACAAAACAGTGTAACTTCAAAATAAAATAATAAAAGGAAATACAAGACCACCAAAACAACTCTAGATATCAAGTCCTTCTGATTATTGTGCATTAAGAAAAAAAGTGCTCTGAAACAAGACAATAGAGAGGTACACTATTGGATGTTTGAGTATATATATATATTTATTATAATATATATATTTATTATAATATATTTATTGTAATGTATATATTATAATATATATTTATTATAATATACATATATATTATAATATATATGTATATTATAATATATATATTATATATTTTAATATATATATATATTATAATAAATATATATATTATAATAAATATATATTTATTATAAAGTGATGAGGAAGAACAAGGGCGTTATTCTCTTAAAGTGGCAGGCGGTGCCCTGGTAGGTCATTCTGATATCTGGATTCTTCGGCGTCCCTCACTCCGCAGACTTGGTGCCGTTGAAGTCGCTTTGGGAGTCGGCCTCACCGTCTGAGGCGTCGTCGACCACCCGCCGGCCGCCGCCCGTACGCCGGGTCGTGCTGCCGAAGGAGGGCTCGGTTCCACGCCTAAAAAAAAACACACAAAAAAGCCACGGAGAGACGGGAGACACAAAGAGAAGCGTCAGCGAGAGGAGCCGCCGTGGTTCGGGCGCCACGCGTGTGTTTTGCTGAACGCACACAGCTGTGCTCTGGGTGTCAGGTTAAAGCCCGCCGGTTATCTTTGCAACTCATTTGACTCCTGGCTCAGGAAAATGAGTGTCGGTTTATGGCAATTAAACCAAGCGCTGAGAAAAATATGGCCGCCCGTTAGAAATCGGAGCAAATGGAGAAAAAGAGAGAGAGAGAAAGAGATCGCTTTCTCCTTTCTCCTCAATAAATCGTGAGCAGCTGAGGAGCCATATTTCTCTCAGTTAGGCTCAATGAAGAGAAATGACAGCATTAAGAGCGCATGGGGGGGGAGATGGGGGGGGGGGTACCTGCTGTGTTTACTCCTTGGGTTCAGGGTTGCCTCTGGAATAGAGATGGACACATTTGTTTTGCACCAAACTAAAATCTCCCGAACATTTTTACTCCTTTTTTAAATCTTTTAAGTCTCGTTTTTTTTTTTAACAACCCTCTGAATATGACTGGTGAGAAACCAGAGCGCTCAGATGTAAGGGACAAAAAAAAATCTACATCTGAGTTGAGATATTTTCGCGTCGCGGGAATATAAAGGAATTAAAAAAAAGGTGAATGAGACGAGGAGGAGGAGGAGGAGGAGGAGGAGGAGGCGGTTTGGCGTTGTTTACCTGAGTTTGCTCTTCAGGGAGTTGACCTCGCGGCCCATGGCGTCGGAGGCCTCCGTGGCCTCGTCCAGCTCCCTCTGCAGCTTCCTGCGGGCGGCCAGGGCGCGCTGAGACTCCTCCTCGGACTCCTCCAGCTGCCGCTTCAGCTGCTTCAGGCGGGTGTTGGACTTCTCCGCCTGGCGAGCGCACAGAGACGCACAGACGCTCAGAACGGCGCCACAGCGGCGCCCGCGCTCCACTCCCATGTTTCATGGACCGCAAACAGACAGCAACCCCCCCAGAAAAGGATAAAGGTGTGTTATTTGTGATTGTTGGAGCTATTTATTTGATATTAGTATTTAGTTATTTTATTGACAACTCTTGTTTAATCATTCAGGTTATTTGCTTTTTGAGGTTAGATATTTAGATTTATTAAAATAGCTTTTTCTTGTGATAGTTTTAATTTATTGTTGTTTTTGTTGTTGTTTAGATATTTTTTGTCTTTTGATTGTTCACTAATTGAGTAACATTGTGGACACCTGTGGTTATATATAGGAGTAGGCAGGTACAGGACCAGCATGCACCTGGGTAGACCTATAAGGTACAGGACCAGCATGCACCTCAGGACCAGCATGCACCTGACCAGCATGCACCTGGGTAGACATATAAGGTACAGGACCAGCATGCACCTGGGTAGACCTATAAGGTACAGGACCAGCATGCACCTGGGTAGACCTATAAGGTACAGGACCAGCATGCACCTGGGTAGACCTATAAGGTACAGGACCAGCATGCACCTGGGTAGACCTATAAGGTACAGGACCAGCATGCACCTGGGTAGACCTATAAGGTACAGGACCAGCATGCACCTGGGTAGACCTATAAGGTACAGGACCAGCATGCACCTGGGTAGGCCTCTGTTTTTTTTTATTAGCGCAAGAGAGGCAGTGTTAGGAGTTTGTTTGTTCTTCTGTTTGTTTAGTTTAGTTGAATAAATAATAATAACTTTATTTATAATAACTTTATTTATATAGCACCTTTAAAAACAATGTTTACAAAGTACTCCACAGAGAGTCAAAGCAAAACAAATGGAATAGCAAGAAACCAATATTACATTTTAAAATATATATTACAATTACATTTTAAATGATCATTATAACAGAATCCTGTAGGACATTTCCTTCTCGTGTCTGCGGCCGTTGGCGTTGCGTGTGTTTGTGCTCTAGTGTGTGTTTGTGCTCTAGTGTGTGTTTGTGCTCTAGCGTGTGTTTGTGCTCTAGTGTGTGTTTGTGCTCTAGTGTGTGTTTGTGCTCTAGTGTGTGTTTGCGTGTGTTCTAGCGTGTGTTTGTGCTCTAGCGTGTGTTTGTGCTCTAGCGTGTGTTTGCGTGTGTTCTAGCGTGTGTTTGCGTGTGTTTGTGCTCTAGTGTGTGTTTGCGTGTGTTCTAGCGTGTGTTTGTGCTCTAGTGTGTGTTTGCGTGTGTTCTAGCGTGTGTTTGTGCTCTAGCATGTGTTTGCGTGTGTTTGTGCTCTAGCGTGTGTTTGTGTGTGCTCTAGTGTGTGTTTGCGTGTGTTCTAGCGTGTGTTTGTGCTCTAGTGTGTGTTTGTGCTCTAGTGTGTGTTTGTGCTCTAGTGTGTGTTTGTGCTCTAGTGTGTGTTTGCGTGTGTTCTAGCGTGTGTTTGTGCTCTAGCGTGTGTTTGTGCTCTAGCGTGTGTTTGTGCTCTAGCGTGTGTTTGTGTGTGTTTGTGCTCTAGTGTGTGTTTGTTCTAGCGTGTGTTTGTGCTCTAGTGTGTGTTTGTGTTCTAGCGTGTGTTTGTGCTCTAGCGTGTGTTTGCGTGTGTTTGTGCTCTAGCGTGTGTTTGTGTGTGCTCTAGCGTGTGTTTGTGCTCTAGTGTGTGTTTGTGCTCTAGTGTGTGTTTGTGCTCTAGCGTGTGTTTGTGTGTGTTTGTGTTCTAGCGTGTGTTTGTGCTCTAGCGTGTGTTTGCGTGTGTTTGTGCTCTAGCGTGTGTTTGTGTGTGCTCTAGCGTGTGTTTGCGTGTGTTTGTGCTCTAGTGGACCGACGGCCCTCTACCTGGTCTTTGTACTGCTCCGCCTGTTTCCGTTCGTCCTCCACCTGCATGATCAGCTCCTTCAGCTTCTTGTCCTTCTGCCGCACGCTCTTAGCCGACGCCTGCTTCTCCCTGAGAGGACCACAGAGTTCAGAGGTCAACACACGCTGAACTGCAGACGCCTTTGTTCAGTTGCTTAGGCCATAATAACATGCATACGACAGTCTGGATGGAAGATGCACATTCATTCTATGTCAATGACAGGGTTCTTACACATTTTGACCAATGGATTTCCATGACTTTTCCATGACTTTTCCATGACTTTTCCATGACTTTTCCATGACTTTTCCATGACTTTTCCATGACTTTTCCATGACTTTAAACCAAATGTCAATGACCAAACTGAAATCTCGGGAAAAACATGAACAATTTAGAACATTTTGTGCATCTTTCTTTAAAAAAACATATTAATTATTTCAAATCGGTGTGATCATGACAAATTTCCATGACTTTTCCCAAACTTTTATGATTTAAGTTTTTTTCCATGACTTCTCCAGGCCTGGAAATTACCTTTTTAAAATTCCATGACTTTTCCAGGTTTTCCATGACCGTAAGAACCCTGAATGAGCTTTTAGATGTATTTCTTTAGCATAAACCCATTTGAATACTATCTAACCGGAGGCTCTTGGGTTCCCGACCTGTTCTCCTGCTCCAGCTGCTCCTCCATCTGAGCCACTTTAGCCTCCAGGGCGGTGATGGAGGACTTGAACTTGGACTTGACCTGGTTCTCCATCTCCTGCAGCTTGGACTTCAGCTCCTTGTTCTGGCGCTCCATCTGCTGCCGGGCGCTCTCGTTCTTCTGGGAGGTGCTGCGCTCCGTCTGCAGCTCGCCGCTCAGCTGCTCCGTCTGCACGCCGGGACACAAGGACATGAGGCCAGGAGACAAGGACATGAGGCCAGGAGACAAGGACATGTGGCCAGGAGACAAGGACATGAGGCCAGGAGACAAGGACATGAGGCCAGGACACAAGGACATGAGGCCAGGACACAAGGACATGAGGCCAGGAGACAAGGACATGAGGCCAGGAGACAAGGACATGAGGCCAGGAGACAAGGACATGAGGCCAGCAGACAAGGACATGAGGCCAGGAGACAAGGACATGAGGCCAGGAGACAAGGACATGAGGCCAGGAGACAAGGACATGAGGCCAGGAGACAAGGACATGAGGCCAGGAGACAAGGACATGAGGCCAGGAGACAAGGACATGAGGCCAGGAGACAAGGACATGAGGCCAGGAGACAAGGACATGAGGCCAGGAGACAAGGACATGAGGCCAGGAGACAAGGACATGAGGCCAGGAGACAAGGACATGAGGCCAGGAGACAAGGACATGAGGCCAGCAGACAAGGACATGAGGCCAGGAGACAAGGACATGAGGCCAGGAGACAAGGACATGAGGCCAGGAGACAAGGACATGAGGCCAGGAGACAAGGACATGAGGCCAGGAGACAAGGACATGAGGCCAGGAGACAAGGACATGAGGCCAGGAGACAAGGACATGAGGCCAGGAGACAAGGACATGAGGCCAGGAGACAAGGACATGTGGCCAGGAGACAAGGACATGAGGCCAGGAGACAAGGACATGAGGCCAGGAGACAAGGACATGAGGCCAGGAGAAAAGGACATGAGGCCAGGAGACAAGGACATGAGGCCAGGAGACAAGGACATGAGGCCAGGAGACAAGGACATGAGGCTAGGACACAAGGACATGAGGCCAGGAGACAAGGACATGAGGCCAGGACACAAGGACATGAGGCCAGGAGACAAGGACATGAGGCCAGGAGACAAGGACATGAGGCCAGGAGACAAGGACATGAGGCCAGGAGACAAGGACATGAGGCCAGGAGACAAGGACATGAGGCCAGGAGACAAGGACATGAGGCCAGGAGACAAGGACATGAGGCCAGGAGACAAGGACATGAGGCCAGGAGACAAGGACATGAGGCCAGGAGACAAGGACATGAGGCCAGGAGACAAGGACATGAGGCCAGGAGACAAGGACATGAGGCCAGGAGACAAGGACATGAGGCCAGGAGACAAGGACATGAGGCCAGGAGACAAGGACTTGAGGCGTCTGGGCGTGTTGAGCCCTTTGGGACTCGAGTACACTGCCATTCAAAAGTTTGAAGTCACTTAGAGATGTCCTGATTTTTCAAAGTAAAGCACTATTTTTTTCAATGACGATAACATTAAATTAATCATAAATACACTCTCTACATATTTAATGTGGTAAATGACTATTCTCTGGTGTTTAATGAAGTCTCTCTATAGGTGTGTAGAGGCCCATCTCCATGTTCTAGTGGTACATTGTGTTATCGCCTTTGAAGACTAACGGAAGAGTAGAAAACCCTTGAAACCCTTTTTTATCTTGAGCACTGGCAAGTGGTGCAACCACGTCACAGATAAATGGCCTGACTGTATTTCTTTACTCTATGGAAAATGATTTCTCCCCACTTTATTTATTTGTAGTTTTGTTACTATGGTATTGTTTCTTTATTTGCATGTGTTTTTTTTATTTTTTTTTATTGTCTTGTACTTCTCTATATACAAAGAATCTGAAAAATTGAAATATGTATACGAGAGATTTTGAACACTAATAAAATAAAATAAAATAAAATAAAAAATATATAGATGCTGAAAAAAGAAAAAAGTGACGAAATTAATATTTCAAATAAAAATCCTTATTTCCAACCCTGTCAATGTCTTGACTATATTGTTTTGATTCATTTTGTAATTTATTTAATAAATAAAAGTGTGAGTTTTCATGGAAAACACCGAATACTCTGGGCGACCCCAAACTCTTGACCGGTCGGGTCACCTGCTGCGTGCTCTTCCTCAGCCTCTCGTTGAGGATCTCCATGTTGCTCTGCTCCTCCTCCAGCTCCTCCTCCAGCTGGGAGATCTTAGCTTCCAGGCGGCGCTTCTCATCTGCCAAAGACGACCTGCACGCAGAAACGCAACGAGGGCGTGGCCGTCACCTTTCGTCTTTTACTTTTTTTAAAGCGACAGTAAAAAGAAAAAATCTAAAACAATCTCCACCCACTTCCCAGAGGAGTTGCTGGCCAGCTCGTCGGAGAGCTCGTCTCTTTCGGCCTCCGCCTGCTTCCGCGCCCTGTCGGCCGCCGCCAGTTCCTAAAAAAAAAACACGTTAAGAGGTTAATAATTTCATTTAAAGCTTTTTAATCTCACGCAATGTGCTTATTTGAAGAGCTGTGTGCCGGTACCTCCTGCAGCTGCATGAGCTCAGCTTCCAGACCCTTGGCCTTCTTCTCGCTCTCCTTGGCGGTGGTCAGCACCTCTTCTCTGGCGGCGCGGGCGTCCTCCAACTCCCTCTGGTAGTCCTTCATCTGCGCCTGGTGGGGGGAGGAGGAAGAGGAGAGCCTCAGAAGGGGGATTTATTCATTCATTTTGGAAGACGCATCTAAAAATCAGATAAAATAACATCTAGAAATCAAAATCCCGCGTTTCCTCCGTTCCTTCACCTGGAGCTTGCGGAGCTGCTTGATGGCCTCATCCCGTCCCTTGCTGGCCGTCTCGATCTGTCCCTCCATGTCCTTCATGTCCGTCTCCAGCTTCTTCTTGGCGGCCGTCGCCACGGCCCTCTGCTTACGCTCGTCCTCCAGCTCCGTCTCCAACTCACGGACCTGCGTCACGGTATTCATCATCAGATCAGATCAGATCAGTGGTTCCTTTCAAACCCGTTCAACTGAGACTCGTCACACCGCTGACCACCACTGGCGAGGGGTATCCGATGGGATGGGACTTTTTGCTTCTCCGTGTTTTATTCCAGAAAGTGTTTAAAACCCACGAGCAAAGTGATCCACTCTGTCATTGTGTTACTTATGGATTCATTGGGAAAGTAAATGATCTCCATTATTGGACCCGGCTGGAAGCGAAGCCTCCCGCCTGGTGGGCCGGCCTCCTGATGCGCCCTGATGGACCACGCCTCCTACCAACTCTTCATCTATTCTGTCATTTTAACATTGTTCTCCCTTATTAAATTTGCTTTGTCTGATTGTATTTGTAATCTTATGTTTTTAGGTTTGTTCTTAACATCAGCAACATTGGGACTACAGATGAAAAATAGCCTCTTGGCTAACTCTGGCACATTTACTGAAATGTTTTTATCAATGTGCACTGTCCCTTATTAAATAAACCATAAAAAAGATAAACAAAAAGAATAAAATAATAATAATAATTAAAAAAGAGTAATGAAGTAATATATATATATATATATATATATATATATATATATATATATATATATATATATATATATATATATTCTGTCATATTCATAAAATGTGTTATAACACTGTAATTATTCCTTCTGGTCACATGACATCTCTTCGTCTGTCCATCCTGGAGAGGGATCTTCCTTTGTTGCTCTCCTGGAGGTTTCTTCCCTTTCCCCTTTTTTTTCTTCTATTTTTTGGGAGTTTCTCCTGATCCGATGTGAGGTCAAAGGTCAGGGAGGCAAATTCGTAATCTGTGCTATTGAGCTATATCAAATAAACTGAATTGACTCTCAAGGGACCCCCGAGGCTCCGCCCCCCCCCCTCACCTGCTTGACGAGCTGCCTCTTCTTCTCCTCTCCCATCTCGTCTCGCCCCTGGAGGTCGCGGTCGAACTGGGCCTTCAGGGCCTGCATGTTGACCTCCAGGCGCAGCTTGGCGTCCTCGGCCGCCTGCAGCTCGTCCTCCAGCTCCTCCAGCTGGGTCTTCATCTCCTCCACCTGGGCCTCCAGACCCCGTTTGGACTTCTCCAGCTCGTGGACCTGCCGTCAAGAAATATATAAATATACAGCTAAATTCACAACTGTAATTTGGTGTAAATCGCATAAAGTAACTAGAACGGGCCCTCGGTAGAGCGCATACCTTCCCAGATCACAAGATTGGGCATTGAATTATCAACATAAAAAAATGACCGTGCTATGGTAAAAAGAAGATTTTGACCTGTTCATGACCTTGACCTTTGGCCCAATCGATCCCAAAATCTAATCAAATGGTCCCCGGATAATAACTAATCATCCCACTAAATTTCATGCGATTCAAAGAAGATGTTAACCTTTTCATGACCTTGACGTTTGACCCGATCGATCCCAAAATCTAATCAAATTCTCCCCGGATAATAACCAATCATCCCACCAAATTTCATGAGATTCAGTGTAATACTTTTTGACTTATGCGAATAACACGCATTTTTAATGCAAAGGTAATAAGATCAATCAGATTGAGAAAAAAAAGTCTCCGTCGCTCACGTTCTTCCCCACGTCGTCCTTGGAGCTGATCAAGTCCTCCATCTCCATCTTCAGGGACTTGTTGGCTCGGTCCAGCTCTTCTCTGGAGCCCTGGGCCTCGTCCAGAGCTCTGGCCAGGGACAGAGCTTTGGTCTCCTTCTCTCTGGCCTCGGCCTCCGCTCGGTCTCTCTCATCTGCATATTTACTGGAGATGCTCTTCTCCTCAGCCAGCATCTGAAGAACAAAAGAGTCAAAATGAAGAAAAGAACAGATACGGACGTTGTGACTGAATACGTCTCATTATATAAGGAGCGCGCTCATGGCGGTCGTCCCACCTGGTCGAACTTCTTCTGCTTCTTCTCCAGGTTGGACACGTTCTGCCTCTGGCTGTCCAGGTCCATCAGCGTGTCCTCCAGCTCCTGCTGCAGCCGGTTCTTGGTCTTCTCCAACTTGTCGTAGGCGGAGGCCTTCTCCTCGAACTGCGTGTTGGCCGCCTCCAGATCCCTCTGCAGACGCTTCTTCCCTTCCTCCAGCTGCTCGATGTTCCCCGTCATCTCGTCCATCTTCTTCTTCGAATCCGACAACTGTGCAGGGAGGAAGACTTTAGGAGACGCTCGATGCGAGCAGCTATCGTCTATCGTGTATCGTTGATTTGACATAACTGTTCATTTACTAATTCTTAATGTATTTTTATTTTTCATTTTTCATTAGATTTAGTTTTGTTTTGTTTTGTGTATCCTCAATTAAGAGGTTGTTGGTCGGGGAGGGAGTTTGTTCATGAGAACGATGCTGTTGACTTGAATGCTTGGGGGGGGGGGGGGAAGAAAAATGCTAAATGTATCACAATTGCACTGTTTCTTTGTGTACTTGCCTTAAAATAAAAATATTTAAAAAAAAATAAAAAAAAAGATGCTCGTTGTGCATCCGCCACCCGCTTGCATCACTAACGTTTCTCTTGAATGAATTGAATTGAAATGAAATATACTTTATTAATCCCCAAGGGGAAATTTGTTGGCAACAGTAGCAGCACCGATAAAACTAAACACAATAAAATATAAGTATAAGAAAGAAAGAAAGTGACTGTGCATAAAGTAAAGTGTGCAAAATACAAAAAAATAAAATAAAATATATATGTATATATACACAACATATATGTAATACAGCACTGTAAAATTTAATAATATATATATATATATATAGATAGTGTGCAAAACGCAAAGTGTGTGTATGTGTGCAGTGCAGATCAACAGTGTAAGTATGAATGTGAATATGTACAGTGAGTTATGGCAAGTTTCTGGCTGCTTTGTTATAAAGCCTCACGGCCGTGTTAATGTTAATTGGCGTCTCCCTAGTTTGACCTCTGACCTGGATGGTGAGGGTGGACACGTGTCTCTCCACGTTCATCTTGGCCTCCATCTCCTCCTCCAGCTGCTCCTGCAGGTTGCTCTTGTCGTCCTCCGCTTGCCGCAGTTTTGTGGAGAACTGCAGCTTCTGACGCGTCTCCTCAGCCAGCAGCTCCTGTGGCACCGGGTCAAAAAGGTCAACAATGCTGATGTAGGGATTATATAACATGAATGAATGAATGAAATATACTTCATTAATCCCCAAGGGGAAATTTGGTGACAACAGAAGCAGCCCGATAAAACTAAACACAATAAAATATAAGTATAAGAAAGAAAGAAAAGAAAGAAAGTGACAGTGCATAAAGTAAAGTGTGCAAAGTGAAATATAAAATACAAAATAATAATAATAAAATATATATGTATATATACACAGCATATACACAACATATATGTACATGTACATTTAAATAAAGCACTGTCAAATTAAATTAAATATATATATATCTGGAATAAAATATATATATCTGGGAAAAAAAAAAATATATATCTGGAATAAAATATATATATATATCTGGAATAAAAAATATATATCTGGAAAATATATATATCTGGAAAACATGCTTTTATATCATTTTTATATCATAAGCGCTAACAATTCTTCTAAGAGTCCAGTTACCTGCGTGTCTTGGACCTGGGCGGTGAGGCTGGAGACATCTTTGCTGAGTTTGCTGTTCTTGCCCTCGGCCTCGTTCAGCAGGTTCGTCACCCCCTCCAGTTCAATCTTTATCGAGGATGAGAGGTTTATGGGACTTTTTTTATTCTCAGCACGTCAATCTGGCAGCTTTTTAATACTGATATTTTGAGATTTACGGTGATCTTGGTGCAGCGGTCCCCCAGCTCGGCCTTCTGCTTCTCGCTGTCGGTGAAGCGCGACTGCAGATCCGTCACCTGGCCTTCCAACTTCTTCCTCTTGTGCTCCCCGTCCTGCTTGGCCTGGCTGAGCGAGCGCACCTCCACGGTCAAGTCGGACGTCTCCTTCTCCAGAGCTTGTTTGGCCTTCTCCAGGTTGGACTTCACCTGAGAGAGAGAACACAGAACATCGGTATCCAGCGTGTCGTACCGGTGCGTGTGAACCGGTGCGTAGATTGTGCTCCGTACTCGTTTGGACTGCTCCAGCTGGTCGGTGAGCTCCTCCACCGACTGCGTGTGTTTCTGCCTCATCTCCTGGAGTTGGGACTCGTGGCTCCGGTTCTCGTCATCGATGGCTTTCTTCAGCAGGTTCACCTCCTGCTCACGTTTGGCCCTGGAGGGATGGAGCATGCAGGTGTTTGTTTTACAATTTTATTCTACAGGAACCTTCTGAGAAAAAAGGCAATATTTATTAATGTAATATTAATTTTCTCTAAAACCTCTACCATGGCCATACATTCTTTTCTTTTTTTTAATGTATTTTGTATTTATTTTTTATACAGAAGGAAAATGTATTTATATTTATATATATATATATATATATATATATATATATATATATATATATATATATATATATATATATATATATATAAAGAAATATTCCTTGTATATATAAATATATATATATATATATATATATACAGAAGGAAAACATATTTATATATATACAAGTATAAACAAGTATATATATATATATATATATATATATATAAAGAAATGTTCCTTGTGTATATATATATATATAAATATATATATTTAAAAAAATATATAAATATATATATATATATATATATATAAATATAGTATATACTTGATATTTATATAAATAAAAAAATACAAATCTGAATGTAGACACCCCTGCATCTCTCAGAGTAAATCCCAGTCATTACATCACACACATACGATATATCCAGAGGCCAGACATCCTCAGTAAGCAACTCTCTGACATCGTCACCCGTCTCTCGGTCCGAGTGGTGGGCCCACCTCAGTTCCTGCTGCGTGGCCGTGGTGTCCAGCGTGTCCTCCAGCTCAGACTTCAGGGCCTCCAGCTCCTCGCCGAGGTCCCGCTTGATCTTCTCCGCTTTGTTCCTCGCCGCCCGCTCCGAGTCGAGGTCCTCCTGCAGGTCGGAGATGTGTCCCTCCAGCTCCCTGATCTTCTTCAGAGCGTTGTTCTTCTGAGCGGTCTCATCTTCTAACCTGAGGAGCAAGAAGGAGGAGGAGGAGGAGGAGGAGGAGGAGGAGGAGGAGGAGGGTATTGGTTAAAGTGCTGCTCTGCCTCAGATGACTGGACTCGCTAGATGAGTTCTGCTCGTGTCGCTGCGTTCGGACTTCACCTGGCCAGGGCGTTCTGTAGCTCCTCCTCCTTCTTGGCCAGCTGCGCTTTGAGGTCGGCGATCTGGGCCAGCAGGTCGGCGATCTGCTCCTGCATGTCGTTCGACTCCGCATCCAACTTACGCTTCGCCTTGTCCAGCTCCTGTCGACCCTTCTCCTCCTTTTTCAAACGGACTGTGTGAACAGAGCAGGAAGATGATGAGAAGAATAGAATAGAAGGATAGAAATATACTTTATTAATCCCCAAGGGGAAATCTGTCGACACAGTAGCACCAATAAACTAAACACACGGGAATAAAATATAAATATAAGAAAGAAAGAAACAGTGACTGTGCATAAAGTATACAAAGTGAAATATAAAATACAAAATAAAATAATAATAATAATAATAATAATAATGCATTACATTTTTATCGCACTCTTCCTTCAAGAAGCTCAGAGTGCCATACAGATAGTAAAAACAAATGAAACCGATTAAAACATAGTTAAAAGCAACCCATAAAACAAAACAAAATTAATTAAAAATAAATAAATAAATAAATAGAAGAATGTAAGGGAATAGAAGAATGTGTGCCTAATATATATGTATATATATATATATATATATACACAACATATATGCAAATACCAAAAAATGAGCGTTCATGTTCTTCTTTTATACGAGTCTAGCTCCGGTGGAGGGACTTAAATAACAGATGATTTACCCTCAAGTTCAGAGATCATGGACTCGTGTTTATTCTTGAGCTTGGTGAGGTTCTTCGACTTCTCCTCTTCCTCCGCCAGGTTGGAACTGAAGTCTGCGATCCTCTCCTCCATCAGCTTCCTCTCCTTCACCACAAAGAGGAGGTCGTCTGCATATTAACTCTCTCACTGACCGATGTAAACGCATCAGATCAATGCAGCTTCCGTACCTTCTGCAGCTTGTTGTTGTGGTCCTCCATCACCAAGATGTCGTCCTCCAGCTTCTTGACCTTCCCGTCGCAGGCGACCTTCTCCAGCTGCAGCTTTTGACGGGCATCTTCCTCCTCCTCCAAGTGCTCTTCCAATTCCTACGAGAACAATGCGGCACGACAGCGACAACAAAACCCGAAGTTAACCCTCCTGTGACCTTCAAATGTACTAACATCTTTTTGACCCCAGCAGTTAAAATGTTCAGAAAATGATTAGAATTAATATTGTTTTCTGAGTTTAAGTGTGAGGTACTTTATGTGTGTTTGTCGACGACCTAAATAGCCCTTTAAATAAATAAAAAAGTTGATATTTCTTATGTTTTACACGGTGAGAAACAGCCTGGGGTCAAATTGTACAGGATATTGAAAACATATCATCATGTGAATGTTATGTTTTCCCATTTGTCCCCAATAAATAAGGAAAAGTCATGAAATATGCATAAAAATAAATAAATGTTAATCATTTTTTTAGAGACTTCAAACATTAAATGGGGTCAAATTGACCCCAAAGGTCACAGGAGGGTGAAAGAGCGAGAAAAAGAGGTGTGCGGACCTGCATCTGCTGTTGCATCTTCTTCTTATCCACCAGCAGCGTCTGAGCGCGCTCCTCCTCTTCGTCCAGTCTGGCCTCCATCTCGTGGAGGATCTCCTCCAGCTCCTGCTTCTTGGAGGCCAGGCGGACCCTCATCTCCTCGGCCTCGGCGTACAGCTCCGTCTCCGCTTGCAGCTGCTCCTGCAGCGCGTTCCTTTCCTCCAGGACCTGGAGAACAACACAGCAGATGCTAATATGCTCGTCTTCATCGGTAGAGGGTATTCTCATGGGCTTGTTTTCACTCTTTGAGGTTGCGTCCTTTACCGATGTGTGTTTCAAGGTGATCTCCTTCAGCTCAAGTTCGGTCTTTCCAGCAATTTCTTTGGCTCTCAGCAGCTCGTCTTCCTTCAGGCCCATCTCCTCCTCCTGGCGGGTGACTTGCAGCAGAGGCTTGACCTGTGGTTCACGAGGATGGGCGTGGACACATGGTCAAGGTAGGGTAACGGGGACGTGAGGCAGAGTTTTTAATCTACGATAATAGCTCATTTCAACAGTAAAATTAAAATATTAGCGTCGCGGCGTTTCGTCTGTGTTCTTTTTTCCTTACGTGAAATAACGTGACGTCGTATCTTTCTTTTCTGCTTGTCTTTATTTAACCCTCCTGTTACCTTCACATTTACTATCATCTTTTACCCTCGGGGTCAATTTGACCACCAGCAATTAAAACCTCCAGAAAATTATTAGAATTAATATCGTTTCCCAAGTTGTCAGGTACTTTATGTGTGTTTTTCCTTTAAATAAATAAAAAAGTTGATATTTCTTATATGTTTGACACAGTGAAAAACAGCCTGGGGTCAAATTGACCCTAAAGAACAATGACGTTAAACATTGAATGGGGTCAAATTGACCCTAAAGGTCACAGGAGGGTTAATGTAAACAAAGATACCGTAACTATACACACAAAACAAATAAACTCCATCCTACGTTCATAAGATCTTAGGGTCTTGTTCTTACGGTAGAACGACTGTTTCCTGGAGCCTCGTGCAGCTCGTTACATCCACCTGCCGCTGTCATGACCTCATTTATAAACTTCGTCTTTGTGGCTTTTACAGTTAGGAAAGCGTAACAAAGTGTGGTTCACGGCGATGTTGTTGGCTGACCTTTGTGAAGAGTCTCCACCACTGCCAGTTCCTCAGCTTGAGGTAAGCAGCACAGTTCCTCTGGATCACCTTCATGGCGGTGAGCTGCTGCTGCCTCTTGGAGAATGCTCTATAGAAAAATACAGGAAATGAATATATACCATGTATGATGTAAAGTTTCTAATTTATGGTGATTAAACTTTTTTTTTTTTTAAAGTAGAAATACATGATGAAAGCCTTCTCTAGTGTCATAAAATACTCTCTAAAATACTAAATATTCTGAGAAATAAGCGAGAGGAGGATTGTGTGTTCGTACTTTCTGGCCAGGAATCCTCGAGCCTGGGCCTGGAAAGCGATGATGACCACGGTGATCTTCAGATCCCTCTCCTCCTCCAGCTGGGCCAGCACCCCCGTGCGGAAGAACATCTTGCTCAGTCCGATCCTGTACAGGTTGGGGTCCAGGTCCAGATGCTTGATCTACACGGACAGGAGGAGGGTGGATGAGAGAAAAGGAGGCTTACAGAGTGTATGACAACTTCTTTTATTTATTTATTACGAAATTAAAACAATTATTATAAGAAAAAGGACAATACGTAGACATAACACCTAGAGGACGAGGAAACAGTGGGCAAAACATCATAAAGTCAGAGTATTGAAAAAATAAATAACTAAACAAATAAATAGAAATAAATAAAAATAAATAAAGATAAATAAAAATAGATAAAAATAAATAAATAAAAATGCATGTCATGTGTGCAAGTATTGAACAAATAAATAAATAAACAGTATTGAAAAAAAAAAAATAAACAAATAAAAATAAAAAATGAAAATTTATAAAAATAAATAACTAAACAAATACAAAATAATAAATGAAAATAAATAAAAATATATAAAGATAAATAAAAATAGATAAAAATAAATAAATAAAAATGCATGTGTCATGTGTGCAAGTGTGTGTGTGTGACCTTTTTTTCTTTTCTTTTTTCTTTAAAGAAACAAAATACATTGATGAAGGCAGATGTAGTTTAATTGGTTTACAGGCAAGGGAAAAAGAAAAAATAATAATTATTGTATGACAACTTCTAATTGAGTACAAACAATACAATGTGTGTTTACCATGAGGCAGCAGGCTTGTTTTCCATCCATAAATCCTTTGGGGATAGCGCTCGCCGCCAGGATCTCATAACTGTGAGACGGGAATAAAAAAACACACGTATGCTTCGTAAGGTTTATAATCTTTAGTCCCACTTCATGCGTTAGTGAGTCTCTCGGATCCCGCTCACCGCTGGCGGAACTCCTGGAAGACGATTCTGTTGGGGAATCCTTGTCGGCAGATTCTGATCCCCTCCAACACGCCGTTACACCTCAGCTGCTCCAGGACCAGGAACGCATCCAGCTTCCCGGACTGAGGGGAACAGGATGTAAGTCTTAAGACACGGGGGGTTGACGACAAATAATCTCACAAAATACGGTGCGGTTACAGCTTTATGCCGGTATTTGTTTTTGTGTTATTTGAAATCACGTTATGGCTTTATAAATGCAAATATAAAGATTTTCAAATGCAAATATTAAGATTTTCAAATGCAAATATAAATGTACATAAGGAAATGTCTCTAATATTATGAAATAAAAAGCATTTTAATTTGAAACTTTCAAAATAAAAGCACAGGATATTTCTCTTAAACGTCGTCAGAGTCCACATAAAATGAAGTGGCGGGCCGAATTCAAAACTTTCAAAATAAAAGCACAGGATATTTTTCTTAAAAGTCGTCAGGGTCCACATAAAATGAAGTGGCGGGCCGAATTCAAAACTTTCAAAATAAAAGCACAGGATATTTTTCTTAAAAGTCGTCAGGGTCCACATAAAATGACGTGGCGGGCCGAATTCAAAACTTTCAAAATAAAAGCACAGGATATTTTTCTTGTCAGGGTCCATATAAAATGACGTGGCGGGCCCGAATTCGAAACTTTCAAAATAAAAGCACACCTGTGATCTAGAATGTAAAACAGAGTGTGTGTCTTTCTTTACCCTCTTCTCGTGGTTGGGGATGATGCACCTGACGAAGTTGGGCTGCGTGTTGTGCAGCGTGGTCATGAGTTTGGTCAGAGACTCCTTGTAGAGCTGTCCCACCGTGCGGAACATTCCCTTCTTGGTCTTGGAGCCGCTCTGCGAGCTGTCCGTCATCTTGGCCAGCGTGTCCAGACCCACCACTCGGTCCCCTGAAATAACACAAACATGTGTTCACTCAACTTAAAAAAACAAGAAAGAAAGAAGTGCGCTGATGAATCCCATGTTTTTGGTTCCTATTTCAAGCGAGCCGGCCTCCTGCCACCCCTCTCGACCTCTAGCACCTCCTGGCTCAGGGATTGTGTCTTCCATGAAAACTCACACTTTTATTAATTAAATGAATACAAAATTAATATAAAATATAGTCAAGACATTGACAAGGTTAGAAATAATGATTTTCATTGTAAATATTAATGTTGTTCTTCCAACTTGTCGCTCAAAGGAAGGCCAGTTTTAGAGCTTCTCTCACCAGCATAACTGTTTTCAGCTGCGCTCACATAAAAAGAGTTTCAATGTCAAGGAATAATCTGTTTGTGGAAAATGCTAAACAAAAAGTTATAAAAAAATAATAAAAAGGGTTTCAAGGGGGTTCTACCCCTCTGCTCGTCTTCTAAGGCAATAACACAATGTACCACTAGAACATGGAGATGGGCCTCTACACACCTCTGGAGAGACTTCATTAAAAAGCAGAGAATAGTCATTTACCACATTAACTATGTATAGAGTGTATTTCTGATTAATTTAATGTCATTTTCATTGGAAAAAAACAGTTATTTTTTTTATTTTTTGGAAGTGACCCCAAACTTTTGAATGGTAGTGTAAATGTATTTTTCTATTTCCTCTGAGTTTTTCCTGATCTGATGTGAGGTCAGAGGTCAGGGATGTCGTAACTGTACAGACTGTAAAGCCCTCTGAGGTAAATTTGTGATATTGGGCTATATCAAATAAATAAATTGAATTAAAAGCCCCTATGGTTAGAGTATTCGTGCCAATATTTCTAACTTAACTGATGACGCGGGGGATTTATTTGTAGGGAAATGAGAGAATCCAGATGTAAATCAGTTCAGTGTTTGTCTTGCCTCTCGTCTGTGTGAATAACATTTAAAAATTCTACAGACGGAGGCTTTAACACACAAAAAAGACATCATTACAGTTGAATACCAACTGTAACGTCTAAACTGTGGGTCACGTTTGGGCTGAACCGCCGGACGTCTCACCGTCTTTCCAGAGGTCCTGCACAAACGTGCTGGAGGAGTTGTTGAGCAGCGACGTGACGTTGTCGTTCAGGGGGTCCATGTTCTTCGTCAACCAGGCGTGGGCGTTGTAGTCCACCTGCAAACAAACAACAACAAAGTCAACGAGAATTAGATCCCTGCTCGCCTGTATCAAAATATGATACGCACACGTCCCTCTGTACTCACCCTGCCTGCATAATGGAAGAGAGAGAACTCGGTCTTGGATTTGAGCTGTTTGGGTTTGGCGAACTTGACATGGTTCCCCTGTGTGGTGCAGAGCTTCTCCACAAACGAGATGTCCGTGGCTTTGGGGAACCAGCACTCCTCGTCCAGCAGAGCCAGGACGCCCGGAGGGTTGTTCTGCAGAGCATGTGGAGGTTACGAGCTAACATGCACAGAAAACACACATCGTACTGAGAGCACGTACTTCATGGGTGTCAAACGCATGTTCACCGTGGGCCAAATCACCTCTTAAAGGGCCGGAAACACTTTAGAAACTCCTCGAACGTATTGTTAACCCTCCTGTGACCTTTGGGGTCAAAATCAATGTTTAACGTCTCTAAAAGAATGATTGACATAATTTTGTTCGCTTCATATTTCATGACTTTTCCTAATTTATTGGGGACAACTGGGAAAACATCAAATTCACATGATGATATGTTTTCACTGTCCTTTTTCAGTGTGTAAAACATCTAAGAAACTTTTTTATTTATTTAAAGAGCTATTTAGGTCGTCAACAAACAAAAATAAAGTACCTGGCACTTAAACTTGGGAAACAATATTAATTCTAATAATTTTCTGGAGGTTTTAATAGCTGGGGTCAAATTGACCGCAAGGTTAAAAGATGTTAGTAAATCTGAAGCTAACAGGAGCTTAAATAACTATCTTTACATTTTATTATTGTTTATTTGAGTGTAGAAATATTGTATATCAGAAAATATCTGTAATATTACAAAATTAAACCGTTTAATCATAAATCTTCAAAATAAAAGCGAGGGATATTTTTCTTTAATTTCTTTAAGAAAAGACGAACACGTGTCTTTAAAGTCTCCAGGGGGCCACATAAAACGATGGGGCGGGCCGGATTCGGCCCACAGGCCTTGTGTTTGACACCTGTGACATACTTGCGTCGACCTATTGAGGACATGTATTTAAATAACTGTCTTTGAATTTGATTATTGTTTATTTGAGTATAGAAATATTGTACATAGGAAAATATATTTAATATTACAACATGAATCCGTTTAATCATAAACCTTCAAAATAAAAGCACAGGATATTTTTCTTCAATTTCTTTTTAAAAAGACGATCATGTGTCTTGAAAGCCGCCACGGGGCCACATAAAACGTTGAGGCGGGCCGGATTCGGCCCACGGGCCTTGTGTTTGACACCTGAGACGTTCTACGGGTCTCCGGCCACTCACCGGCCTCTCGATGAGCTCGATGCAGGGCTGCAGGTCGAGGCCGAAGTCGATGAAGCTCCACTCGATGCCCTCCCTCTGGTACTCCTCCTGCTCCAGGACGAACATGGTGTGGTTGAAGAGCTGCTGCAGCTTCTCGTTGGTGAAGTTGATGCACAGCTGCTCGAAGGAGTTGTCCTGCAGAAAAAACATAAACACAACTTAACATACACGTTTTGTGTGTCTGTTACAGGTTTAATATCGACACGGCGACATCAGGACGTCTCAGACAGGAACGACAAACACAACTTAACAAACACGTCTTCTGAACTACAAACACAACTTAACAAACACGTCTTCTGAACTACAAACACAACTTAACAAACACGTCTTCTGAACTACAAACACAACTTAACAAACACGTCTTCTGAACTACAAACACAACTTAACAAACACGTCTTCTGAACTACAAACACACTCTGACTTTACCGCCAATAAAAACACATTATCACTTCAGTGGCACTTCAATAGCACTTAGAGTATTACTGATGGTATTACTTAGAGTATTACTGATGGTATTACATATAGTATTACTGATGGTATTACTTAAAGTATTACTGATTGTATTACTTACAGTATAGTATTACTTATTAGATTAGATTAGATATTCCTTTATTGGTCCGGCTGTGTGGACATTTCAGGATGATGGTATTACTTATAGTATTACTTATAGTATTACTTATGGTATTACTTATGGTATTAATTATAGTATTACTTATAGTATTAATTATGGTATTACTTATGGTATTACTTGTGATATTGCTTGTGGTATTACTTATAGTATTACTCATGGTTTTACTTATGATATTGCTAATGGTATTACTTATAGTATTACTTATAGTATTACTCATGGTATTACTTATAGTATTACTGATGGTATTCCTGATGGTATTCCTGTAGTTTGTCTTTCTTGAACAAACGTTCCTCTGTTTTCTTGTTGTTCTGAGTTTGTCCTCGTGGTTTAATTCACTTACTGTGAGTCACTCTGGATGAAAGCTTCAGCTAAATGACATGTGACGTAATGTAATAACATGCAGGACTTTTTTTATACAAAAACATAATTATATATAAACTGATACGAAAGTAATCCCAAAGTGACGTCCGAACCTCAAAGATCTCGAAGCCGGCGATGTCCAGGATGCCCAGGAAGGACGCTCCCTGGCGCTTGGTCTTGTCCAGGGCTTTGTTGACCCGGCCCAGGATCCAGCGGAAGAGCCTCTCGAACATGGCTTTAGCCAGGGCTTCGATCGCAAAGTCGGCCTGACGAACACAAAGGAACCGTCAATATCCACACGGCGAGGTCGGGATGTATAAGTATTACGGTTTAGCTTAGTTTAGTTTGTTTATTGGATCATTAGCTGACGCTTTAGCGGCCGCTAATCTTCCTGGGGTCCACAGAAAGGACAAAATACAATACATACAAAAAACATACAAAACATATCGTGAAACAAACAGTTAAAAATAGTACAACAAATTGAAAAATAGTGCAGTCAGATGCACAGTACAGTCGAAGGATCAGATATAGGTTATGTTATGCAACTTCAACTTAATTCATACAAAGAAAAAGAAAAAGAAAAATCCGACGACTAAAAAGCAATAGAATACGTCAAGTGGTGAATGTTCTTAGGTGAGCCTTTAATAGTTTTTTTAATGAAAAAGGATTACTTATGTGAGTTAGTAAGTTCCGAGCGGTAATTGCCCGATAGATAACAGTTTGAGGAGGTTAGTTCCTGGTCCGCCCCCCTTGCCGTACCTGCTCTTTGGTCTGAGCCTTCTGCACCACCTCTCTGCCCACTTTGATGCGAGGCGTGAGGATGGCGCGCGTGAAGTCCGTCACGTTGATGCCCTGCAGGTGGCACACCTTCTGTGCGGCTAGAGAGAGAAAGAAAAACGGGAGGAGCACTTAACACAAGATACAATTTATAAGAAATAGTGCTCAAACCGTTTAAGCACCAAGCTTTTTTTAGGCCTCTGCTACGAAAAGTGCATACCCAAACTAAAATAGGCGGTATCTCTGCAACCACTAGGGCTATTTTTTTTTTTTTTTTTTTTTACATTTTTACCTTTTTAAAGATTTTTTTCTTTTGTTCACATGTGTACATATCAGTCGATATGTTACTTTGTAGGAGTAAATGAAGATGGCAGCCAGAAAAAATATTAAAATGTCAGGTCCGAATTGAAAATTGAAAAAAAAATACTTCCAGGATGATTATATGTTTGGAAAGTGGCAGTTGAAAGGTTTACAACTCTCACAAATCGTATTAAAACATGTTAACATTCTCTCTGCAAAGTTTGACTTTGAAAAAATGAAGCAGAACAAAATTAGAGAGTTTTTTAGTAAACCCTTGTGTGACCTTTGGGGTCAATTTGACCATATTCAACATTTGACGTCTCTAAAAAAAATTATTGGCATAATTTGTTTTTGCTTCATATTTCATGAATTTTCCAAATTTTTTTGGAACAATAAAAAAAAAGAAAAAGAGTCTGACCGGTGTTGTCTGGCATGGTGGCCTGCTCCTGGTTCCTCTCTTTCTTGAACTCGATGTTTCCCAGCTGCATGACTGTGGAGCACACCTTCATCATGTCTGAAAACACACACACACACACACACACACACACACACACACACACACACACACACACACACATGAGAGTTAGCGTGGGAGAGAAACAGCGGCGCCTTTCGGAGCAGCCCGGGTCGAGTCGAGGTCGTCGGTACCGATTCTCTCCTCGTCGGTGAAGCCGAGGATCTTCATGGCCTCCATGGTCTCCTCGTACATCACGTTGTCCTCCTGGCCGGTGACCTGAACGTGGCCCGCGCACAGGAAGCGGTAATTGCTGAAGGGCTCCAGAAGAAGGTCCTCTGAAGAATACGGCATAAAAACATTAAAAAACATTTCATTAACCCTCCTGTGACCTTTGGGGTCAATTTGACCCCATTCAACATTCGTCGTCCCTAAAACTCATGTTCACCGTGGGCCAAATCAGCATCATGGCCGCCCTCTTAAAGGGCCGGAAACACTTGAGAAACTCCTCGAACGTATTGTTAACCCTCCTAATACCGTTGGGGTTATTTTGACCCCATTCAACATTTGACGTCTCTAAAAAAAATTATTAGAATTTTTTATGAATTTCCCAAATTTTTTGGGGACAACCAGGAAAACATAAAATGTGTTTTAATGTCCTGAACACAACGTGTACACATCGGTGTTCTTTGGGGTCAAATTGCCCCCAGGTGTTTTTTCACTGTGTAAAACATATAATAAATATCAACTTTATTATTATTTATTTAAAGGGCTGTTAGAATAGAATAGAATAGATATATACTTTATTAATCCCCAAGGGGAAATTTGTCGACACAGTAGCACCAATAAACTAAACACACGAGAATAAACTATAAATATAAGAAATAAAGAAACAGTGACTGTGCATAAAGTATACAAAGTGAAATATATAATACAAAATAAAATATAGTAAAATATATATGTATATGTATATATATACACAACATATATGCAAATACAGCAGTGTAAAATTAAATAAAATATAGACAGTGTGCAAAATGCAAAGTGTGTGTATGTGTGTAGTTGTTTTAGGTAGTCAACAAACAAACATAAAGTACCTCACACTTAAACTAGGGAAACAATATTAATTCTAATCATTTTCTGGAGGTTTTAATTGCTGGGGTCAAAGGGGTAAAAGATGTTAGTACATTTGAAGGTAACAGGAGGGTTAATGCCGTGACAGTGACGGTGGGCAAACACACACATGGGAGGTCGTATTACTGATTGTCCCTGAACTCACCGCGCAACTTGCCCTGGACGCCAGCGATCATGTAGTAGAAGATGTGAAAAGCTCTTTCTGTCTTTGCTTGTCTGATGCAGCGAGACTTCTCCAGCAGGTCTGAGAGTTTAGGCTGTTAGAGAATATATATGCACACTGAGGAGGTTTAACAGAGCAGATTAACCGTGTTTAGGCCCCATGAGGCGAAGATGATGAAGAGTTCAACGCTATTTCATGGCTAATCTGCCTCCTGCTTTTTTATTCAAAATTAGAATGATAAATAAAAAATACTAATTAAATTGGCAGCACTCTATATTCAAAAAAGGTACGTTTTAAAACTTTGGATTACATGTCATACATATATAAAACATTTTATAAGGCGCTCATAGTTTAGGATTGTAAAAGTCAAGCAGACATCTTTAGTGAATTGATACTAAATATAAATCTCTTTAGGTATCTCTTTAGGCATATATCTCGTTAGGTGTTTTTAAAAATAGATTGAAAGAATTGGAGGGAAATTCATCTAGTTGTAGATGTTTTCTATGATGGAGGTATATGCTCCTGTGTAAGCTGGGTCGTGTTGACTTGAGTCTTAGTTTTTGTTTTATTTATGCTGTGATTTTCGTTGTTTTTTATATTGTTTGTCAATGTTTTATGTTATATTGTCTGAAACTTTGTGTGACGTGCTACTGCTGCCGTCTCGGCCAGGACACTCGTAAAGGAGATTTTTAATCTCAATGAGGCATTTCCTGGTTAAATAATTTAAAAATAAATAAATAAAATATAACATAAATATTTCCTTCTTGAGGCCTTTGCCTAATAAAAAGTTCCTTTTTGCACAAACAAAGTTATTTTCCCAGATCGTAAAAAAGACAGGATACACGTCTCAATGTTGGCTCCGACGATGTAGCCGGTCACTTCAAAGTTGATGCGGATGAATTTTCCCTGTGAGATAGAAGATGTTACAATGGAAATGCTGTAATCTACAAAAACGGGCCCTAAATAAATCACATTTAAAGAAACTATATACTCACAAATCGGGAGGAGTTGTCGTTTTTGATGGTCTTGGCGTTTCCAAAGGCCTCCAGGATGGGGTTGGCCTGCAGCAGCTGCTTCTCCAGCTCCCCCTAGTGGCAACAGTGGCACACAGAAACATCACTATGCCACTCTGGAGGAGGAGGAGGAGGAGGAGGAGGAGGAGGAGGAGGAGGAGGAGGAGGAGGAGGAGGAGGAGAGCAGCCCTGTGGCTGGTGGTCAGTGGGATGAGGTGGTTCAGGGTGGCATGTGGTTGATTTGAATATTATATGGGCTGCTTTTTATCTTCTCTGTTTATTTATTTTATTGCACCATCTTTCATGTTTATTTTACTCTTTTAACTGTTGACATGTTTTGGCCCCTGCTATTAAAACTTGTTTAAATTGACTACTGAACTGAATTTTTGACACTTTGGCTGTGATAAGTGAAATATAAATAAACTTTACTTATTTACTTACTTTCTAATCTTCTTTGACTTTTAATAAAAAAAATAAAAAAAATGGTCAACTCAATTTTGGTTTTGAATAAAAAAATAAAAAATTTGGGGGGGTTTTGAATATTTTTTTAAAATTATATATATAATATTATATTTTTTAAATGATTTTTCTTTATTTTATATACATTTTTTAATTTATTTGATTATAAAAAATTGGGATAGGAATATATAAAATATTTTGCTTCTACCTGTTTTGTATATTATATAGAACAATATTGTACTGTATTGCAATGATTGACAGAATAAAATACACAACAGCAACTTCCCTCAGTATACATAACAAAGACACGTAACGAACTCTCGTTGAATTACAACATTTTAAAAGTCTTAAAACGAGGATCAGAGCGGTTATGTTAGGAGAGACGCGGCAATCCGAATAACTGTAACATTACAAAAAAACCTTGATGAATATTGCCAATCAACGAGTATTTGCATTCAACCTATTTTGGACAACAGTCTCCTGGAGATGTGATTTTCCTCCAGCGTGACTGCAGAGCCCGGTGGGCGGAGCTGGGTGGAGCTGGGTGGAGCTGGGTGGAGCTGGGTGGAGCTGGGTGGAGCTGGGTGCTGGTCAGTAAATGAGGCGGACACTCCTTCACTCCGCATCGAGCTAATCCTCCTGATCAAAGGGGTCCGTGTGGCCGAGCATCGAGGTCAGGCGCTGCAGCGCTCCACCCTAAAAACACTCCCGCCAGCTCCCCTGTAAACGAGCTAAAGCCACCAAGAGCAGCGCGGCGCTCTGATGGCGTGACGGAAACAGTGATGAAGATTAATGATGGACGTGTTCAGACATTTCGATCTTGATTGGGAGTATGCAAGGCAGTCATTTCTCAAAAAAAGTCTATAAGAGTCATAAAAAGTCAATTTTTTGGGGTTTAAGGAAAAACTGGAAGGATACAGACCAGCTGGAAGAGGTGCAGTTCAGAGTTGGCAGAGCAGAGAGGAGGAGGAGGAGGAGGAGTCTGAGTCACTGGAAGGAAAGAAAGGAGAGAAAAAAGGGAAATAGAGTGCAGCAAATATGGCAAGAAAAGCAAAATAAAGCAGGATGGGAAGGATTGTTTTCAAAACACTGCAAAGAAAACGCTCAAGCGGATAACTGATGAGCAGCGGAGTGAAACATGGCGCCTTTAGGAAGAGAGGAAGTGAAGGAAGAGAAAAGAGAGATGGACCCAATGCTGGTTCGACCTGTAGTCGACCTGTACATCGCTTTAGAGTATAGCACTTCAATGGCACCTGAATACCTACCACTAATTATTCACACATTTCTGTCATATTCATTAAATGTGTTATAACTCTGTAATGCTTCATTCTGGTCACATGACGTCTATTATTCTGTCCATCCTGCAGAGGGATCCTCCTCTGTTGCTCTCCTGAAGGATTCTCCACTTTTTTTCTTTTTCTTGGGAGCTTATCCTGATCCGATGTGAGGTCAGAGGTCAGGGATGACTGTGTTTGGATTGTAAAGCCCTCTAAGGAGAATTTGTATTTTCTGAGATGGGACTATAGCAAATAAACTGAATTTAATTGAATGGCACTTAGTTATGTTTTTACTCATAGTATTACTTCTGGTATTCTTGTAGTTGTTACTTTCTTGACTCTTGCCGTTCTTATTCTAAGTCACTTTGGAATAAAACCTAAAGACCACAAACCATCGACGCCTCGTCAGACGACTGCGACCCCGTTTCTGTTTTTTTACTCATCCCGACTTGAGCGCTGCAAGAATGTCAGGCGAACGGGCGAGGAGGAGGGGTGGGGTGGGGGGGGAGCGGTCTGGGATGGAGAGGAAGTGAGGGGAAGTCGTGTCGGATCACAACGGGAACACGGGCATGCTCACACGGTGCTGGTTGAGAGACCCCGTCACTGCCGGGGAGGCTCCGCCCCCGACTCCGCCCCCGTCTCCGCCGGCAGTGACGGGGTGTCCGCTGGAGGACGGGCGACGCCACTCAACGTGACGAAGTACCAAACTCTACGTTTTTTTTCTTCTCCTCCCCGCTGAACATCCAGGCGAGTTCGAGAAGCAACACTGGGAGTCGGGCGCCGTGATGATGTCATGCAGTCTAAATCAGCTGTTGCCGGGTAGGTTACAGACACGGCTAGATTTGGGGGGATCTCGACCCCTTGGTGTGGACAAATCATCGCAAACGGGGACAATATATTCGGGTAACTCTGTGACACTTTCTTCATGCACTTTTCTAACACACACACACACACACGCAAACACTACACACGAAAACACCCTCCAGGCATTCCCCTTTACTCACGTAGGCAAACTGTGTTCCTGATTGTTGCTATTTGGAGGAAAATGGCGATATTAAAAGGATTAAAGGGGGCAGTTTTACTGGAACCGGCCCGACACATACGACAACTGTTGGAATACGAGGTGATCTCTTGACGCGGATACTTACAACGCTGCTGTCCTTCTTGCCTTTATGCGAGGAGGCCACGAGAGCCAGATACTGGATGACCTTCTTGGTGTTCTCCGTCTTGCCAGCGCCAGACTCTCCACTAGAGAGGAACAAACAAGTGGGAAGGGGATTAAAAGATACAGAGAACAGGAGGATAAGCAGCACTGACAGACGCTCCGTTCACAGTTCAATAACCCAGTTTAATTGAATGGAAATGTCTGACTCCAAGCATAATGTTATTGTTCAGTCTTCCTCCTACACACTGATGCAGAGATCCTTTGCGCCACTATCAGGTTCATAATCCATACCTATTTAATGATGTTATGTACTTTACATTTTTTTTTTATAAATGAACCCTCTCTTATTTTAGAGAGTTATTAGTTAAAGAAACAAGGTGAAAAAACAGAAAGCGTGTTTAAAAAAATAATAGCATTGGTTTTGCCTTTGATAGTGAACAGTGGAGAGATAGACAGACATATATATATATATATATATATATATATATATATATATATATATTATATATACATATGTCTGTCTATCTTTCTAGTGTTCACTATATATATATTTATTTATTTATGTATATATATATATAAATACATGTATATATACATATATAGGGAACACTGGAGAGATATATACGGGCATATATATAAATAAATGTATATACATACAAATATATATATATATATATATAAATAAATATATACATACAAATATATATATACATGTATCCGTATATCTCTCCAGTGTTCACTATATACATGTATATATATACACACATATATATATATATACATATATATATATTTATATGTATATATATATATATATATATATATATATATATAGTGAACACTAGAGAGATAGACATATATATATATATATATATATATATATATATATATATATATAAATTATTGGGAGTTATATGACAGATGCTTTCAAGGCTAAAAGTTAAAGATGTGCTACCTTCTTCTTTAAGAGACATTCTATAACAAACAGAAGCGAGAGCACATTCCTTCCAGAAAAGGTTCCCGGATACTTAGAAGGACAAAGTTGACTGATACCAGAGCCCCCGGCCTGCAGACCCAACACACAGAGACATCCCTCCATAAAAGGCGTGGGATGCTCCGCGTGCTGGCGGCGCTGAGAGGAGTCGGATTACTCCGGCCGGTCCAGGTCTGTAAGGACATGCGACATCCAGGCTCCTCCCACGGGGCGCCGTGAGCGCAGAGCATCATCGAGAGGATAAATCTGATGGGAGTTTCTTCCTCCCGACGGTCCATCAGACTGTCATCATCAGTACAGATGTTACTGACAAGCGTAAGATTATTTTAAATGGATTAAATGGATCATAATTCCATTCCATCAGAAACATCAATTAAACGCATATCAGGATTCTTACACATTTTGACTGATGGATTTCCATGACTTTTTCATGACTTTTTCACGACTTTAAACCAAATGTCCATTAAACTGAAATCTCAGTATAAACATGAACAATTTAGAAAATTGTGCGTATTGAGAGCTATCGCCGGCTTATATTCTGAGCGTCTTTCTTTATAAAACACATTAATTATATCAAACTTGGCGTAAATTAACCTGGGATTTTAACACATTTCCATGACTTTTCCAAAACTTTATGATTTAAGTTTTTTCCATGACTTTTCCAGGCCTGGAAATGACCATTTAAAGGTTTTCCATGCCCGTACGAACCCTGTCATATTAAACAGAAAAAACTTGCTTTGTCTTTATATGCACTTGAAAAATAGTTTGCGATGATGCAATGATGGCGCCAGGTGACGTCTGCAGAGAGTTAACGCCCCCTGACATCATCATTGCATCATCGCCGATATGTCAACATGACAGTATTTCTGTATAATTTGATCCAGGGGCAGAAGCATGATTATAATGTACCCACATGGATGAGATACGGTATAAATAAACACAAATCAGTGTAAAGGCTTCTACAAGTGCCACACTGCTAATTCCCAGATATTCTATCGTGATTTTGGATAATATTCTCGTAAAAAAATAAATATATTTTAAGAAACAATTGAAGAGTAATGGGATCTGTGGAGGCATTGAGAACAACACACATTGTGTCATCAGTCATCTGAGGACAGGAAACCCCGACTCCGGGGGCGCGCTCCATCCATTACCCTCCATGTGATGCATTAAAAAAGAAAATACAGCGCTGTGCATCTTGTATTCTTCTGCGACATCCTGCAGCTTCACGGCCGCTGTGTTTACTCCGTCAGTCACACGCGATGGAGGCGAGACCGAGGGAACGGGCGACCCCACGAGAAACGTCAACATCGCAAGAATGGCCTGAGCAGCGGCTCCCAGCTACTTCCCATGGCAGGTCAAAGAATCACTGCTAGTATTACTAGAATACACACACACACACACACACAGTGCATGTGAAAAGCAACCTTGTGTGTGTTCCCTCGTGTTCATACGTTTCATAAGTCTCCAATTTACACTACCGTTCAAAGGTTTGGGGTCACTTAGAAAAAAGAAAGAAAAGCACTGTTTTTTCCAATGAAAATTACATTAAATGAATCAGAAACACTCTCTATACATAGTAATGTGGTAAATGACTATTCTCTGTTTTTTAATGAAGTCTACACAGAGGTGTGTAGAGGCCCATCTCCAGTGTTCTAGTGGTACATTGTGTTATTGCCTTAGAAGACTAGCAGAGGGGTAGAACCCCCTTGAAACCCTTTTTTAAAAAAAAGTATAACTTTTAATTTTGCATTTTCCACAAACAGATTATTCCTTGACATTGAAACCCTTTTTATGTGAGCGCAGCTGAAAACAGTTATGCTGGTGAGAGAAGCTCTAAAACTGGCCTTCCTTTGAGCCACAAGTTTGAAGAACAACATTAATATTTACAATGAAAATCATTATATCTAACCTTGTCAATGTCTTGACTATATTTTGTATTAATCTTGTATTCATTTAATAAACGCTTATAAACCCTCCTGCTTTGCAGAGGTCGGGCCACATGAAGGATCGCTGTAAAAACAATACTCGCCGCCGTGAGACGCGCACGCGTAAACACGCGGGAGGCGCGTGTCATACGCGACATTCCACGTGCGGCAGCAGAAACATTGCTCCCATATATGGCTCCGGAGGCCGGCTGAGAAGGAGAGCAGCCGGAGCTCGGACTCTAATCTGCGTTTCGGCTCCGTGGTACACAGGACGTCCAGTTTCTCGCTTTTTTAAATACCGCTTGGTATCAAACATCTTCATCTTTCACCGGAGCTGTAAACAAACGCCTCCCCCGGCACGGAGACGGGGGATAAATGCTCCAGAGGTTGATAGTCGAGGAAATGGTGTCCGATGATATCGAAGAATGTGCACAGCATCGTGGTATTTGTACATTTTGAGTAGAGAGGGACAGCCTGGAGGGAAGGAAGGGTGTGGGGGGGGGGGGGACATTCCTTTCATCCTCTTTCCTGGGACAACTGGATGCTGAGCAGCGAAAAGGTGCCACTGTTCACTGTGGACTCGTACGGGAGGAGCTGCGATCTGGATGTTACACGCTAAAGGTGCGTTCACACCAAAGGATGAACTATTTTTCGCGTCGCCTAAAACGCGTGAGTTTACTCGCTCGTATTCAAGCCATGAGCGTCGAGACGCTCCGCGAGGGGCGGGGCTTATCGCCGTGTCTCGTCTCCGTAAAAAAACGTTATTATTTCCTTCATCCACCACGGAATAACTAACCACTAGTTCTGCTTCATACTTTTTGTGGACGACCCACACACTGACGCCCTCGTGTTCGGGTTGATGACATCACCCGTTGGCTCACTCAGCTCGGTCACTTTCACGACGAAGTTACCGTTACGTCGGAAAGACTTCCGCCTCCAGCGCCACGAGAGCGGAACTCGAGAGCCGATTGGCCCGAGTTGCGAGATGACCGCCTCAACGTTGAAATATTTCAACTCGGGGCGAGAATTGCGCCGCTGAAACCGCGTCGCCCCAAACACGCCGCCCGGGGAAATATTGTGTCTATCGCAGCCACACGCGTCTGTACGTTGACTTTTTTTGTACGTTGAAATTGTTTCGCAACTTAATCCGTCAATTTAACGGTGCGTATCGTGGACTCTGCAAGATGCACCACCTCTCTACTCGTTGGATTTGGTGCATAAAAAGCTCCACGTTAATAATCCTTCTGGTGATGGACAGAACGTGAGAGTGGAGAGAGGAAGGGAGAGCAAGCTGAGCGGCCAAAGTTCACGAGGAAAAATACACGAGGAAACAAATGAGACAAATTATCCAAAGAGCCGACAAGGCCACGGAAGAAAATGAATTAGTAAATTTCTATGAATCTGAAGTTCAGACCAGGACAAATTAGATCCTTTGTTATCCCTGGATAATAATAATAATAATTCAAACTTATATAGCGCTTTTCTAAATACACAAAATGTCCAATAGATGTCAAAAAATTTCAACATTCTCAATAATTGGTTAAAATAAACAAATAAAAGAAGCCCAAAACATCTGCAGAGCTAATCTGGTGGTCCCATCAGCAGGCAGGGCATCCTTCCTGCCCGAGGGTCAGAGAAGAGAGCGAGGCCGTCAGCCCTCTGGGGCGAGTTAACTCAAGGATACGAAACAAATCACAGAGATATTATCAGAAGAAACCAGAGCGCTCAGAATCGTGTGTTATGAAGGATGTCTTGCTGGTGGAAGTGGTTTCTCTTTAGTTTCCCTGTGTTTACTCCAGCGTTATGTCACTCACACACACACACACACACACACACAGAGGAGCTGGCAGCCGTTCCTATGCTATGGATGTGACTTCCAAGAACGGGAAAAAGTTGAGGGGAGACGGAGCGGTTGAGTTGGGAGGAGACGAGGTTTGTACTCACGTGCAGAGAATGGACTGGTCCTCACGATCTGGAGAGAGAGAGAGAGAGAGAGAGAGAGAGAGAGAGAGAGAGAGAGTTCATGGTGTTAGGATGCGTTTTTATGACGAGTCATTCATAAATATACAGAGCATGTAGGGTCCAGGTCACTTGTAGAAACGCAATGTGGTAAACCCAAACACACGACCCCCCCCCCCCCCCCATACACACACACACACACACACACACACACATTCAGACAACCCACAACCAAAAGAATCAACGACCAATACGAATGTCATTTAATATTATGTGTTACAAGCACAAGGCTGTTTGGTCTCTTGTGAAAAGCAGACTCACACACACACACACACACACACACACACACACACACACACACACACACACACACACACACACATAGCCATACACACACACAGACCCACACTGACACAGAGACATACACAAACACAGACACACACACACACACACATAGACATACACACCGACACAGACATACACACCACACACACACACACACACACACACACACACCCACAAACACAAAC
>CM070110.1:21414615-21527115 GCA_036178185.1 Liparis tanakae | reverse complement strand
CTCCACTAGTTTCGTCGTCCTGTAGATGTTATGTCTTTTGTCTTATAATAAAAAAGAATAAAAAAAAGAAATAACAATTTGTAAACAGCTCACACACACACACACACACATTACACACACACACACACACACACACGTTATTCTTCAATACTCTGACTTTATGATGTTTCGTCCACTGTTTTGTCGTCCTCTAGATGTTATGTCTATGTATTGTTTTTTGTCTTATAATAAAAAAAATAAAAAATAAAAAAAAATATATATATATATATATATTGTAAAAAAGCTCACACACACACACATATACACACGTACACACACACACACACACCATTTTTCAATACTCTGACTTCATGATGTTTGGTCCACGGTTTTGTCATCCTCTAGGTGTCATGTCTATTGTCTTTTGTCTTATAATAAAAAAAGAAAACTTCAACAACAAACAGAAAACAACTCTTTAAAATAAGTGACATCGCTGCTCCCTCCGAGGGGAGAAGAGCTACAGACAAAGGGACGCGTCCTACCCTGCATCATGTTCCTGTAGGCGTTGTCGGCGATGGAGTAGATGTGGGGGGGCACCTCGTGCCGTTTCTTCCCTTTGTACATCTCGATGATCTTCTCCGAGTAGATGGGCAGCATCTTGTACGGGTTGACCACCACGCAGAACAGGCCGGAGTACGTCTGGAGGAGAGGGGGCGAGAGATGAGCGCTGAGCCGCCGCCCTCTGGAGTTTCAGTCGACGAGCATTACGCTACTGTAGTGGAAGCTTATTACGGGTCAATATGCACTTAAACGTTTAACTTTATATTAGAATCAACATTAGAATAGAGGTTCTAGGTTTAAAGAGGTTTTAGGGTTAAAGAGGTTTAGGGTTAAAGGAGTTTTAGGGTTAAAGGGGGTTTAGGGTTAAAGGAGTTTTAGGGTTAAAGGGGGTTTAGGGTTTTAGGGTTATAGGGATTTATGTTTAAAGTTTTTTTAGGGTTAAAGGGTTAAAGAGGTTTTAGGGTTAAAGGAGTTTTAATGTCAAAGGGTTTTTAGGGTTAAAGGGTTTTAGGGTTAAAGAGGTTTCGGGTTAAAGAGGTTTAGACATATAGTGGTTTAGATTTAAAGGGTTTTAGACATATAGGGGTTTAGGGTTAAAGAGGTTTTAGGGTTAAAGTAGTTTTATTGTCAAAGGGTTTTTAGGGTTAAAGGGTTTTAGGGTTATAAAGGTTTAGGCATATAGGGGTTTAGGTTTAAAGGGTTTTTAGGGTTAAAGGGTTTTAGGGTTATAAAGGTTTAGGCATATAGGGGTTTAGGTTTAAAGGGTTTTTAGGGTTAAAGGGTTTTAGGGTTATAAAGGTTTAGGCATATAGGGTTTTAGGTTTAAAGGGATTTTAGGGTTAAAGGGTTTTAGGGTTAAAGTGGTTTAGGGTTAAATAAGTTTTAGGTTTAAAAGGGTTTTAGGGTTAAAGAGGTTTAGGGTTAAAGAGGTTTAGAGTTAAAGAAGTTTTAGGTTTAAAGGGGTTTTAGGGTTAAAGTAGTTTTATTGTTAAAGGGTTTTAGGGTTAAAGAGGTTTAGGGTTAAAGAGGTTTAGGGTTAAATACGTTTTAGGTTTAAAGGGGTTTTAGGGTTAAGGGGTTTTAGGGTTAACAGGGTTTTAGGGTTAAAGGGTTTTAGGTTTGCTGCTCCTGTGGCTTGGAATTTTCTGCAGACTGATTTGGGTTTCCAGGAACCGATTCTCTTTAGATGTTTTCAAAAATAGATTCAAAGAGTTTGATGAAGGTGTTTTTCTGACTGAGGTATGTGCACCTGTGTGAACTGGGATATGATGACATGAGGCTTAGTTTGGGTTTTATTGATGCTGTGATCTAAAAAAAATGTTTTCTTTTTTTTATTGTCCGTCACTGTTTTATGTAGACTTAGTTTAATGTGCTCCTGCTTGTCTTGGCCAGGACTCTCTTGTAAAGGAGATTTTTTTAAATCTCAATGAGGCTTTTCCTGGTTAAATAAATGTAAATAGGATATGAGGTTGAAATTAGTATTAGGGAGTCGATAAAGTTAACAGAAAATTCTCATAAATGCTTGGATACGACCATATCAGATACGATCATCATCAGGCTGCACAACAAACTGCTTTACTCAGCACTTTACTTTGTTTTCCCCCTGTATATTTAGTATTAGTATTTATTTTTTTACTATTTATTTTTTTGTTTTATAATTATTTTGATTAATGCTCTGATGTGCACCGCTGCTGTGATTTTGAAATGTCCCCACTGTGGGACGAATAAAGGAATACATCATATCATATCACATCCGTGAGGATATTACCGCGGGAGCGTTCACGCGTTTTTGCGCGGTATACTTACATAAATAAGGCCGGAGAAGTACCTCTCGCGGATGTTGTGCAGCACGGAGGCCTCGTTCAGGCAGGTGAGCTCGGCCATGTCCTCCACCTTGCTGAATTTGGGCGGGTTCATCTTCTGGATGTCGTCCTTGTTGACGGTCAGCTTCTTGGTGCTGTCCGCCAGCTCCACCAGGACCTCGTCGCCGCGCTCCTCCTTGACGCTGGCCGCCTCGAAGCCGTGCTTCTCCGACGGGATCCACACCAGCTTCCGGGCCGACCAGTCGGCCTGCGCCATGGGGCTGTTCAGGAAGTCCTTGTCCACGAAGAGGAACTTCTCGTCCTCGGTCGGGGCCTTCTTAGACATGTTTGGGTTGTGGTGGAAGCCCAACTGTTGGAGGCAGAGAGGAAGCACGGAGGGATTTAACCAAAGTCAACCGAGGCAGGAAGGAAGGCATACAAATTTTAAAAAAGGATGAGAGGGCATAAAAATGAAGCTTTGGACATAGTTATTGTAGTGACACGTTCATGTTACACTAAAAGTATTTTAGACCACTCAAACTTCCTGATCAGAGATCAAAGCCAAAGTCAAAGTCAGTTTTATTTGTCAATTTTTCATATGTGCAAAAATGCAGAAGATTGAAATTATGTTTCTCTTCTGTCCAACATAAAGTGAATTGAATTGTGCAACATAAAGTGAATTGTGCAACATATAGACAACATAAAGTGCATGGACAACATAAAGTGCAAAAATAGTAAAAGAACATGTAAACATGTAGACAACATAAATTGAACTAGCACAGATGAATAAAATAAAAAAAGATGCTCACTAAGCTCTGCACTAAATGTCGAGACGCGACACTAAAAAAGTGGTGATCGTTACTCAAAGAGTTCCCAGAGTGCAGTTATTCTCACGGACCTCCACCCACTCACGTCCCTACACCACCACGTACGCCACTGGGGAGTCGCACAAGCATCCCCCCCCCCCTCCCTAATTCAGATAGAAAGAATGAGACTGGTAATAACAGTCCTCCAAAGAGACAACCGACTTCACTTAAAGAAGCCCAAAACCATTAAGGATCACTGGCATGTTCTCATAATTCATCGTGCAGTCGATGCTTAATTGATACCATCCATGTTTTCCATCTCTCTCTCTCTCTCTCTCTCTCTCTCTCTCTCTCTGCTCGGAGGCTTCAGTCTCGTGCTGTGATGACCATATATGGGTCTCTTCTCTGGAGCAGGACTCTTTTTTTTCTTCTCTGCGGACCTAAACAGCGAGGCAAGTGAACTCCCAAACAAAGCCCATATAGGGAAGAGTATGTCTCTCGCCGGCCTCGTTTACTTCAAAAAAATGATAACAGCGAGGCACGGCGCGCGAGGGGGGGGGGGGGGGGGGGCTTTAACAATCATACTCCGTATGGATTCCTGGGAGACGCTCGTTATTTAATTCCAAAAGGGCAAGTGGCTAAGTTGTGTCTGGGAGAAGTACCTGCAGCGGGACGTTTCGTGCGATGATAAAGGTGCAGGAGTTGCACATTAAGCAAACTCTATTCAAGTAATAAAACAGATAAAATTGGTTTAGTGAGAATAACACTTGAATTATGAACTGCTGAGTAGAAAGCTGAATGGTTATGGTGACCGTGAGTCATGTCCACCGGCTGCTCCTTCAGCCTCTCCATCCCTCAGTGACTGGCAGGCACTTTAATTAGGTGGGAACTATGTATAAAAAAAGCCTCTGAGCCTATAAATGTACGACTATCCAGTGGATCAGCCAAACCAAACCACACAAAAACGATGAAATACTTTGCATACATAATAAGCGGATAAGACACGGAAGGACTTCCTATCCGTCAAAAGCTGCCGCTGATGGGTCCAGTGAGCCGAGCGCCGTTCTGACCAGCTGAGGCTTTGATGTTCAGCTTTTTTTTCTTCTTCTTCTTGCAGATAAAAGTAAACAGAGCTTCACTGACACTCCTCCCGGTGCTGAAGTATGCGCAGCCAATCAAAGCCTTCCTCCTTCACCCCTTTAACTTTCCTCACCACTGAGGCTTAATGCTTAGAAGGCCTCCTCGCTCTCTCTCCATCCCTCTCTCTCTCTCTTCATCCCTCTCTTTGTGTGTTGACAAGATAACCAGCTGATACCGACTGAGTGACGTGTCTTGCAACGCTCTATTTGTCATCACATGAGACTCAACTCCCAACACACCAGTAGAACTACAGTCTGACCACAAATTACAATGACCGTCCACTCAAAGCAGCATCACATTCCCGTTTAGATAATCAAATCCCTCATCATTATTTTTTTAAATGCAGAGAAGAAGACCGAGATACACGTCTCCGACGTGCGCAATAAAGATGACAGTTTTAGAAACTCTATTGGAAACGATAATAAACAAAGTGGAGACGTAGGGACCCCGGAGACCGAGTGACCTTTTTCTATTTGTGTGAGCGGAGCTGACCTGCAGGGCCTGTGAAGGAGTGGATTCATTTCCTCTTCTTGGTTGTTTCACGAAACATTCTCCCTGTTATCATCTTCTTAATAACGCATTCATAATGATTATGAATTACAGCATGAAAAATAATCAAACCATGAAGGATAAAATAGACAAAAGATGACCCTTAGTTCCTCCAACATATACCAGCGACTGCATTAATGTACATGTAAATAAAGATATAATCCAAATACACGTAACTTCCCTCTTTTTAAGAGATGTCTTGATGTTAAAAACATGTATTAGTGGAAGCTTACAACACTAGTGTAATGAATTAAAAGAGTGTGAGGTTTGTTGTATGAGCATTACATATGTATACTGAAAGTGGGAAGTGAATCTGGATGTTGCATTGGTCAATTATAGAGAGAAATAACAATAACATGAAACCCGATTGTTAATACATTCACTGATAGGTTTCATTTCTACAACCATTTTTTGGAAAACAGGAAACTGCATTTCTTTGCTCTGATATTCAGTCATTACTTCCCCTTACTTCCTCACTGTAGCCTGCATTGTGTTGCTCAGCATTGTTGTTTTTAAAGCATTCACAACCAGTTCAAAATATTATACACTTGATTAAATACACGTATAAGAATTAAAGAGTGTCACTAAAGTAAATACGTAATGTAGATCTGAGCACCAGACCTCATTTCCTTCCATTAGTAACTTCATTTTCTTCAATTAGTAACTTCAAAGAAGGGATGGAAATTGGAAATAAAAACAAACTGGCACAAAAAAAGCTAAGCAAATAAGATAAAGCTAATATTTTTACGATTTTTATTTTATTATACCAGTTTGTCAAAATTACTATTAAATGATGTTTGCACCATATTCAATGATTGAATAATATATCAATGTTTGAATAATATATATATATATATATATATATATATATATATATATATATATATATATAATACATTCAAATATATATATAAATAATATATTCAAACATTGAGAATGGTGTTTATATATATATATATATATATATATATCATATTTATTCAAATATTGAATATGGTGCAAACATTCACATATTGAATATGGTGCAAACATCATTTAATAGGAACTTTGACATACTGTGATGAACAATACTTTATATTTTGTGTATATATATAAACATGAATCCCTCTTCCTTAAAGGCAGTTTAAGCTAGTAAGTAAGGTGTAAGAGGGGGTGCGGCTTGTCAAGTGCACTGCAGCATCACTCCCTCTAAGTGAACTTATACTTACATAAGAAGAAGAAAAGTGGCTTCGGGTTTGGAGAAGTTGGCGTCTGGAGCGTCAGGCGTCGGCGAGGTACTCCAAAAAGCGAACAGTCCCAAATGACCCCCGTCCAATTCAGAGCCTTACCATTTAAACAGCGCACATTTGCTCGAGGGTGGAGCTGCACGCGCTAAAAACCTCCTCCTCCTCCTCCTCTTCCTCCTCCTCCTCCTCCTCCTCCTCCTCCTCCGTGCGGGCATGCAGACAGCAGCCACTAGCGGGGAAGCAGCCGGCAGCGGACATGCGCAGTGCGGACCTCGGCAGGAAAGGATGTGAATGAAGCTGAGCGGGGTGTTGAGATGTCCTGCTGATAAAATGTTGATAAATTGTTTTTGAGAAGTCAACAAAATGGAACGGGAAACGAAGTAAAGGCTCTGAATAGACTGGAACTTGCATGAGGACTTTAGTTCTTTTAAATCTCTTCCTACAAAACATTTTAATAAAACTGTTTTAAGTGATTTTATGCAGTTCTTTGGTTCCCCGAATTTAGTTTGACTGTTGTTCTTTATTTTGTATTTTTACCATTATCCATTTGTTTTGCTTCTCTGTAGAGCACTTTTTAGACTCTGTTTTAAAAGGTGCTATATAAATAAAGTTATTATTATGACTATTATTATTATTATTATTATTATTATTATTATTATTATATGTGTTTCTGTATATTTGTTTACATGTAAGATATTTGCATTTTATTTAGCATCTGATGCTTCTACCCCAATTTCTTTGTGAGATACTATACTTTCCAGATTAATATGAGATTTTCAAAGTGTGTCATAATGATCTTATTATGCTGCTTACATGAGAATGCATCAGTGATAATCATCAGTTAATAAAACATATGACATCATAGCACAGCTAGGTTTGTACTTATACATACATTTAGCGGGTAAATACCTTTGGATTTGAGCTCTGGTAATATTTTTAATGTATAAAAGAAACAGTTTCATAGTGGGGGAAGAGGTATTACTACTAATATTACTAGCATTTATAATTGCATCTGTTCTACTGTGTCATGTTTATTAAAAAAAGGTGTTTCCACATAGATGAGATGCTTAATTTTTCCAAATTGAATTGAACGTTTTGGAAAACCCATTAAAAACATAATTGTTGTATTCTTATCATGGCATTTTTTCTATATTCAGGATCATAAAGTATAAAACATCTCATAATAAATTCAACAAAAAAGAAAAATCTGTAATATTTAAAGGAAACAAGTGAAGTCGGAGCGTCTGCAAGCTCCTCATACGTTATGCAATCTGTTCCCGCTCCTCATAAGGCCAGCTGTCCCCAGCACAGGAATCCCCCTTCACTGTAACCGCTCCAGAGAGGTCCCCCCTCCGTAATATAACTCATAATGTACCAGATGAATGTGTGTGTGTGTATATCCCACGCATGTTTTCTATCGCTGTGCACGTCACATTCCACTTCCACAAACAGCTCCCCCTCCCTCTTCCTTTGCATCCCTCCCGTTTCCAGCTTCTTCCTAATGGAACTTCCTATATAAGGACACCGATCTATTTGCTCAGATAAATCAAAGCCGCTGGTGGATAGCCTCGAGCCTGTTTTATGCCAGACGCACAATACTGCTGCTGGTGTGTGTATATGCATCTGTGTGTGTGTGTGTGTGTGTGTGTGTGTGTGTGTGTGTGTGTAAGAGAAACCTAGTGACAGACCAAAGAAGCAACATGGAGGACCTCCAACTTGCTCTGGCCAACATCAAGGAGAAGGGGGTGGCATTAACAGGGGAGAAGCGAGGGTTGAAGAAAAACTCTGGGAGAGAGACGGAGTGAGAGACGAGGCAGAGGGAGGGATGAAGAACAAGGAGGAGGAGAGAGGCAGACGGAGAGGTTGCCGTCTGTGCCATATAAGGACAGTGGGGTCTGTGTGGAATCTCGGCAGCTTTCTGTGTTACTTTGAAAGTCTGCACAGGCCCAGAGGCCCCGTGACTAAATATGGTCCAGCAGCGACAGCATCGTTCAAACAAACACAAGTTGTGTCTTTACCTGAGACACTGCTGGTTTTATGGCTCATCAATGTGGGAGATTAAGGCCACGTTCCTCCTGTCTGAGGGGGAAGAGTATTCACTGTATTCAGTGTAGATATCTCTGGTTGGAGTTGGAAACTCACATCATCTCTCTCATCACCAGCAGGCACATCGGAGAGGAGCGTTACGCCATGACTGCTGTTGGAGAAAGATTCTTTCTAAATGGGTCTTTCATGTGATTATATATATATATATATATATATATATATATATATATATATATATATATATATATATACTATATATATATTACTCCATTACTATATATATATATATATATATATAATACTATATATATATTACTCCATATATATATATATATATATAGATATATATATATAATCACATGAAAGACACATTTAGAAAGAATCTTTATATATATATCTATATATATAGATATATATAAATATATATGGATATATATATATATATATATATAGTAATGGAGTAATATATATATTATAATATATATATATATATAATAATACAATATATATATATTACTCCATATATATAATATATATATATATATTACTCCATATATATATAATATATATATTACTCTATATATATATATATATATATATATATATATATATATATATATATGGCGATCCATCCAAGGACAAAAATAGAGGACAAAAAAAAAACTTGTGCGCTGACAAAATTAGCCAATTCCAAAATTTGGCCAGAACATTTATCCTCCCCTGGTTGTCCGAGATAAAGAACCGTCTCTAAACCGAGCACTATGTAAACCTATAAAATGATGGGGGAGAACGAGGACAGAGTGCCTGGGTGAAGGGCGGTTAACTCGGTACAGTCATTGACACCAAATTAGACTCTTAAATAAATCTAAATGAAATCTGAATTGTATCTCTATGATTGCGAGTACATGTATGCAGCCAATGACTGCAGTCCACCACTCACAATGGCACAAGTCGACAGTGTGTGTATGTGGTTCATCCTTCAACACAACGTGCTAAACTACACATCCAGCCATTAAAAACAACACAAACGTGCAGAGATCTCCATACATACAGTGTGTTTATTGTGTTTCTTCACCTTCATGTCCATAGATGGCCATCTATCGCGAGAGAAAATATGTTTATGGATATGTTTGACCCTCGTGGAATGCAGTTGCTTTCTAATTTGAGCACGGGGGCAAACATCAGTTCACTGCTGCAGTCAAAAAGACTCCTGCCATCAATAGTATTTATACAGCTGTCTCTTTTACACACCGCTAATTTACACAGCGGAGAACAAATGCTACCTATAATGAGGGCAACCTGCCAATTGAACAATCGTGTGCCATTGTTGGACTTCCTTCGCTTATATAGCCATTTTCAAGGGAACGCTGATACGCGGTGCCAATAAACGAGGCGCCTCAGGCCTTCGGGGGGAAATAAATGTTTGGTCCCAGGGAACAGTGCGACGTCCAATTCCCCCAAATGAGGCTCGCCGCGACTCCGTTCTCAGCATGCATAAGCAGTCAAAAACACATAAAATCAGACTATGATGCAATAAATTCGGACAGTGTATAAAGTTAAGTGTGCGCGACGTCTCGTTGCTGATGGTAAACGTCTGCAGGCGGCTCATAGGATACAGTGTGCTGCACGTTACCACCAAATTCAGGGTTCTTACAGATGTTGACCGATGGATCTCTATGACTTTTCCATGACTTTAAACCAAATGTCCATGACCAAACTCAAATCTCTATAAAATTGAAAAATTTAGAAAATGTTTTGAGAGTGTATGCCCGCTTATAATTTGAGCGTCTTTCTTTAAAAATTATTTCAAACTCGGCGTAAATGAACACGTGATTATGACAAATGTTCATGACTTTTCCCAAACTTTTAAGATTGAAGTTTTTTCCATGACTTTTCCAGGCCTGGAAATGACCATTTTAAAATTCCATGACTTTTCCAGGTTTTCCATGACCGTACGAACCCTGCAAATTATGTCAATGAGCTTATTTGAGAGCGATGATGTCATCGATTAAAGCCTCTACGATCAACCGTGAGCAGATACGGTGAGAAGAGGAGAAGTCGACTTCTAAACCCGAAGAAAAAAAAATCATTTAAACGTGAATTTGTTCCCAGCTTCATGGGACATAAGACGCATGGCCTCGTAGATAATCACTTCCAGAGAGCCGGAGCTTTAAAGTCGCGTGAGATAAGAGCTCCGAGTTCCCATAAATGGTGAGAGAGGAAGTGAGATGCTGAGGAGCCGACGGCTTGTCGCGGGAGATGTTTGTGTCCGTGTGCCGGTTGCTTTTGCACGCCTCGTTTCCTTATTGTAAACGCACTTTTGTCGATTTATGTTTTATGAACTGCTGAAAGGAGGTCAAGTTGCAGACGACATTTCAGAAGAGGAGAACAAGCAGGAGCAGATAGCCGCATGAACAACAACCTGCAGGATTTTCTATTCGTCTCGGCATCAACGTGGGGATCGCCCTACGGCAGACAAATACCAGAATATATATTTAATGAGGTTAAACAAGGGTCGAGGAGGACTGGGGCTGCACAGGCCAACACAATGAGGGCCACAATGGTACAGGGTTCTTACACATTTTGATCAATGGATTTCCAGGACTTTTCCATGACTTTTAACCAAAAGTCCATGACCAAACTGAAATCTCGGTATAAACATGAACAATTTAGAACATTTTGTGTATAGAGAGCGTACGCCGCCTTATATTTTGAGCGTCTTTCTTTAAAAAACACATTAATTATTTCAAACTTGGCAAGAATGAACATGTGATTATAACACATTTCCATGACTTTTCCAAAACTTTTGCGATTTGAGTTTTTTCCATGACTTTTCCAGGCCTGGAAATGACCATTAAAAAAAATTCCATGACTTTTCCAGGTTTTCCATGACCGTATGAGCACTGATGTTAACACAATCCCAGGAAAGAAACCTAATGTGAATATAGAAATATTTTCTAGTGCTGGTTATTTAAACTAGTGGATAAACCTAATGCTCAAAAGTACCAATTGTACCTACAAATAAAGTTTCTGATTAAAAGCAATTGCGAGTTTACAAAAGGTGTGAAATAAAAAGTTAATTCCATATCTTTATATTGTTGAACTAACATTATGAAGTTAGTAAAATGCTTCTAACCAGCATATTAATCCAGTGGGAGAAACTTGTTTAACAGCAGGGCTGAACAGATAGAAGAGGCTACTTCAACAACAGGCTCTTCATCCTTATTTTAGGTGAGGCTGCCACCTGGTGGTCAGCAGTGAAATAACACTTTAAAAAAAGTTTTGATCCAATGAAGCAAATAAATATAAACATATTTAATCTGAGACAATACGAAAGTATAAAACATGTGTAGATTCAAATAGAGAAGAAATCAAGGAAGGTTATCTCAACTATTGAGAAAATGAGAAACTGAAGCTCAACCCATCGATGAAGCCAGATGTTCAACGCTAAACAAAAAAAAGGTAAATCTGGGATCTTTAGGAAATTGCAGCATGAATAAACACAACAAATATAATGTGTATCAGCAGCTTTCATGTAGTCCATGCTGTAGATGACACAAAAAAACTATGGACAAGAAGATTGTGTTGTGTGTGAAGGCTTCTTTTAGTCCATCCTGTGCAGTACTGGGTGCATCTACTTTGAGTTATCGGGTCCAGGTGCAGCGTTGCCTGCAGCAGCGGGCAGAGAGCCCCCCCGCAGGAACACCTTCCCACTGGTATCTCCGCTGTTCACGAAGTGGCACATCAGGCCGTAGAGGAGAGGGCTGCAAAGTAAATGGGAAGAAATTTAACTGGTAGAAAAACCAGGATAGGAAATGTACATATTCTTTAGGGGGCAATTTTTCCACCACTGACTGACATCTAGGGGCATTTAAAAATAAATTGGTGGCACTTTTTGAAACTTCTTATTTAGGCTTACAGTATCCGAGCATCTGTCATAACCATTGCAATAAGACTTGCCTAATAGTCTTATTATTGCCATTTTTATGACAATTGCTCATACACTGTAAGCCTGAATAAGTATATGTATTATTTTCTGCAGTCTACAAAGTGTTTTCTTAGATTTTTGGAACAAAAAAAACAAAAGAAAACATAAATCAGACAATCATATTCAATTGTATTCTTTTTTCTTTGTGTTTTTTTGTTGTTATTCCATTTAAAAAAACAAATATGAACAATTATAACTTATTTCTCTCTTTTTTTAAATTACTTAAATAAATAATATCTATAGATTTATGTTGGTCTACCTACCTAGTACAGGCAGTACAGATAGGACACACACAAAAGAACAACAACAAAACAAACTTTTAATTTATCGAAATTGTGGAGGCATTTTCTGCCCCTCTCCTACTGATATCAGGGGCAACATTATATTTCTTAGGGGGCGTTTTTTCCTTTGCCCTGGTGTAGTTCTGACGCTGTAGTAAACATATTATTATTATAATAATAATAATTATTATTATTATCAAGCAAAGGAAGAGAGAGACAGAGAGTGAGCGAGAGGGAGAGAGAGAGAGAATGGTTTGACTGATAATTTTGGTTACATTAAACTCTCTATCCACATTTTCACAAGCCAGCCTCTGGTGCATCAAATGTTCTAAGTTGTCCAAAGCAATGGTGTGTGTGTGTGTGTGTGTGTGTGTGTGTGTGTGTGTGTGTGTGTGTGTGTGTGTGTGTGTGTGTGTGTGTGTGTGTGTGTGTGTGTGTGTGTGTGGTGTGGGGGGGGCATGTTGTTGAAAACCTTGTGTTTAGGTTGGAGCAGAGTGTATCAGATCCGTTGGACAGCAGACGGCACAACACTTACACGGACTTGGAGCTCGAATCCTCCGTGACTTTCAACTCATTGGCCAAGAACTGTCTGTCCAAGGCAACTTCAGGTTGGCCTGACTCTGAGAAAACAAACACAGCTGAGTTTAGAAGTAGTGCACTTTGCTCTACAAACAATAGTCACTGGTTAAGTTTCAAGTTGTAAGAATAATTTAAAAAAGAAGAAGAAGAAGAAAGGCAGCTGGAATCTGACATTTCTTTATTCTGCCTCTTTTGCATAAATCATTCTTCTACTACTCTTTTTTTGTCATTGACCATACATGATCAATAATAAAACACGTTATATTTACATTATTACACAGACAGTACATGTGACGTCACCATGTTGTGGTAATGTCCTCCTCCCTAGTTGTGACGTAACTCCTGTGATCTCTTCACCCACCTGCCGTGAGCACTGACGCGGTGTACCTGTACTTGTTGAACTCCAGGTACTCCCGGATCAGCTCGTTGATCAGCAGGTTTTCGTGGGACAGCGGCGGCCGAGGTTCCCGCTGGTCGTCCAGGGCGCTGAACACCTCGGCCCGGATGCGAGCCTTCAGCTGGCCCAGCACGCCGCGGGACTCCAGCGTTTCCCTCACGGCTACGACACAAACGCATATTAGTGGATTAATACAGGGCTCTTACACATCTTGACCAATGGATTTCCAGGACTCTTCCATGACCTTTTCAGGACTTTTCTATGACTTTAAACAAAACAAAATGTCCATGAACAAACTGAAATCTCTGTATGAACATGACATTTTGTGTATTGGGAGCGTATGCCAAATTATATTTTGAGTGTCTTTCTTTAAAAAAACATTCATTATTTCAAACTTTTATGATTTAAGTTTTTTCCATGACTTTTCCAAGCCTGGAAATTACCATTTTAAAATTCCATGACTTTTCCAGGTTATCCATGACCGTACGAACCCTGTTAATAACCAGTTGGGGTAATAGGTGTGTTAACTGACCCCGAAACATGTACCTTCACATGGTGACGAGCGAGGTTAGGAGCCTATACTTAAGTTAGTTGAATTAGCGTCTACCCAAATGAGCGGGCTACGGTGTTACGGTTTAAGAAGCGACCGTGCTAACTGGCACCTTTGAACCAACGCGTCCGTTGTTGCCGTGGTTACAGAGTACAGACACCTGTTGGAAATAGGAAAATAACTAGTAACGCTAGTTTCTCTCGTGAACATCGCATTGTTTAATTGGTATAGTATTTATTATTATGTTAGTTGACACTACATTTACAAAACCAAACCAAGCGGCATTCGCGAGGACAGCTATACGTGAAAAGTGAGCCAGTTAACTGGGTCACCTGTTAAAACGTAACACCGTACTCACGGATGTGATTTAAGTTAATTATTTGCGCTTTACTAAAGTAAAACCGATACAGAGCTCTTCAAATGTGTTTTAATGTCGTAACCGGAGCATTAGAAACCAGTCTTCTAATCGGTATACATTTGATTATTCTTAATTTCTAATACTTTATAATGTATTGTGTTCCTCCAGGCGCAACGTAAACCTCTCGAGCTAACGTTGCTAGCTAGGCTAACGGTAGTGTTCAACATCTGCGAGTGTATAATGACCGAAAACCAATAATTGCGTGCCAATATGTTGTATTTACATACGCCGAATTTACAAGTATATATCTACCAGCAGATAAAACCTTGGGTCACACTTTAAGGCGTCATATTGTAGAGCACGCGCTCGCTTAGCTTTTACAATTGTTGAATTTGTGAATGGAGACCGATTCAAACGAGAGCGCCGTGTTGTCGTGAAGCTAACGCTGCCGAAGCTAAGCAGCTTCAACAACATAAATACAACCATCTGTCGTTTATCTATTCCAGTTTAATTCAAGAATATAATATGAGACGTTAAACACACGACAGTGAGCGCTTACCACACTTCAGTTCAGTGATGGTCGCCATTGAAACAAGTGTAAACACACAACTGTCCGCCACTGTTGGTTACGTAGAGCTCCGCCATCTAGCGACAGAGTTGGATACTGCATGTTCAAAATCAGTATAAGATATATTATTTGTTGCAAAGATTTACGTACACATTAAAGTCGAGTATTTTTTTTTAGAAGACAAGCTAAATTAAATGCATGTGGATTCAAAGTCATGCATCAAAATATGGTCATTTATTATATAACCTCCAATGAGAGACGTAGATTTAAGAGTTGAGACCCTGAATGATGTGAGTTTACAGTACATCCCAAATCTTTTTTTTGTTAAAAACATTTATTTTTAAGAGTTGGGTACTGCATGTTCAAAATCAGTATAAGATGTATAATTTGTTATACAGATTTACGTACACGTTAAACTCGAGTATTTTTGTTAGAAGACAAGCTAAATTAAATACATATGGATTCAAAGTCATGCATCAAATTATGGTCATTCATTATATAACCTCCATCAAGATATGTAGATTTGAGAGTTGAGACCTTGAATGATGTGAGTTTACAGTACATCCCCAAATTTGTTAAGAGCTGTGAGCATTTTGTACTAAATTGCAAAGACAAGAAATCCAAGCATAAATACATTGTAGACTCAAATAACATTTTATTATTCAGCATGATGTATAGACAGTACATTAACAGTAAAAGTGAAAAAAAAAAAAAAAAAATCAACAAGCTTGTTATAAAAAAGTATAAATATAATACAATCCAAAATCTTAAGGACACTTGATACATTTGTCATACGACATACATATATTGTCTAAACCAGTAAGACAAAAACAGTGAATGCCTCTTCTCTTTAAAAAAAAGTTCATAGGGTTCTTTGAATCGAGACTAAAGGTCAACGTGGACTATTTACAGTCTGGCGTGTCAGCGCCATATGAACAACACCGATTTTTTTTCTTCTTCTTCTCTGCATATGGCCTGAGTTGTGTGGTGGAGGCAGAGTGACAATCACACAGAGATGTATCACTATTGTTTTGAAGAGGCATTCTCTTCATTCATGGAGGTTTTTACTACCAGTGTCAGGTTAAATCTGACCAGCAAGGTCTCTACGGACTTTTTTAAAAAGTGTTTACTTTGACAGGAATAAACAACAGCCACAACATAGTTTGACGATTGCTTGAGTCTTGGCTCGCTTCAATTTTTTCCACTTTTTCCCTGACATAAAAACTCCACAGTGGCTGCTTCCAGCTCAGCTTTTTTTTTAAAAGCCGTTAAAACCTCACTTCCTCTGCGTTTGCCAGGGTGATCTTTTTGAAGGTTAGTGTGTCAAACTATTTCCTGTCCCAGTTTCTGGGAGCAAGAAGATGAAATACACTTCTCAAGTACAAAAGTGCCTCTTTCTTGGTATACAACGCTTTAAAAAAAAAAAAGAATGGAAAAGAGTAAACATCGTCGTTTAAGCCAGAGACATCATCAGAAAATATATCACGTGCTTATAAAAACTACAAAAATATTATAATCCATTCGAAAAGAGAATGAGAATCCTTAAGATTTGCGATAGTCGAAATCTCTCCATGGATTAAACTGACTCCACGACTCTATAAACGATATTCAGCCTCTCAAATAACCCACTGGAGCTTTCTTCTGAATGTTCATCATGTGAGGTTAACAATGTCTTCAGGGCAGCATTTCTGTGTGATAAAAAACATCATATAAGGACCGGGTCAGCAGCTGCTCTTTGAGATGCATCGACAACGCCCCCGTGGAGAGGGCGGAGCCTTGAGTTGCCGTAAAGCTCGGAACGCCACGTTGTTTTTTTTCTACGTGCGCCGCAGAGCCACACAAACAAGACGCCACGCCCGTACACCTGGACACCGGCTCCGTGGTACGGAGCCCCGCCGGAGAGTTAGATCAGCCCGGCTTCCCGGCACATTCGGTAGAACTGTCCCCGCTGTGCGATGAGGTTGGCTGGAGTGTCCATCTCCGAAATGTGACCTCTGTCCATGACGATCAATCTGAAGAGGCAAGAAAGAAAGAAAGGATTTTAGAGATATCATTTATTTAATATATATATATATATATATATATATATATATATATATATATATATATATATATATATATGCTACCGTTCAAAGGTTTGGGGTCACCCACTAAGACAATTTTGTGTTTTCCATGAAAACTCACTTTTATTTATCAAATTAATTGTTTTTTTTTGTTGAAAATCAAATATCCACACTTCACAGATTCTAGTGTACCTGTTGTAGTCCATGATGGTGTTGAGGCGGTGAGCGACGGTCAGGACGGTGCAGTCCTCAAACTGTGTGCGTATGGTGGACTGGATGAGCGTGTCCGTCTCCAGGTCCACGGCGGCCGTGGCCTCGTCCAGGACCAGGATCTTGGTTTTCCTCAGCAGGGCCCTGGCCAGGCACACCAGCTGGCGCTGACCCAGACTGCAAGGACAAAGCAGACGCCGCCAATCAGATTATCTCCTGTTTGTATCAGCAAACTTCTTTAGATTGACGACTAGAGAAACGATGGGTTGTGGTCGTACACTATCGTTCAAAGGTTTGGGGTCGCCCACCCAGACACTTTCGTGTTTTCCATGAAAACTCACTTTTATTTATCAAATTAATTGAAAAATGAGTAAAAATCTAATCCAGACATTGACAAGGTTAGTTTTTTGTTTGAAATATTTTTTTTGTTCTTCAAACTTAAATTTCAAAGAATGCCAGATTTATAGCTTATCTCATCAGCATAACTGTTTTCAGCTGCGCCAACATAAACATGGTTATCGAGGGTTTTCTACCCCTCCGTTAGTCTTCTAAGGCGATAACACAATGTATCATTAGAACAATGAAGATGGGCCTCTACACACCTCTGTAGAGATTTCATTAAAAAGCTTATATTTTCACCTTGAATAGTCATTCACCACTTTAACAATCTGTACAGTGTATTTATGACTAATTGTATGTTATCTTCATTTTAAAAACACTGCTTTACTTTGAAAAATAAGGACATTTCTAAGTGACCCTAAACTTCTGAACGGTAGTGTCTCTCCATACCTGAGGTTCTCTCCTCCCTCGGAGCATTCGTGGTTGAGTTTTTCGGGCAGATTAGAAACAAAGTTCTTGAGGTGAGCGAGCTCCAGCGACCTCCACATCTCCTCATCTGTGTAGCTGTCGAAGGGGTCGAGGTTCATTCGGAGGGAGCCCGAGAACAGCACGGGGTCCTGGGGAGCGTGGGGGGGGGGCAGATGTTATTCATCATCACGCGCTTCACACTGGTAACACGACGATTACAATGTGTCCTCTGTTGGAACACGGACCGCGGCTACTGCAAACAGTTTATATGAGGAAAGCCAAGGCTCCAGCGTCTGTTATTACTGCTGTCGCACCTGAGGAATGATGGTGATGCGTGACCGGAGGTCGTGGAGTCCGATGTCGGCGATGTCGACGCCGTCGATAAAGATCTTCCCCTTGGCCGCCTCCAAAATCCTGAAGATGCCCAGGGCGAGGGAGGACTTTCCCGCTCCTGTACGACCTACAATTCCCACCTGGAAAAAAATAGAATTTTTCGTTAGAATCTACACTTTTTTTATTTATCTTGCTCAGAAGTTTGGGGTCACTTAGAAATGTCCTTATTTTTCAAAGTAAAGTAGTGTTTTTAAAATGACGATAAAATTAAATTAGTCATAAATACACTGTAAACATTGTTAAATGACTATTCAAGGTGAAAATATAAGCTTTTTAATGAAATCTCTACATAGGTGCATAGAGGCCCTTCTCCATTGTTCTAATGGTACATTGTGTTATCGCCTGAGAAGACCAACGGAGGGGTAAAAAGCCCTTGATAACCATGTTTATGTTGGCGCAGCTGAAAACAGTTATGCTGGTGAGAGAAGCTATAAAACTGGCGTTCTTTGAAATTTAAGTTTGAAGAACAAAAATAATATTTCAAACAAAAAAAACTAACCTTGTCAATGTCTGGATTACATTTTCTACAATTTTTTCAATTAATTTGATAAATAAAAGTGAGTTTTCATGGAAAACACGAAAGTGTCTGGGTGGGTGACCCCAAACCTTTGAACGGTAGTGTATGTTTAACATAATTCAAGCACATTTAAACCATCTATCGGCGTAGGACGACTCACCCTCTCCCTTTCGTGGATCTGCAAGGTGATGCCCTTCAGAGCCAGCTCCAGGCCTTTACGGTACTGCAGCCCGTAGTCCTGGAACTCAATGGTACCTCTCTGGGGCCAGTCCAGGGGCAAGGAGCTGCCTTCGATACTCCAGCTCGCCTAGAGGAGACAATAAGAAAGAGTGAGTAGAGAACAAAACACCCTTTGTGTTGTACAGTGTTGCATGTAGTGTTGGGAGCCGTGCTTTGTTCATGTGTATGTGTGTGTGTGTGTGTGTGTGTGGTGGGAACACTGACCTCTTTCGCCGTCTCAGCATATTCATTGACTCTCTCCACCGACACAATGTTGTTTTCCACATCAGTCCAGGCTCTCACGATCCAACTCAGGATTCCAGTCACCTGAGAAAATATCCAACACACAAGGTTTATTCCCTATGTTTAAAAAAAAGAAGCTTGTGCTGATTGAGAAAAGCAATTCATTTATATTCCACTTCCCCCAGTTTAACCTCTAATGCTGACTGACGAATCCTTCTTTTCAGCAGCATCTAATGTTTTACTACGTGACGCAATGGTCAAAACAAGTTTGAGTACCGTCTGCTTCATCGACCTACAACGTCACACCTGTACCCAAATATGGACCTTCAGGTCAACTTATACCAGAGGGGATAAGGCTCGCAGAATGAGAGACTTCAAATTTTTTTTTTTTTTAAAAATCACTACTATATTTAGCCATTCTGCCTTGTCTATACTTTCTTTTTCTTAAACTTCTTAGACCGTTGCAACGTTTGCTTTGTACTGTACTGTTTTGTATTCTATTGTGTTGTAATGTATATTTTGTGTAAGCACACTGATAGTCACTTTACCACGTTACATTCCTTGTTTGTGAAAACTTACATGGCCAATAAAACTGATTAAAACCCATTTTTATAGAACAGCTTTTACGTGATGTCGTCCTTTTATAGAGTGCTTTAGTCTGTTTTTTTATTTATATAATTTAATATTTGTATTTTACTATTCCATTTGTTTAGCCTTAACTTTTTTTATAAAGGTGCTATATAAATAAAGTTATTATTATTAATATTATTATTATTGTGACACTTTAGTATTTTAATTACTTCAAACCTTTTTGTGAAATTATGGAATATTTATCAAATAAAATTGTGATCTTTTTTTGTGTGAAGTCAGGGTTTTGGGAAACCTCCAGAACCTCTGTGTGTGAGAATGTGTGTGAGTGTGTGTGTGGGTAGAGCCTCTTACCTGGAGGGAGTGTGACACAGCCAAACCCACTAAGCCCGGGCTCAGGGTGCCTTTTCCCATCACAGAGAGAATGGCAGCAGCTAAGACCACGCCATTACCGACAAACTCCAGATTCACTGCCAGCCACCTGTGGGTGTAATATTGATTTAGCGGCGTGGAGGCAACTAGCAAAATGTGTCGTTATAACTAACGCCAGAAGTCCTTTTGTGTAACCATGTAACACGAAGCAATCCACAAGTTGCCACTATGAACCTTGTGAACTGCAGCGGAGCAATGCGTTAACGAAATGGGAAAAAAGCACATTGCAGTCTCGTCTCACCGGGTGGCCACGAATCTCGGGAAGTAGGAGGTCTGATTGAAGTCGACCCGCTTGTTGGCCTGCAGGATGAACCGGGGCTGCTCGCCGAAGGCCCGGATCACGCTGGCGCCCTGCACCGTCTCGTTGAAGTGGGTGTAGATGGGCGAGCGACTCACGGCTTCCAGCCTCCGCAGCTGACAAGAAGTGGCAACGTAGAAGCTCTGTAGCCCACGAGTGGAGAAGGTAGGGGAAAAAAAAGTTTAAAGAGTGAAATCAAGAGGGAGCACGGAGGGCTTTCCCATAATTCATAGTGAATTATTACGTGTCACATCTACACTACCGTTCAGAAGTTTGGGGTCACTTAGAAGTGTCCTTATTTTTCAAAGTAAAGCAGTGTTTTTAAAATAAAGATAACATAAAATTAGTCATAAATACACTGTAAACATTGTTAAAGTGGTAAATGACTATTCAAAGTGAAAAAATAAGCTTTTTAATGAAATCTCTACATAGGTGTGTAGAGGCCCATCTCCGTTGTTCTAATGGTACATTGTGTTATCGCCTTAGAAGACTAACGGAGGGGTAGAAAACCCTTAATAACCAAGTTTATGTTGGCGCAGCTGAAAACAGTTATGCTGGTGAGAGAAGCTATAAAACTGGCCTTCTTCGAAATTTAAGTTTGAAGAAAAATAATAATATTCCAAACAAAAAACTGACCTCGTCAATGTCTGGATTAGATTTTCTACTCATTTTTCAATTAATTTGATTTAAAAAAATGTGAGTTTTCATGGAAAACACAAAATTGTCTGGGTGGGTGACCCCAAACCTTTGAACGATAGTGTATGGCTTTGTTTTTGGAGCCTTCCAATAATTCGCTGCGATGGAACCAAAGTAACACGTGGCGAGCATGAACGCAAAAAAAAAAAAAGGTACCTGGACAAAGGCGTAGAGGAAAGCGAGCGGCAGGATGATCACGGCCGCGAAGGGCGTCGCCATCATCACGATGATGCAGACCTCCATGAGCTTGAAGACGTAGCTCAGCATCATCTTCAAGCCGTCGGGCACCATGCAGTCGATGGCGTCGATCTCCTTGGCGAAGCGGTTGAGCAGGTTGCCGCTGGGCGTGCACTCGAAGAAGGACATGGGCGAGCGCAGCACGTTGTTCAGCAGGTCCGTGTGCAGGTGGCGGGAGGCGATGATGCCGCAGAGGGAGATGGCCACGGTCGTACCGAAGGTGGCCACACCTGAAGAGAGAGAGAGGGGGATGGGGAGGATACTTTTGAGTCTGACCTCAACGCACCGGTGTCGACTCTTTCGAATGCCGATTCCTAAATCTCTCTGACGGACCTTGCGCGAAGCCGAGCGCCCCGAACACGGTCAGTTTGAGGTCCGTGTCCATCTGGGTGCCGTTGACGATCGGGTCGTCGGCCCACACGCTCAGCCAGTAGTTGTAGGCCAACGAGGCGCCTTGCTGGAAGGCGTACAGGAAGACGATGGGGATGATGATGGCCAAGCTGATGGTCTTGAAGTACTTCTTGTACATGGCCAACCGCACCTGAGGTGGAACGACACGCCGTGTACCTGTCAATCTCAACCAATCGGACGATGGTGATGTCAACCTCTTGACCGCGCGCTGACTTACCCTTCCAGTGCAGGCCTTGTCGGCCTCAGTCAGCTTGCCCAGGTCCTCTGGTACCTGCTCCTGCTCCGCTTCAGACACGGGCTCCATGTTCTGCAGGTTGGTGTTCGTGGAGTCACCCCTGCACAGGATACACAGAGGTCAGAGGTCAGACGCCAAACTTCTTTATTGCAAATGGGCTTGGTTTACATGTTTGTGTCACACACCTTATGAGCTGCTCCTGCGACAGGTCTCTGGAGGACGGCATGAAGTCCACCACGCTGAGACGAGCGTTGGACCTCCTGGAACCAGCTTTGAGAAAAAGGGAAACATTTTCGTGGTTTTAAATTTGAAGATTTTTCATCTCGAGCCTGATGTTTAAATTACAGCGTATCATCCCCCCGCCCACTATCTGTATGGTCGTCTTTCTCACCTCTCTGGATGGTGCTCTCTTTTCGCTCCGTGCTGACGAAGGTGTGGATGAAGTCGGCGAAGGCGCCGTGGCGGCCGAGGAGCTCCTGGTAGGATCCGCTCTCCGTGATCTCTCCGTCTCCCAGTACCAGGATGAGGTCGGCCTGAGGCAGGAAGCTCATCCCGTGGGTCACCAGGATGCGAGTCTGTAGAGGAGGCAAGGGGGTAAATGAGCAATCCAATACTTAATTGAGGCTTTCTCAGGTATGACAACATGCCTGTAGATGCATTACCTTGTCTCGAAGGACTCCTTTTGGTCCGATGACTTTGTCAAAGATGTGTTGGCCCACGTGAGCGTCCACGGCAGACAGAGGGTCGTCCATGAGGTAGACGTCCGCCTTTCTGTAGACGGCCCTGGCCAGACTCACCCTCTGCTTCTGCCCACCTGAGAGGTTCAATCCCTGCAGGGACACGGACATTCAAAAGATGTAGGTAAAGGATTTTGTAAAGACAAAAAACACACACACCAAAAGAATATATAATATCCATTTCACCATTTTCAATTCAATTCAGTTTATTTGTATAGCCCAATTTCACAAATTACAAATTTGTCTCAGAGTGCTTTACAATCTGTACACATAGACATCCCTTCCCCAAAACCTCACATCGGACAAGGAAAAACTCCCAAATAACCCTTCAGGGGGAGAAAAGGGAAGAATTTCAATACCTTTTCTCCAATTTCGGTCGTATCTCCAGCGGGTAGGATCTCCAGGTCGGGCAGCAGCGCGCACGCCTCCAGCACTCGGTGGTACCACGTCTTCAGTTTCTCGCGGCCAAATAACACGTTGTCTTGGACCGTGGCGTTCTGGATCCAGGCCTGCTGGGGCACGTAAGCCACCGAGCCCTGTGGGGAGACGCAAATAGAGACGACTGTCGGTGTTCGTTCAATGAAACTCACCACCAAGAATACAACTTTCATCATAGGTTAGGGCACTTATAAGCTCGATAGCTTTGGGCTTGACCCTTTCGGTCAGCCACTTTCTTCTTTTGTGTAACAGTTTAGCTCCACACCTTCCTTTTTTATTAGTTGTTTTCATCCCGTCTCTAACTATCACGTCATTCCAGATCCTGCTTCCCATCTCGTCAGTCCAACTCCCTTCACCTGCCTCTGATCACCTCGTTAGTCCCTCATTACCTTCACCTGGTCCTCACACCCTTCTCACCTGCAGCCCATCCCCTCGTTAGTCTCTCACTATTTAGCTTCCTCACTTGCACTTGTCCTCTGACAGATTGTCTTGTGTTCTTCTTGAAGCCCTTCAGCGTTGCAAAGTGTATTTATCTGTTCCCGTCTGTTTTGTTCCTGCCGGTACTTTGAGTAAAGTTAACTATTTTCCAGTTCTGTCTCCTGAGTCGTGTATTTGAGTCCACCCTAATACTCCTGTGACATTTTGTTGAATGTTGATTGTATATATTCTGCTGATCGAAATAAACTCAACTAACTTTCCCGCGGGAACAGAAGCTCGATACCTTAACAACGACGCGGCCGCTTCTTTTCTCTGTTTCTCCAAGCATGGCGGACAACAGGGAGGACTTCCCGCTGCCCACATGTCCGACTACAGCGACGAGGGAACCTCGTGGCACGTGGATATTGATCCTGTCAACAAATACAACAAAAATTCCATCAGTCTCTTTGTTTTTATTGTCGATTTAGTATATTCTATCTTCATTATTTTGTATAACTCTTACTTTTTGAGACACGGAGGGCCCTCGGCGGACCAGCTGAACGTCCCGTTTTCTATCACCAGGCCTTCCCCGTCTAAACGAGAGAGAAAGGTTGAGTGAAATGAACAAAACCTGAACATGATCCTTCAACGTGAGCCACAATACATACTTTCAAAACTAAAAAGCCCCCTGAAAGTTTCTCGTCTGAGTGCAAGTGGGCGTAATTACAAGTGAATTAGCTCAACTAGCAAATTACAAGGCTGTTGCTTTTTCACGGCTGTCCTCGGACATGTTGACAGATTACAGGCTGAGGACGGCGGGGTTTCTCTCTCTCTCTTCTCTTTCTCTATGAATCATACGTCTGAATTCATGGTGTGATTTACATTCAAACCACTGAATGGGAACATCCTATCATTACCCCGTCTACCAGCTCGCCAGGGACCAACCAGGAAGTGACCGTGCACACGATCCATATAAGGTCGTGGTACTCCTCAGATATAAAACAACATCTTGTTGAGCCGTTCATATACACTACCGTTCAGAAGTTTGGGGTCACTTAGAAATGTCCTTATTTCTCAAAGTAAAGCAGTGTTTTTAAAATGAATATAACATAAAATTAGTCTGTAAACATTGTTAAAGTGGTAAATGACTATTCAAGGTGAACATATAAGCTTTTTAATGAAGTCTCTACATAGGTGTATAGAGACCCATCTCCGTTGTTCTAATGGTACATTGTGTTATCGCCTTAGAAGACTAATGGAGGGGTATAAAACCCTTGATAACCATGTTTATGTTGGCGAAGCTGAAAACAGTTATGCTGGTGAGAGAAGCTATAAAACTGGCATTCTTTGAAATTGAAGTTTGAAGAACAAAAATATTATTTCGAACAAAAAACTAACCTTGTCAATGTCTGGATTAGATTTTCTACTCATTTTTCAATTAATTTGATAAATAAAAGTGAGTTTTCATGGAAAACACAAAATTGTCTGGGTGGACTCCAAACCTTTGAACGGTAGTGTATATTCTGACAGCCTATGATTTAAAGGTTAGTATAAAGAACCAATTGTGGAAATGGGTGAAATTAAAATCGCGCAGAATAGTATTTTTTTCCCATTTAACGTTCCAGTTGATACATGGGTGGGGTTCTTACCAGGACTCAATGGAGCCTTTAAGACATTGTCCCCTTTCAGCTCCTCTGAGCACAGGTACTTAGCCAGACGTCTTAGTGAAACCATAGCCTGAAACGGAGACGGCGGTTAGTTAAGCGAGCTGGATCCATCACACGGAAACAAAAACATATACCAATCCCAGGTTATGACGTCACAATGTCGCCTACCTGCATAGAGGTGCTTATAGCGAATGGAAGCTGGCTCAGAGGGGTCTTCAGGATGTTGATCAGCGCCATCGAGACGAAAACCTTCTGCGCATCCAGGACGTTCCTCTCGTCGAGCGTCACGTAGACTCCGAACATGGAGAAGGCAATCTTGGGGGAAAGAGAGATTCAATGTTACATACGTGTGTGATGAAGGATCTTTTGAAACACAATTTAAGCTGGTTTTATTCTCAATTTCTCACATTTTTTTCTCCCAAATTCACACTAAAACCAAAACCATTAGTCTGTCTCTCAGTACTCTCTGAGCCTCAAGCCCAGTTGTTCCTAATGAAGATATTTGTATGTATATATATATATATATATATACACATATATGTATATATACATATATACATAAATATACATATATATATTTATACGTATGTATATACATATATATATATATATATATATATATATATATACATATATACATATATATACACACAAATGTTTGCATGTCTACAATGTATGTATACAAATATGTATTTGTATGTTTTGTCATGCTTGGAGCATGACTCTTAAATTAGTCCAATATCTTTTTTTCCGATTCTACAACGCTATCTGACCTCAGTGACCCAAACAAGGTGAGTGTGAGATCCCCATGTTCCCTTTTTATTGGGAGCTCCTTGACTTCCGTGCCCTTACCAGGAAAGAGGAGGAGTTGAAGGATGCGATGGAGATGGAATAAAGGATCTGAGACTTCTTCAGGGCTTGGAGCTCCTTTTCTCTGTGGCCCAGCACCTTCTCCAGGAAGGCCTTCTCCCAGGCGTAGAACTTCAAAATCTTTATTCCATTCAGGATCTCGTTCATCAGTCGGATGCGGCCGTCCATGAACTTCATTTGGACCTCCTGTTAACCGGACAAAGAGTCGAAAGACAATCGTCAGACCAAGGCAAATACATGCATTTGTGAACATGGGTTGGTCTGCGCACTGTTGTAGTTTTCCTGAACGTGACAAAATGTGTTCGATTCAGTAAGAATGTATTGCTTTTGACATTTTTTTCCGATTTTTAAGAAAAGAAAACAACAAATTTGATTAAATTGGCATCCAAAGTTACATAACCGTCTGATGTTTTTCCAAAGAAATGAAAAACGATGCCCCTCCTACAGGCCAGCCCTTTTTCTTTCATTGTTTTTCACGTTATATGGGGCGGACATCAAAAGGACGAGCAGGGAATGTACCAACCAGGCCAAACACCACCCACGCAGCTCTTCAGCCAGCTGTGGCATCCCTGACCTGACCTCGCCAAATGTCAAAGGGCTACCGGAGCCAAAGTGTGCAGCGTGAGTCACCCTCCAAGCTTCTTACCTGCAGCTTGCTTCTTTTCTTTGCGATGAATCCGTTGAGGGGGAAAATGAGAATGACGGTGGCGATTCCTGCCAAAGCCGAGGGGCCGAGTTGCTGAATACCACAAAGGAATAAGAATGGTGTCAAGGAGCCTGTCGGTTACAACACAATGTTGCGTGAAAACGTGGCATTGTGGGGAAAAAAATGTGGACGTACCTGCCAGAGGAAGAAGAGACAAAGAGATATTTCGATAGGGGCCAGCCAGACGGCGTTGAAGTACACCACAAAGTCCATGAGCTTCTGAGTGTCTGCCGAAACCAGATTCACGATCTCGCCCACGGTGCAAGTCCTCCTGGCTGAGTTGTTAATCACCAAAGACTGGATTGATGACAAAAGAGACAAAGACACTCACTCCTTAGTTATACAATATACACTACTGTTCAAAAGTTCAAAAAGCACAGTTTTTTTCCAATGAAAATGACATTACAGTAAATTAATCAGAAATACACTCTCTACATAGTTAATGTGGTAAATGACTATTCTCTGTTTTTTAATGAAGTCTCTACAGAGGTGTGTAGAGGCCCATCTCCATGTTCTAGTGGTACATTGTGTTATCGCCTTAGAAGACTAGCAGAGGGGTAGAACCCCCTTGAAACCCTTTTTTAAACAACTTTTTATTTAGCATTTTCCACAATCAGATTATTCCTTGACATTGAAACCCTTTTTATGTGAGCGCAGCTGAAAACAGTTATGCTGGTGAGAGAAGCTCTAAAACTGGCCTTCCTTTGAGCCACAAGGTTGAAGAACAACATTAATATTTCAAATGAAATTCATTATTTCTAACCTTGTCAATGTCTTGACTATATTTTGTATTAATCTTGTATTCATTTAATAAATAAAAGTGTGAGTTTTCATGGAAAACACAACATTTTCTCAGTGACCCCAAACTTTTGAACGGTAGTGTACATTTAAACCCCTAATAAGGATGTCAGACAATAAATTTGCTGTTAGGAGATACAGCTGTTGACAGGCCGTCTAGAGGTCAGTGGCTTCATGTCTGTGGATGTGGATGTACCCACCTTCCTGTACACTAAGCCCATAACAGCTGTCTTCACCCTCATTCCCACGGTGAAGCACGTGTACATGTACTGATGGCTGAAGAGCGACTGGAGACAGGACAGCAGGAACATCAGAGCGGCGTAGAAGTAGCCTTTCCACAGCGGAGCGTCTTCGTCTCTCATGAAATCCAGAAGAAGACTGCAGGGGAGGAGATCAACACTTAGGCCACATTTACACATAGCCGGTATTTACAGAAACAAATATTTCTGCCGCTCCGTTTTCAAAAATAACGTTGTACACACAAGGTTGTTTTCAAAAAAGTTTCTGTTGATATGAACCCGCATAAATACGCCGTCCGCATACGTCCCATAGGACGCTCACATGACGTGAAGCATCTTTAGTCGCATACTGTGACGTTTGACCACCTAAAACTCTGTTTGACCTCGTTCACACGCAAACACACAAACAGAGTTTTCAGAAATCTCCACTTTGGCCGGAGTTTTTAGTAATGACCGTTTTCCGGGATAAAACCTCAGTTTTTGTGTAAACGAAAAGCCAAAACGCATGAAAATATATGAGTTTTCCCATCGTGTAAACGGGGTCTTAATCAGGACGTTCAAATCAAATCCCAAAACTATTCTTATGTATCTGTGTGCAGTTTTCCCTCAGACCGCAATGAATGAAACCGTCAAGAGCCGACGCAGACGGGTTTTTACCCTGTCAACATCATTCTCTTGCTCGATGTGGTATTGTGTGTGTAGCCGGTCGCTGCTGCTGCGGCTGCTGGCGGAGTGGTCCGCACAAAGCATCTCGGGTTGCACAACAGTGCGGGCCGGCGGGCCGGCGGTCCCCTTATTGTGGTCCGCGACTGACATGTTAGGGCCTCCGACTCCCCCCCCTCTCGGGCCCGTGCTCCTCGCTCGGAGAACAGAGGGCCGTGGTCTCGTCTCCACTTCATCTGCTCGAAGCTCCTCGACCGTAATTAACACTTCTTCTGATTCTGCGCTGTGCACGAACAACAACATTCCAGTCTGGCCGGTGGGATTGTGCGGCATGTCGGCCGTAAGCGGTTTTCAGCTTCTGTTTTTAGTTGAGTCTCAAAATCATTGAAAAACATGATAATTAAGGTGATATCTAAAGAGTTGTTTCTACAGTAAACTATATTTAGACCAATTCTAAGCAGGAGAATATCATCTTTTCCACTTAAAATCCCTAAATTTGACAGTTTCGCCCCCAAAAACCACAATAAAACCTATTTTTACTCCAGCCTGGCCTGCAGTGCATCCAGGTAATTTCAGTCGCAGCTGAGGTTTTGAAATATTGGTTTCAGCTTTCCTTAATACAGTGAATGCAATACCATTTGGTTTGCGGGGAGCTATATTTGGTAAAAACTCAATAACAACAACATCTCTTTCAGAATATAACGGCGCGGTCACTTGAACGCAACCATCGTCACAGAGGATGAGCAGAGCACAAACATTTGTGGATTTTCTTATTATTCGGGGTGGTCTTTGCACTATAAACCAAAACAACCATGGGCTTCACAGTACTCGGGTCGAGAGACAGCTAATCTCTACGAAACATTGGCAAATTTAGATTTAGGATTTCTCCCTGGAAGGCTTACCTGAGCACCTGGGGGATGGCGAACATGAAGGCGTCGTGGAATACGATGCACAGGGTACCGGTCAGAAAGTAAAGGCCGAACTTGCGCGCCAGCGTCCGGAGCAGGAAGAAGCCGGAGCTCTGCTCCTTCTGCAGCTTCCTGAGGAGCTGCGCCTGGTCTGGCAGCCGGCTCCCGAGCGCCACGCCCGACGCCAAGGCCTTCTCCTGCCTGCCAGAGCGGGAGAATACACGCAAGTTACAGACGAGCCATCTGGGTCAGAGATGCTCCCGAACACGATGCTGCTGCGCGGCGCCTTCCAAGTCTTTCATGTAAACCAGACTGTAAAATAAACCCGGTTGTTATTCGTACCGTCACTGATGGACAGGAGAAGTCGGCAGCAGTAAAAAAAAGAAATAAAAAAAAGATGTTGACATGATTATTGGATTTAACGAGGGATCTTCAAAGCTCTGGTTCGTGTTTACAAGCTGTCACACACGGTTCTTTGCCTTGACATTATGGTGCTCGGGGACTTCTTTGGACCTATTTCTGGCCCCAGAATGCCTTAGGGTGGTGAGACGTTCCCGAACTCCCGATTTACCGTCATCATGGCTAAGTGCTCCGCTGAGGTCATTAATTCACCGTGACACCGTGCTGATGTTTGGGCCACATTGCAATACAATGGAATGGATTCTTTGAGCAGACACGTGCTTGTTTTTGTTCAAGTTTTGTTTCTTTGTTTCCTTTTTTTTTATTTTGCAGCACGTTTTACTACTGGCCAACACACAGAGAAGATTCGGCAGCCAATCACAGCGCTCATTGAAGGGGAAGATTATGTGCATGAAAGTAAATTTACTCATCATGAGGAGCACTACATGCCATTTGAAAACAGAATGTGCAGCTATCCATATATTATCGAGATGGAGCTTTACTAAGGTTCGATAAATTAAGGTGATTTTATTTGGGTTAGGATGCCATCGTGTTGGAGACTAAAGATATCTGACATACAGTTTGTGTTACAAACTGGGGGCATGGGGGGGAAATTATGCTATTGGTTGCATTCTGGGAAATGTAGTGTTTTTGAGTTCATAACCTGCAAAGCTGTTGACGTTCCCATCAGCTTCAGCTGTATTTGTTTGTTTTTTGCACAATTAAGGAAAAGTTAGCATGCTAATTAGTTATTATAGTTATAATTAGAAGTTTGAATGTTTTTGGACTCTTTATCATGTCTAGTCTTTCTTTTCTTTTTTTTAATCCTTGATATATATATATATATATATATATATATCTTTTTACAGAAATACAACCTTCAAAAGTAAGAGTGCATAATCATAATAAAACTAACCGTGCATCTGGCCAAGAAGGACCATAAGAAAACACCCAAATTAAAATGTTAAAGCAGGAAAATAATAATTTGAAAGTCTTTTAAAGTTCTAAACTTTCAATACCAAATTGCCGGTCCCAAAAAACCAAACAGTCAGACTCAAATCATCAGGCGTTTTCTCACTTTTGGAGTTCGGCACATTCGTCCGTCCAGTCCTCCTCCACAGCAGAGATGATCTTGCGCGACGTGTCTTCCTCTCTCAGGGTCCACAAGTCCTCCGCTGCCAACGGGGTGCGATATCCTTTCACAACGAGCCTGACGGAGGAGGATTCACACACACACACATACTCGTCAACAATACACAAATATTATTGTAAACACGCACAAACTCTCCAAAGACTCCGCCAAAGCCAACAAATTGAGGGTTTGAAGAACCGCCTTACCCGGTGAACCACCAGAAGAGGATCTTTGAAAGGAAAGAGGCGTCTTTCACGGGACAGGGATTCTGCAACAGATTAAAGACACGACTCAAGAGTTGTTTTCGCAGTTAAAGCTCTGACCACTTGAAAGCTTTCGAGACACACGCACAGCTTCACAGCGACCGTCGGTTTCTGGTTAAATGGTGAGGAGTGTGTTTGAGAATGCTAACGAGTGTACAGTCAGGTGGTCCCTCGTGGGGAGCAGAGGCCGTGAACTCCCACGGGACGGAATAAATCAAGTTCAGTGTCACGGGCGGGAGATGACGCTTTGAGGTCTCGCTCAGACGGAGCGGAAATGTCTCATCGCAAACTGCTCCAACAAGTGGATACACACACGCACACACACACACACACACACACACACACACACACACACACACACACACACACACACACACATAACCACACACTCACAAACACACACAGGCACACTGGCATCCTTTATGGCATCTCTCCACCCTGACACACCCTCACCAGGGTGTTTGCTCACTTCATTACCAGCGCCCTCGTCCTCTTCCTCTCTTCCTCTCTTCCTGTGAGTAACTCTAACCAAAACGTGGGCCGGAGAGGAGGAGAAGAAAGGCGGAGGAAGACGAGGAGGACACACCGAGGAGGAACGACCAATGGGTGCGTCCACCCCGTCAGCCTGCGGCTTCTGCCCCCTCATCCTCTTCACCGCCAACCGGGGGCTTGTGAGGGACTTTTACAGCTAATTTGATTGTTTACCAGCAGGGAAAATGTTCCATTACACGTCTGTTTGATTGATTAGAAGTTCATTTTCAATAATCTGTCAGCTGTCCGTAATCTACTTGCTATTTTGGAGCTCCGGTGTCACCAGGCTCATGTTTGATGGGATAGTGAGATGTGTGTTACGTCTTACGTGTTGTTGTGTGGTCACACAGGCTCTCAGCAGTGGTGCTGATGTTGTGCAAAACGGAAGTGAGGGAGTCGCGGCGATGGTATGCAGGAGAACCACGCACACGCAGTTAACACCCTCCTCATAGGAAGCCAACGTGTTGAAGTGAGAGTGGAAAGGGAGGGGAAGGGGCGGAGGGAGGTGAATCACATCATCTCCTCCTCCATCTCCAACAAAAGTTGAAAACCACAAGATAGCCGCTCAGGCGTTTTTCTTTCCTGGGTGTTGGGTCAGAGCGGATGTTTTTGACGGAAGCGGGGATATATATACTTCTCTGCCTACCTTTTCCAGGACGGTTTTCCCCTCCGGAGCCTTGTCAGCAAAACAGCACAGAAAGAGCTGAGCCAATTGGATTGTGAAGTAGGAGAAGAAGGCGAGGTATCGGACGATGTCTGAGGCAATGCCCTGTGGAATAAGAAAGCACAGATGAAGGAGGTCGCTATAGAGGGCTGAAAAGTACCCGTATTTGAGTTCATTCAGTTTATTTTGCAAGCTACAGAATTAATTGGCTTTTGTGGTTAAAGAAAAATAACATTGTTTTTAAATCCAGACATGAGGTTTTCAACAGGATCAACATTACTTAACAAATCACACAACATCCTGTGGTAGACATTTAGCTCCACTGCGGTTTGAAAACACACAGCTTTTCCCATGCTTGCACATTGTATAGCAAAGGTCCTGATGTTATCATTCCACCAAGATCACAGACACAATAAAGAGTATTTTGGACCTGTAGGCTAAATTCGAGTTAGAACCCGGTCTTTAATGGTGCACTTTATATAAATGAAGTGATAGTTAAAGCTCCCTCTCAGTCACGCTAGGAGCCCATATCTGTAAATAGGGAGATTGTGGTTTCACAAACCAGCACCCTACAGTCAATCAAGGGAGCAGCTGCGATATTAACCGCTTAGAGACTTTCTTGAAATGTAGAACTCGCTTGTTATTCTTGACGTACATAAAATTATGGGGTTTGGCAGATGCATTATTTACTACTGGGTCAGGGCCACAGCCAGTATGTCCAATGTGCATGGAATGGCTTTGCATGAAAGGCGGTGCCATGGTAAACAGTAATAAAAAAAAAACGTCTTTCTCTGAAAAGTGTGGTGCCATGCCCAGAAAGGAGATATGAAGGGGCCAAATGGATCCGGCCACAGCGTGAAAAACAGGGTGAGGATGGTCAGAGAGTGGGTGGGAAAAATGTAGGTCAGGCAACTAAGAATGGCCAAGGGTCGACAAACTCAGTCAACTCGAGCCATCAACGCTGCAATGTGAATTAAACACTTTCTTTATAAATATTCACATCTGTGTCCGTCGAATATTTGATCCGAGTTGACACCGTAGAGAGGGAACATCTGCTCAACAGGCCTGCCCAACTTTTCTTAGCATTTTTTAACAAGATTAAAGTACTTAATTTTACTATCTCAGATGAATTGTACTGTAACGGTAACGTTATCAGCATCGTAGTAAAACATTCAGCAAGACAGGCCTACTTTAACACTAACACATTATAAAAACCTGTCAAAGACAATGCTAAAGCTAGCAGCTAGTTAGCAAAAACGGGAAACAGCTAACCTAGCTTTGTCCAAAGGTAGCTAGCCTAACACTCTTCCACCAGCACACTGTAAAACCAGTGTTGTTTTTACCCTTTGTGTTTTTTTCATATTTGTCTTTTAACACTAACACATGTATAAAAACGTGTCAAAGACAATGCTAAAGCTAGCAGCAAACTAGCAAAAACGGAAAATAGCTAACCTAGCTTTGTCCAAATGTAGCGAGCCTAACATTCTCCCACCAGCACACTGTAAAACCAGTATTGTTTTCACCCTTTGTGTTTGTCCATATTTGTCTTTGTACCAACAAACAAAAGAGGTATAATGTTTTCGAGAAGGTCAGAGTTGCTGTTTCTTTGTTTAAAGTCTTTGTGCTTAGCATATTAGCTTATTTAGCTAGCATACGTCTCAAACTATTCTATGAAACAGGAGTTATTAGTTTTGGAGTGAAAGTCAATGATAACTTCCTTAGTTTGATGGTTTTAGTTTGTAGTGAACGGCTCTTGCGTCATCTTATTAGACATCTGTTTGTTTATGTAGTTTTCTTAATTATCTCCAGTCCAACTTTGACTGCAGGCTATCTTGTGCAATTATTTCCCCTCATGGTCGGCTACTATTCAATCTCATGACCAGGCAAAAGACTCTGGATGGCATTTAGATATTTGGAGATATTGATGAACAGCACATTTGGGTTATTTAAGATTTAGAGATAAATACGATAGCCTATGGGGGAGAAGTATAAGTGGTCGCGCGTGCCTCCTATGAGCATGTGTGGCTGAATGAAATGAAAACATCTGTTTCTGAATCCTAAATGGCATCGCATTATGTGCAGATGCATTGATTTCCATCTGGCTGTGTTTACAGCAGTGTAGGCCCATAAACACAGCGCTGACGTTCCTCTGGTCTGACCCTGGACTGCCGTGTCTCACCAGCATTTATCCAAGGGCCATCATTACTCTCCCCCAAGCAGTGTGGGAATGTCACACCGAGGACGATAAAACAGAAATATGGATGTGTGTGTGTGTGTTTGTGTGTTTTTATAGAAATGCAAATGCGACTGCCCTTCGGCTGTGCACGCTTAAATAGACATGTACCCCATACAACAATGATTGCAGTGTCTGACGCGGGGCACAGGAAGAAAAAGGGAAACTTAAACACACACAGGCTTGACCAGAATTGGCAGTGTCATCCTCCAACACTGGGTTAACTTTGGCTACCTTGGTTTAAATTGGGGGATGAAACAGAAACTCTTTTGCTGACACAGGATATATCTCAAGCTGTGCTGCTGGAGTCTTGTGTCTAGACAATAGGTTGGAGTGGACCTGATTAGATATCCCTGCATGGTGTTTTGACACCGCAAGTTCACAAGTTCAAACTTGACAAATACACTTACCTTGCCTCTGAATTATTTAATATTTTCAATATTGAGCATCTTGGATGCTTGGAATATATTGCATTACATATTAGAACACTGTGTTCATGAAATGATATGTTATTGCGTTAACACTCATATTGATCAATAGTCTTAAAGACATACCTCATCCATGGCCAGCTGGATCTTCGCTCTCAGAGGCACCAGGGAACAGACCACAGCCAAGACCCAGAACAGGAAAAGGAACACAGAGGAACGACAGCCTCTTATTCGTTCCAACTGGATGATGCATAAGGCCAAGATCTAGAGAGAAACACAGAGAGACAGCGATCATTTATTTAATAATTCACATGTGGGGGTCTTACAACACGGCAGAGGAAACAATTCTCGAGGTTAGAAAACATTCAAATCTACGAGGCCTTGTTTTGAAGCAGCATGGAGCCACTCGTTAACAACAAGAAAACCTAATTTCCAAGTATGAATGAGCTTTTTGTAAGTAATAAAAAACCTCTGTCTGAGTTGCCATTCAGCTTTACTCACACTTTAATTCAGTTGAAGAAAATAAAGCCCATTTCTCCCATATTAGATGCCAGGTGGTATAATTAGATTCACCCTGATTTAATGCAGCCAATGCTGTTTTTTGAATTTCCCTGCAGCCACATATGGTATCTGGCTGACTTTCGCCTATACAAATAAATCAATGCATGGTACGCTTCATGCATTACACACATTGCTTAATGTTGCTATACACTTTACTTAAAAAAAAATTAAAAAAGCAAACTCAAAACTAAGCCGTATTTGGACTATTTGTACATCTGTATGTTCTCAAAGGAGTCCTGCATCTGCTGATTAACAGGTTCCCTTTCTGAGATGTCACTTTTGTCATCAAGTGGGGAGAAAGTGGGTTTAGGTTTCACGTTGAGTACCGCATTGGTTACTTTGGGACGAGCCACAGAACTGAACTGTCCATAAACCATAGTGGCTTAGTAATTATATACGTTTTTCACGTCAACGACCCTATACATCTCGTGGGGGAGATGTCTACGGATTTCTGTGTGGCGACCTTGAGGGTGAAGATCTTCATGTGCTCTGCTAGACATAAACAACGTACTTTGCATTAACTCGCTGTGGCGACACACTGATTCATTATTCTTGCGTTCATTCATTTTCTCTGCACATTTGATGCTTGCCGGTCTCTTGAAGGAGGAATACAGAAAGACTGGCACTTATAATCATACCTATATGGGGAATTTAGAGTCTCCAGTCCACCTGACTGCATGTTGGAGCCGAAAATACACCTCAAGAGCCCATGAACGTCCAAGATGACCGATGACAATTATTTGCAACAAAAGTTGCATCAATTAATTGTTTTGCCACTCGGGAAGAGGAGAATAACATGCTGTAAACAATTCATTGAGGGTTATTTGGGAGTTTTTCCTGGTCCGATGTGAGGTTTTGGGGCAGGGATGTCTATGTGTACAGATTGTAAAGCACTCTGAGACAAATTTGTAATTTGTGAAACTGGGCTATACAAATAAACTGAATTGAATTGAATTGACCTATAATCACCTTATGAAGTTTAAATTGCGAACACGTTGGCAAACAGTTGCTTGTTTACACATCCAGCAACATGAAGCAACACTGTCGTGTCGAGTCCTGTTTGTGGGTCTCTCCTTTTAGCTCTAATTTGGGCTCCACTAACTTCAGTAAATTGTGTCTCTGTCGCTGCTAAATGCTCCGCTGTGTTCACCAGTTAGTCTGTCTGCTGATTGGTGCTAGACGTGTAGCATACAGGGACTTTTTTTTTTTGCGAGTTTGTTTTCTAAAAACATCTTCCTCCATGTCTGGAAACAAGGCTGAGGTCGTAAAATCCACAAAATTAGTTGAAAGACGCTAATAAAAAAGTCCAGAAGAGCCGAGGGGAACTGTCGTCTATGTTTTGATCACTATAGTCATTTAATTTAAAAATATACATTTGTGCATCTGTAATTAGTATTTGCATTAATAAACAACCATTAATGATGATTAAAATACAGTTTTCAAAAGCTAAATATATGTTCCAATACTGAACATTGATTTGTTCCCCTCTAGCTATGATTAACTCTTCGTTTTCTACGGTACTGTATACGTCTACATCTCACAGTATGCAGCATCAAGCTCACGGTAAGAACTTTATGTCCTCGACTGCTGGTACTTTATGTCCTGATGAGGTTGAGGCTGCATCAGCCCCAATCCAAACCTCAACATATGTGGGGGAAATCATAAAGCTGACCTCGGGTCAGCATCCGAGGGAAAGGACCCTGCTATTCCGAGACTTCCGCTCTGACTTGGCCGTATTGCTCAAAACCATCAGCCATCTGTTTGTCGAAGTCAGAGCGTGGAACTAAGTCCATCACTGAGCCCTCAATCGAAACCCGGCCTTCTAATTACATGGGAAGTGTGCAGAGCTTTTGGGAAGGAATAGGACCTTAACGTTATGGTATGGCTGATTATAGTCAGTGACCATCGATAGTGACCACGATTTGTGGGCTGAGAACTTTTACCATAGCTGAGCTACACAAGAGCACAGTGTTCCAGGCCTGCACCCGGGGAACGGGCTACAATCAGCATCAAGAAAATAATATCCTTTAATAAAGATACCGCCGGCAAATACATTTAATGATTGCTGACAAGCTCTTCAGTCGATGGCCTCGTAACTTATATTCTCAAAATAAATGATCTTTGTTGAACTTTATCCCTCGAGACAAGAGACATCTTAGTGTGTTTTTACCCAAACACGCGCTGTTATTGACTCAGGAGTCTGAAAAGACCACAGGTGGGCAAGGCGGTCTGGACTCGGAGGCTGTGTAGGACCCGTATACGGCTGCAGAGACTGGACGCTTTGTGAGTAAACCCTTCCTGTCCGGTCTCGGCACCCTGACTGACCTGCTTTGTAAATGTGACATCACTTTTACAGACAGCGTTTCCAAAACGTGCCATGCCACCCATGTTGTCAGCTGCACCCCTCTATATTCTTTGCACCTACTCATCAGAGTGTAGTGTCAATTAAAATCTGCAGAAAATGAGGGGGATCAATGTTTTGAGAAACGATCAGGGTTGTGTCCATCAACAAGAGCCACAGAAAACATTTCTCTAATTGCACACCAGCCCTTTTATTCTATAAATACTGAATTATAGTTTGATTCAAACTGTTTGGAGAGGAGGAGAGAGTAAAGATCTCATCTACGCTGCATAAATCTACACAGACCGTGCACTGATTTTGGATCTGAACATTTGAGTTCTCGTTGTTTCTCCTCGGACCCGAGGAAATCAATGTGCACTATAGATTTTGGGTATATGGTGGTCTTATTTATTAAAAAACTCAGGTTATTATTCCAAGGTAAGTTAAATGAATGTTTTGTGCTTTATCTTTTTCTTTTTTCTGCATTGCAATAAACAAGTGAGTCAATCCTCACGGTTAATGAGTATGATCGGCCTGCAACAGCAATTGTGTGGGGAACAGTAAAAAATGACCCTCATAAAGAAGAATTTTGTGTAAATATAAATTATTATCTCTATCGCATATGGTCTCTCACTCGCACAGCACATTTTTCGTTGTATTTAAACTTTGCACATACGTACGTATTTAAATTCCACATTAAGTAGAAGCTGATGTCACTACACATGTCCTCTGCACCCTGATGAGTGGTGCTCAAAGACAGGCGGCATTTACAAGGAACTGTAATATTTGCATTGCCTGCAACACTATAAATCTAACCCTGGTTATGCATCTTTGCACCTCAGTGTCTGGCCAACATACTGGACGTATAATATATTCTTTCATTTGCTGCACATTGATACGTGAGCCAGCGGAAGAATATTCCCCAAACTTCTGTTACCCAGAGCAACACTGAAAGGATGTCAGATGTGTGATATGAGCTACAAATCAGTTTCATAGCTCAATAGTTCAAGCTTTTTACATACACACTTAGGAGTGCACTGGGACTCTGTAAAACTATTGACATTTATCAAGGATAAATAACAGGGCATTGTGAAATAACCTTAAAGTAGAAAGCTATTTCAGCTACTTACAGACTTTTCAATAGTTTAAACATGTTTATAAGTTCTACAATTCACACACAGTTAGATGTCAGTGTGGGTGAAATGCACTTTTCTGTCATACCCACACAGTGCATGCACTCACTGTGTCAGGTCCACACACTGGCTTAAAGTTCCAGTGTGATGGATTTAGGGGTCTCTATTGGCAGGAATGTAATATGATATTTATAACTATGTTTTAATAAATTAATAACCAACTCAAATTAAGACGTGTTTTTTAACATAGGGAGCTGTAGCTCTTCCCGTTGTCTGCCTTCAAACCTCCAATGGAAGTCATTGTCTAAATGCCATACACTTTCATTCTCGCTAATGGCCATCAGGGGGCGACACCTCTGGTTACAAACAGTAGTCTTGATGTAAGTCTGTGAGAAATTACTATACACTTATATGACATAAGTTCATGGTCTCAATTCCTAGTTTCAAGTTTTCTTCAATGCAGCATGATGTTCATTTTGTATATTCTGGTCCATTTAGAGAAAAAACTAACACAAAGCAGGGTATGCTTAGAGTGTGGGTACCGTCTGGGAGTCGTCTATGTTTACGTCTTACAACTTTAACACGTTCACAGTATGTTTTCACTTCAGGAAAGGTAATTGTAACCTTTTGGGGAACTAGAAATCTTCAGTGTCGACGTGGGCAAAGAATCAAGATGGTGATGGACGAAATGGACAAAATGTCAAACTCAAGACTTAAAATAAGCAGTCCACAAACCACAGGGTCAACTTGATGTGTTCAGTCAATGGCTTCTACAGTAGCCCAGAGGGGACAATCCAACCCCTGGCTAAAGAGAGCGTCTTTTGCATGTTTTAAGGCCACTTAATGCTCTTCAAGAGGAATGGGAGTGCAGATGTAATCGGTCATTAACTTGAAGCCGATGGCCATGGCTGGATGGACCTTGATTTAGAGATTCGTCACTTTGCAGGATTCTGCTTATCCACAAATCCTAACATTTTAAATGACTTAAGTCGGATAAATCCCTGTTTGGACCGATATAAACTTTGTGGGTAAACACTAGAGTAGAATCGTAAAAGAGCCACGGTATTTACCACAGTCATGCTGCGTATGATGGGGCTGAGTAGGAAGACCATGTGCTGCTGGATCTCCTGGCTCCTCTCCAGCAGGATGTAGAAGAACTCCACAAAGCCGAAGGAGGCCAGAAGGAAACCCAACATCTAGGAGAGGAAGGGGGAAAAACAAATAGAAAAACTTTCAAATTCGTCCATCTATTTTTCTTTCTGTTGGTATTTTGCTTTATGTTTTATGAATATCATTCTGCTTTCGTGAAGTCTCACCATCTTCGCAATGCAGAGGCAGGACATTCGAATGCGTCCGGAGTCATGGCAGTAGAGGTGAAGGCAGTAGAAGGGCGCCAACAACCACAGATAGATACAGGGCACCCACACCAGTACTGTGTTCTGGAAACACTGGGTCAGGTCCGGGTTGGCTGTGTACCACGTACGGTTCCAGTCCTACAACAACAACAAAAAGAGAGTTTCAAAGCCAGAAGTTTAGATCAAGAGAATATATACATCCATCATCTGACAGACATATAGTACGAGAGCCAAGTCCAGAGAACCCAGAAGCTCAGACCTCAGTTCCATCCATCAGGGCAGACCCTGACAGTGTGTGAGTTGGAAGGTTTCTTCTCTAGCTCAAAAAGCTGAGTCAGTTTGTGGCTTTTTTTTCCCCCCTTCTGACCACATCTTTGGCTCGTTTCATAGGACAATGTAAGCTGTCAACGGATTTAAATGCGAGGCCAAGGGCTATACTAAGAGTACAGTATGTGTTGTCTTTATAAAAAACAACAATACCGGGGGCTAAGTGGCCTGTTTATCACTTCTCCGGCCTTAATGAGGGGCAGGGTGTCTGGCTGTGCTAACGAGGCCGCGCCGCGGAGCCACCGCAGGAAGTGGTTTAGAGCTTGTAGCGTGGCGGTGGAGCCGGGAGAGTCACAACGGGAACCAGGAAGAGAGCTCGTTGTTTATCCTGTGTTTTACACTTCTTGCTCTAATGGTGTAAAACTAAAATGAGCATCTAAAGATCTGCACATGCAATGTCAGAATGTCTGAAAGACATCTTTAAATGTCTAATTGATGCCTACTTTCAATAAGGAAATTAATAAATGCACTTAGTTTGAATCACCTGATGCTGCGTGGGCAAATCAAAGATTGCACTCTTTGAGTTATAAATCATGTGCACACAGATATAAATCTGTATAACGGAGGTGGTTTAGGTTATGTTCCTGAACGCACCATTTCCTTTAACACTGGTGTCTGTGAGCACTGTTTAAGTGTTACATCTCTTGAGGGAAGCAGTGTGTGGGAGGCTACTTTCGCAGACCCTTCTGATTCCTGCGGTCAGTGAACACAACACTTTTATGTAAGAAACTTGTCAAAACCTCTACGAGCACTTTCTCCAGCATTACTTTTCCTGTGGGTGCAGTAGATATCACTAGATTATATAGGTGTCTATTTTGTTACCTGACAAGCACAGTGATGATAATAATAATAATAATAATAATACATACAATTTCTATAGCGCTTTTCATAGTACTCAAAGACGTGATGTGAAAGTAGAGGCTTTAATTCTGCTTTTTTCACATCCTCAGAAAATCAGAGGCTAATAATGAGTTCAATAAATGAAATATAATGAGGCAAAACGTCGGTATTCGATTATTGTGAGAATATGTGGTGTATGAATTGAGGTCTGGTAAGAGTTTCACCTCGACTTGGACACAATTCACATTACGGGATGGCTTGATTTAAAAAAGAAGGAAACTAAAAAAACATGTGCAGCTCATAATGATCCCTTACAAATTAGTCCAGCAGCATAAAAAGCTCACATGCATATTACAGTTTCCTTGTTTCGAACTTCTTCTGCTCAGCTGGATTGTGCATGTTCAGTATTAAAAAGCCATATAAATCCCCACCGCTACCCAGAGGCTGTGACCAATGAGTAAGCAATGAATGACACTGTTCTACAAGTATGTGGACGGATAATTGCCAAAGTTAATAACTCAAAGTGCTTTGCAGTCAACACGAGACAAAACCTCTGTTAAAATATGTTATATATGCATTGTTATTAATGCATTGTGGCTGAGAACATCACATCTATATCTCCGCACAAGACAACAGTCACTTTCACTTTCCTAACGAGGTTTGCTGACCATTGCTTTTTTAAGTTTTGCAGGATAAAAAAAAAAGAAAAAAAAAGAGAAAGCTGTAATGAGAAACAGAAACGCAAAGAGGGGGAACGAGGCAAATTAAGAGTGATTGCGTTCAATAATCCAGCTGGATTCCCGGCATGTCCATCTTTCTTTTTTGGGAGCAGAAATATTAAAAAGCCTTTTTCCAATAACAGCAGCTTACTCATTGCGATGCATCTCCAGCTCTCAGCATCTCTTTGTGAATCACGTAGAGTGACATTAAAAACTATTTTGGCAGGCATGAAAGGAAATTATTTTTTTCTGACTTGATTTAATCGAGATTTATCATGCGCTTGCATATCTGAGACGGCCGCCATATGAGGATTCTGTTTGAGTGCCAAATGCTAACATTTTACATTAAATGACTCCCCTCTCTCTTCTACACACATGCTTATTATTTTTCCTTCTATTGTTAAGTAATGCACAGCAAAAACCTGTCGAATGAGCAGCACGTAGCCAATGATACTAGAACGACATGCTAATGTGGCTAATGCTAATCGCTTTAATCACTAAATCACATCGCTGGTGAGGATTATGCATGAACATTTACATAAACAACATTGCTCATAATACAGAAAGAAAAAAAATTGACATCACTTTTACACATTATTATTATCGGCTTATTACACATCAGCTTCAGCTGGTGCGACATCACCAACTTGCTTGATGTCAGATGTTCCAGCCGTCAAACACTCACCCACAGAGGGTCCAGGCCGCTCAGTCTGCAAAATGCATCCATCCACTCGCTTGCTCCGTCCTTCCCGAGGCTCCACTTGTTGGGGTCGGTCAGCGCTGCTCCACACTGCACACTCTAAGCAGAGTGTGTGTGTGTGAGTGTGTGAGTGTGTGAGTGTGCGTGTGTGTGTGTGTGTGATGTGGGGAGAAAGAGTTTAGACTTTTCCTCTCTGACTAATGGTTGTAAGTCTTGGGGAGAAGCTGGTTCCTGTATGTCTGTTTGGCTGCCACTTGCTATGTTTATAAGTGTGTGTGTGTGTGTGTGTGTGTGTCTGCGTAACTTCTCCTGCCCTTTAATAAAACAGCTTCTCTCAATGAAAACTCTGTTTCTGTCTGCCTCGCTGCTCCAACTGCTGCTGTCCTGAGATCCTGAGTCTATCTGACTCGCACTCTGTCTGCCTTCTGTTTATGAGCGTGTCTCCTAAATGGGTGGGTGGGAATCTCTCTCTCTCTCTCTCTCTCTCTCTCTCTCTCTCTCTCTCTCTCCCTCCCTCCTCTCCCACATCTGCTGGATTTCGATCAAAACACCACAGCTACTCCCCTCGATGGGATGACAGTCGTACACCCGGCTACTCTCCTCCCATTTTTACTCACTGCCCCTCACCTCTTTTTCTCGCTCCCCCCCACACACACACACACATCCCAAACCCGACATACCACCACCACCACGCGTCTGCTCCTGCACACACTTACCTTTCAAAACGAGCAACACCCAGACAAACACCACGATTTAAAACATTCACTGTGCTCACAATCCAGGATATTAGCATGTGTGTAAACCCCTTTGCAAGTGGACACTGGCACTAACATTTATAATTATGCATAAATCACAGCATTTAGTTTTCCAGGCCAGACATTGAATGGAGAAAGCGTCAGAAGCACTTCCAAGTGTTGCGAAAATAGAATTGCTGATATGGTAATAAATGGTAATGTTTCCGTTAATAAGTCATCGTTTTAGTCTGAAAGTTGCACTGTCAGTGGAAAATGTTGAATTTAATCACGCAGCTTAGTCACAAAGTGTCATGTGTGTGACCAATTCTCCATTTAAAGGAAAGAGAGGTGGATTATTGGTGCTTTTTTGTTTAATTTGTGCTTGTGCATGTGTGCAGGTCTGAAATATTGATATGCAGGAACTGTTGTTGCATTAGTAAATAAAATAAAAACACAGAATACTAGAACGGGCACACGGTAGAGCGCATACCTTCAAATATCACAAGATTGGGCATTAAATTATGAAAATGTTGCATTAGTTGCATGACAATTGGATAGAAATTGACCGTGCTATGGTAAAAAAAAAGATATTGATCTTTTCATGACCTTGACCTTTGAAACGATCAATCCCCAAATCTAATTAAATGGTCCCCAGATAATAACCAATCATCCCACCAAATTCCATACGATTCGGTTTAATACTTTTTGACTTATGCGAGCAACACGCATACAAATAAATAAATAAATGCATGGCGATCAAAACATAAGGCGGAAGGTTACGTGACTTTCTGCATTGGTTCCTTGGCACGAGGCCCAGGAATGGACTGGGCGGATGGGTCTGACAACCGGCAACACCTCAGAGAGATCGTCAACTTGGATTGTTCGTCAAAACACACACGCCTTGGTTTGAAATGTTCCACCTGTCGGCACGCCGGAGTCATCTGAGGAGGCTCACCTCTCGACGGCCTGCGCACAGATGTGACGTAGGACCGGGGCGGGGCGGGACCCCTCTGGGGGGGTCGCCCAGAGTCTGGTTTCAGGCCGTGCATGAGGTTCTATCCACTCCAACAGGAGCCGTCGCCGTCGGTGGGCTTATGAAACCCGTGAAAACATCTCCCCCAAGAGGAAAAGCTGCGCCTACAGGGTGAGCTTCATACACCATTCGATAGAAAGTGGCTTCCAAACTACTCAGAAAGATAATATAACGGGAATATATGGCTGACAGTGAAATGTACATAGCAACGAGTAACACGTATTTAAGAAGACTGTAAGAAAAAAGGCTAAAACTTCAATTATTAAAAACATTTAATGAGAACCAATACACGTCACCATTATCCCGCCTTGTTCCATGAAACATGAATACATTCAACATATGTTTTCATCTCTAACTTTAGTTATTAGAATATTATCACATTCACGAAGGCACTTCTACAGTTGGTTTTACTATATTACATTACATTACATGTCATTTAGCAGACGCTTTTATCCAAAGCGACTTACAATAAGTGCATTTCAACCTAGAGTACAAACTAAGAACAATATATATATATATATATATATATATATATATATATATATATATACACATGTATACACATTATATATACATATATATAGACATATACATAATGTATATATAATATAATATATATATACATTATATATAAATACATATATATAATATATATGATATATATACATTGTATATATACATTATATGCATATGCATTATATATACATATATATAGAAATATACATAATGTATACAAAAGACATACATTAAATATATATATGTATATATAATATGTATACATAATATATATACATACATACACATATATATCATCATATATATATGATATATATACATTAAATATATTTATATATATACGTATAATATATGTGTATATATACATTAAATATATTTATATATATATATATATATATAATATATGTGTATATATACATTGTATATATATACATATACATATACATATTGGCTATTTTTTTATTTCTTGGCCTACTTTCATGAGTGCAAGACTTGCAATCACCGTTCCGGTACTAATCTGAGTTAATCTGAGTTACGGCTGCTCGTCATCATCGGTCTCCCCGTCCGCCCAGCCTGACGCTGCTCTGCTCGACACGGGTTCACACGGCGCATGCCTCCGCTGTCAAACTTAAATATGACAGACCATCATAATCCGCTGACAGGGCGGCGTCACCTGAGAAGTTCACAACAATAGTTGTTTTAAATTTCAATCGTCTCAAGGAAGCACCAGAATGTGCGTTGCGTTTCGGTCCGGATAATACCGGTTGTATTGGAACCGGTACCACATTACCCAACCCTAATTATATATATATATATATATATATATATATATATATATATATATATATATATATATATATATATATATATAATGTAATTGAGCTCTTTTTATCCCCCTGATGACTAATTAAACCAGACCTACCATCTAGAGGTCAATGTATTTGTCGCACAATATGTACAGTGAATATTTACAAGATTTTACCAAACCCCAAAATATCCATATTAATCCTCACCCCCGATTTAAACTCCCTATAAATAAAGTAAATTATAAATCCATCTTTTTCTTTTTTCTTTTATTTAACCAGGAAATGCCTCATTGAGATTTAAAATCTCCTTTACAAGATTGACCTGGCCAAAACGGCAGCAGTAGTACGTCACACAAAGTTTCAGACAATATAACATAAAACAGTGACAAACAATATAAATTAAAAATTAAAAAACACAGGAGCATAAACCTCCGTCATAGAAAACATCTACAACCAGATGAATTCCCCTCCAATTCTTTGAATGTATTTTTAAAAACACCTAAAGAGACCGTTTCCCGGAGACCCAGACAGTCTACAACAAATTCCAAGCCGCTGAAATAAACACAACACATATCTTCCCCCTACCCACTTCCTCCCGTTGGTATTTCCCGGATCTATAAATGGTTTCTAGGGTCCCCGGGAAGTATGTTGTCCCATCAATATACAGTGACAGGTACGTTTTTGCATTATATAAAAAATATATACACACACACACCCTCAACGGTGCTTCCTTGGCCCTTCTTCACACCACACCTCACACACTGCGTCCTCACACTTCTCAAGGCCAGTTTATTTGGGGACATTTAAACGGCGTCGTCATCGTTTCTCGAAGCCGCCGATGCTCTGTCCATTGATGTTGGCATTAGTTGCATGCCAATTGGATACAAATTGACTGTGCTATGGTAAAAAGAAGATGTTGACTTTTTCATGACCTTGACCTTTGACCTTTGACCCGATTGATCCCAAAATCTAATCAAATGGTCCCTGGATAATAACCAATCATCCCACCAAATTTCATGCGATTCCGTTGAATGCTTTTTGACTTATGCGAATAACACGCATACAAATACACGGAGATCAATACGTAACCTTCTGCATTTTCAATGCGAAGGTAAAAATCCATCCTACTAATGTTAATACACGCTTTAGGGGAGGGAAGAAAAACATGTGTGTCCTCAAAGCTCTTTGTAGTCTGCTGAACGGCGTGATGATGGCCACGCTGGTCAAGACACGGTGGGAAATTTCAGCACAACAGCTGCATGGGGAAAGTATGACGCCGTCTCCACTGGAACTAATACACCGCCGCCATCGGTAATACCATCATCACCGCAGAGGAGAAACATGGAAACATGGAAAGTTCGGCACAGAGGAGGCGGACCACCACCGGGTCCTCCTGTGTCTCGCCACGTGCAAATAGGAGATTATTATTCTTAAAAAAGAAAAAAAAAGATGAGTCATCGCTTTCTGTTTCACCTCCAGGCTGGATGGAGAATGTTTTTTTCGACTCGCATTCGAGCTCCTGCTGCTAAATGAAGTTGAAGATGTGGATTAAAGTTCACATTTTGACCAATGGATTTCCATGACTTTTTCATGACTTTTCCATGACTTTTCAATGGGTTTTCCAGGACTTGAAACCAAATTTTCATGACCACTGAAATCTCGGTAAAACATGTAAAATGTAGAACATTTTGTGTATTGAGAGCGTACGGCGGCTTATATTTTTTGCGTCTTTCTTTAAAAAACACATTCATTATTTCAAACTCTGTGTAAATGAACAAGTGATTATAAAAAAAATCCATGACTTTCCCCAAACTTTTATGATTTAAGTTGTTTTTTCCATGACTTTTCCAGGCCTGGAAATTAAAATTTTAAAATTCCATGACTCCAGGTTTTCCATGACCGTATGAACCCTGAAAGTTGGATTTAGATGTTTTGTTTTGCGCTACATTAAGACAGGAAACTGTAAACTATAAAATGTGGTTAAAAAAAAAACAGGATTCTAAATAAATAAGTGTGTGTGTGTGTTGGGTGTGTTTGGTGACGAGGTGTGGTCGGACGGGTCAGAAGGTTCAGGACGATCTCTCGCTCTCCCCGACGTACGTTTCAATGATAACTATCGGGAGGTTGAGAGAACACAAATTAGTCTGAGAGCTTTGTGTCGCCGTCAGACAGACGTAAACAAAACAAAACAGATATCTGTGGGCCGACCTGACTGTTGTTATGTCTCCGTCCCACAGCATGGAGCGGAGAGTTGCTACCACCGAGGAACGGTCCGACACACCTCAGGCAGTGTACCAAGACCAGCGGGGTGGGCGGTGTGTATCTGTGTGTGTGTGTGTGTGTGTGTGACTATACCACAGGCTGCAGTGTTTACAGTGCACCTCTTTGACCCAAATAACTGAGAAAGAGACACAGCATGTCCTCCCGTTCTGTTTTTACTCACTCAGGTGACACGCTTGAATTTCGTGTTTTTCTAATCAACAAGTAGACAGATGACATCATCTGGCACTCTCTCCCCGCTTGTTAGAAAATATGCATATTAAATATTCCATGTTTTTTCTTCTTCTCCTGTTTGGAGGTGAGATAGTTGAATCCCCTCCAGCCTCCCTTCTGCGTGCATCCAAAATAAACCCCTTCTGCAGCGTCGGGAGCCAATGAGACTCCTCGGCTGATTGGTCCCAGACTGCAGCTTTTGAGGTCGAGGGTGTTGCAACGCGAGGAGAATAAGTGGCACGCAAACAACACGAGTGCAGAGAGTCGTGCCGTGTGGAAGAGCGAGCGGCGTGCACGAGCGGCCCGGTTAACACGCGTAAACATACACACACACACACACACACGACACCGGCCTGCAGATAGGACCAAACTGAGCTCCGGGGGCCAGCCGATGGCCAGACAGCAGACTGTTTACACCAGCGGGAGAGAGAGAGCGAGAGAGAGAGAGAGAGAGAGAGAGAGAGCTCGATGGGAGGCTGGCACTGGAGCAGGGCCACTCGCGGTCATGGCGTGTAGCGGTTGTAATGCGCAGCTGGCAGCAGGCGGTGGAGGCCGAGGGTGGCTGCGGGGGCGGCAGCGCCCCGGCCAACTGGTGGTGCGGCGGTGGTTAACCAGTCTAGGTCACCTACACTTCCTCTGGCCTCTCGCTCCGTCTAGTCAAAATAATTGTGTCATTTTGGCCGTCTTACGTCCGAGCGAGGGGGGAGACGGATTTAGCAACGGGGGAGAAAAAGGGAGGGGCCTGAAAACAGGTTGAAGAAACAAGGGGGACAACACATCTGGTGTTGTAACTTAGATATAAATAAGTAGTTTTAGATGAGCGGCACTGTTACATTCAGATGTGTTAATTCAACTTTTACTCACGGTGCCATCTTCATGTGTCCTGCTTTGCTCTTGAGACAGACAGATGCTTGAGATGACGAGTTACTGTGTGTGTGTGTGTGTGTGTCAGACCTGTTTCCTCGGCGTGTCGACCCCAGGCCCGTCTCACACACCTCTGTGAGTGACACAAGCATTCCAGTATTTATCGCCTTGCTGCCTTCGCACCTGCCGAGGAGTCATTCATAAGACGTCCGATTGATACTTTTATTTCAGACTCGAGGTCCAGATAGTAAAACACATTGAAATAGAATAAAAAAGTAGAAAAACATCGAACTACGAATGCTTCATAAATAGACTGCTGTACCAATGTCTCCTCAGCTGGGACTGGTAGTGCGTAGAACTAAACTTTACGTTTGATAAAACCATTATGATTTAATTTTCAGAGTCATCAACCCAGCAGATACATTCATACATATAATTTCTTAATTTGCTTACATACTGTTTAAGAAAATTGTCTCACACACAATCTCAAAAACGTTTTTGTAAAATACACTTATTGTCACGATCCGGAGTTTTTGTATCTTATTTTGTGTCATATTTTGTGTCTTATTGTGTGTCTTATTTTGAAGTCCTTGTCTTTCATCATCTGTTTCCCTGCACTTCCTGTCCCTGTGATCGTCTGCCCTGGTCCTGATTGTTTCCACCTGTGTGATTGCTAGCCCCGCCCTCATTGTGTCCACCTGTGTCTCGTTACCCAAGGTGTCCAATCACCTGCAGCCTCCCTGTGTATTTAAACTCTGTTTGTCTGAGAGATTTGACCCAAATGTTTATAAAGAAGATTTGATCCTTTACAGAAAACAGGTCAAGGTCAAACACAAACTAAAAAGTACAAACAAGATTTAAATACACAGGGAAGGTGCAGGTGATTGGACAATGGGGATCGAGACACAGGTGTACACAATGAGGGCGGGGCTAGCAATCACACAGGTGGAAACAATCAGGACCAGATGTTCTGCAGGAAAACAGATGACACGAGAGACAGGGACTTCAAAATAAGACACAAGACACAGAAACTCCGGATCGTGACACTTATTTTGCTTTCTTTAGATTATGATGAGAACTTTGCAGATCCTATACATCCAGCAGCTGGTTATCTTGGAATAAAATATGGAACGAGACGATCTCTGCGCCTCTAAAGCTGTATGATGGCACAACTTAAAGGAGGCACATTAAGCCAAAGTAAAGACAACGAGTGAATTCACGAACTGAGGCACAGTGTGTCAGAGCGGAAAAAAATATTTGAACTCTTCGTGAAAAATGATGAATCCGCTTCATTAATGGTCGCAAGTCGAGAGGAAAATGATGATGTTCCCTTCCGGATGGAGCTTTTTCTAGCTATAGCCGTCTCCAGTCTTTAAGCCGAGCTAACAGGCCGCTGAGTGTTTACCGGATTGATGGGTCTGATTCTTCTCATCTAACCCTCTGGAAAATAACCATGTTTCCCAAAATGTTGAAACTCTTACTTTAAAGCCACACGAAGGAGCGAGTTGCTGAGAATAACTCCGAATCTGGACTTCGCCATGCAGATTTGCCCGCCGAGCAAATTATACTTCAGCCACCTCATTCAACACGAGGAGATGCTTCGGTTGCTTAGCCAATTCAGAATTAGTGAGGTAATTACTGGGCCCCGGGGTTTTTTTTTTTTTGGGTGAATCTAATCTCAGACATCTCCAAAAAACCTCAGACGCAGTAAAGATGCTCTTTTTCTTCTCAGACGGCAGATGTCTTGTCGTCCTTTTTCCTCAACTGGCCCGGAACCAGAAGGTTTCTGACTGAGCCTGCAGAGGAAAAACCACGCCAGATGACGCCCGCCAGGGGAAAGGGCATAAAGCGGGGGGGCAGGGTTGGTTTATGAACCACTCAGACCAACAATGTAAATAAACTCGTCAGTGTGAGTTATTTTGCTGTTGATGCTTTTTGTTGTGCTTGTATATAAGATGGCTGGGTGAAAAGAAGAAGAGGAAATGCAAAGACAGTGAATGTTTACCAAATATTATTTGCTTTCCACTTCCTCTGGAGTTTAAATCACAGTTTCCTAAACTGGCAGACGTGTTGGGTAACACACGGTCGATTTAGAAGCATCACAATGTGTCATGTGCGCCTCGAAGTGTCTAAACAAACACGTCTATTCATTCTTACGCAGCAAACACAGTGAAAGAGTGGGTTGGTTTTGCTTACGGAGGCTACAAAAGGTCACGATGATGACGATGATGATGACGATGATGATGATGATGATGAAAGACTGAAAGTTTATCTTGTCCAAACTCAATTTCCCTTTTTTTGTCAGTTTGATGGCTCTTATAGTAAATACAATTACAATAAGCTAAACAAATTAATCAGCTGAAGCAGCCAAAAAACTATGACTTGATATTAGCTTTTTTATCTGTGTGATGACTATATGACAAATCTCACATTATTATATTAACAGTACAGGAATGAAACACTTTTTATTCTACGCCACAAAGTAACTTTAAAAAAAGTGATATGGTTGAAGAAAATGAATCTCGCATCAAAACTTCATTTGGGGAGGAGGGGGGCTTAATTTCACTTGCTTTGTCCGTTTAATGTCTCTTATATTTACAAATAAATAAATAAAATGACAATAAACTACAAAAAAATATCCGCTGGAGCGCCCCAAAAACTATAAAGTGATATTAGCTTCTTCTTTTTAATTTCTCTGTGTGACGACTAATCCTCACATGAGGTCGGCTGCCAGGGTTTCAGTGATAGACTTTTGCATTGATTGTTTCTGTGACACGTTTATTTTATCTTATTTCCATGAATCATGTTAAGTTGTAAGATTCCTGAGATATCTGCCTACAGTATTTCTGAATTTGACATATTTTATCTATCGAAGCTGCAGATTTATCTGACACAGCTGTATTTGCATCACTTGCCACATATTCCCGTTCCAAGGTTAAAAAATATACTTTTAAATGTACATACTTTGCATTAATTGTTTCTGTGACGTGTTTATGTTGTCTTATTTCCATGAATCATGTTAATGCCTATAGCATTGCTGAATTTAACACACTCTAAATTGAATTGGACATATTTTATCTATTGAAGCTGCAGATTTATCCATCACACTTATTGGTTTATTAAATGTAACTTTCATAGAAAAAAAATACAAAAAAATACAAAAAAACTATTGGAGAGTGCTTTTCACTTTTAAAAGGCGTCATATCCCTCCATCTACAGCCTCACTTCACGTTAATGCCTACAGTATTCCTGAATTTAACACACTCTAAATTTAATTTGTCACTACATTAACAATTGAAGTTGCAGATTTATTTGACACACTTGTCATTTTCATATAAATCATTAAAACAAACTTTATTTCAGAGTGCTTTTCACTTTTAACAAGGTGTCATATCCCTCCATCTACAGCCTCACTTCATGGTAATGCCTACAGTATTCCTGAATTTGACATACTCTAAATTGAATTACACATATTTTATCTATTGAAGCTGCAGATTTATCTATCACACTTATTGGTTTATTAATGTAACTTTCATAGAAATCATGAAAAAAACTTATAGCCTCACTTCATGTTATGCCTACAGTATTCCTGAATTTAACACACTCTGAATTTAATTTATCACTACATTAACAATTAAAGTTGCAGATTTATCTGACACACTTTTCATTTTCATATAAATCATAAAAAACTTATTGGAGAGTGCTTTTCACTTTTAACAAGGTGTCATATCCCTACATCCACAGCCTCACTTTATGGTAATGCCTACAGTATTCCTGAATTTGACACACTCTGAATTGAATTTGTCAATATGATTTACAATTAAAATAGTAAAAAGATGATCTGACACACTTGTCATGTTCATATAAACCATCAAAACAAAGTTATTGCAGAGTGCTTTTCACTTTTAACGAGGCGTCCTCGCCTCCGTCGACAGCCTCACTCGGTCCTGCGTAGCATCTCCGGAGCCTCGCTTTAAACAAACCGGCCCTCGGAGTAAACACCGCCCCAATTACTTCAACAACGCTTAATATGATATTGTGGCTTCTCTCTAAACTCAAAGCAGACCGAATATAGCAGCAGACTGGAAGCCCACGGGACGTTCTCTCGTCACAAGTTGCCCAATAACCCGACTCCCACTCACTCCCGGCCCCGTGTGACGTATGGAGGCAGCGTCACATCGCACCGCACCGGGGCGGTTAGACGGCGGATCAACAAAAACAAACAACTCCTCGTTGTTTTCCCTCGTGGGCCGATCTAAAAATATCACAGAGACAAACTTGAGGGGGAGGCTTGGATTTTGCGGCGGTGACGTTTATTAGGGAATCATCCACTCCCTGCGCTATTTAAAACACGTTGTCTTTTTTTTCTTCAGGGTGTGATGAGTACAATGTGGTAGAATCCTGTCCAGCATACTTCTCCACCACTGCTGTTGTTATAATATCATTATGTCTCTGTTTCTGACTAATTTAGAAATCAGCCACAGCTTTATTTCTGGTCTGGTTCTGTTCTTGTTTTATGTCTTTTGGATTGCACAATAACAGGAACAAAGAAAGTTAACGTGTTCGCTATAGTCGCCGACCCCGCAGGCCAGAAATAGCAAAAAATGACCATAAAATATAAGAATTGTTTTCATAATCTCTAAAATACTGGAAAAATTAGAACCATAATCCTCTATCTGCTAACATGACGCACCCCAAATCTAACGCGTGTCCCTTCACTTCCATTTGTTCGGTGTGCACTCATCCACCGGCAACCCGCAGTTTGTACCCTGTAAATCAAAGGGTACAAACGAGACTTCCGGAAAACCGTTTAGGACAACAGAGGCCAAAGTAAAGGGAGCCACATCCTGTGGCAAACGGGAAAAGCTGGTTAAATGACATGTTTGCGTACATGAAAGGATTGTTTCCTCAGACGTATCTGCCTCCGTGTTCAACACGAGTGTAAATGGGAAAACGTTGCGGTACCTCGATGCGATTATAAAACGATAAACGTGCGAGTCAAAAAGAAACTCTGTTAACACATGGATGGAGATTTACCACGAGGAGAAGACTCATTTAAAAGAAGAAGAAGAAGAAGAAGAAGAAGAAGAAGAAGAAGAAGAAGAAGAAAGATGGAGGCGTCCGTTTATATTGGGAAAAATGGGTTACATACATAACAACTCATAGACCTCATTTTATTTTTATAAATGAATGAATCTGCAAATAAAGAATGTGCAATAGAGAAAAGATCAATCCCGAGTTATACGTTGTTTGCTTCTAGTTTTTTGTATCATTCTGTCTCTCTTTTGTTGTTTATTCTATATTTTATACATATCTTGCTATAAATATGTATGTGGCAGAGGGGGGTATCTATGCACGGCTGCAGAGTGGGTGTAGGTTGGGGCGGTTCAGGGAACGGTATCTAATTGGCCTCAGCTGGTGGCTGATTGGTAATCAGCCACCAGCTGAGGCCAATCTGTGTGTGCATTTGTCTATTACCAAATATCCTTCTTTGTATGCCTATCCTTCGGTGCGTGGGGTAGAAACCACTGGTGACAGTCACGATGTATAACTCAAATGAGCATCATCTAAAAATCCTTCTTTCAATTAAAAAAAGAAAAGAAACACTATTTCTCCTCAAGTGGGAGAACAGCTTCTTTTTTAACTAGCTGATATGTCTGAGCTTGCCATTGAGGTATCTCTAATTCCTGTTGATAAGGCTGTACTTTGGACTCATTTTCCACCGTTTGTTTACTTGTTTGTCTCAAGTGGCCATGAATGTGTTTTTTCCTCTATTGGCTTCTTAACTGATCTTCATCTTCATTCATAAAATAGTAATAAATGATAATAAATAGCACATTGTTTTCAATGACGAAGAACACATTTAGACATTATCTCTCGATAGAAGTAAAAGAAGAAAATAGAAGTAAAAGGAATAGTGCCAGACAGACGAGGGCTATTTAACTTGTACCAGACGAGGCTAAGTACACTCCTCGCTGTCCATGAAAACAGGCGGTTTGGAGTGTGATTTAACTAGGTCTGTACTAGATTTTAAAGTGTAAACAATTCAATAATGGGGGAGAAATCACTTTCTTCTGCTTTTAATCTCGTACAGCCGTCTATAAAAAGGGTTAGGTGTTGTTTTCTTTTTTTTTGGAGACTTTGTGAATTTAAATCAGATTTATTTTACTATTTTACGAGACTTCTTGCCCAGAGGGATACCACCAAACCATAAAAAGGGTTGGCTTTTTTAAACAATGTTGCATAACTTTAATTTCTTTTCTTTTTTGCATCCATTTGGGTTGAGTAACTGTTGTTTTCATGCAGTTAAAGAATTTATATTGTCCATGGTCAGCTTTCAACAGTATTTGTGGGTATCAACAAACGCTCCTCCAAGTTCATAATTAAAAGTGACTTTTATTTTAATAACTGTGGTTGTGCCAGTCTCCAGGCTATTTATTATTTAAGGGCACTTTCCTGCTGCTGATCTTGCACTTTGACCTCCCAAATGAAAAAAAAAGTGATTATATAAAGGAAATATAATAAAGAGGACGAGGAGATCTTGCAGGATATCGGAATCAGAAAATTCTGAAATACAAAGAAGGTGAAAATCAGACGTGAAGGTTTGTCAAGCTTTTATTCACAGACTAAAATGTACGTGGTTTTGGTGAATTAGAGCTTTTTCCTTCGACGTGACAGTAAATTTATTTATTCCAGGATGGACGCCAACTCCTGACCGTGTCCCTGAACGAACGTAGGAGGATATGGAATATTTATGTTAAGCGTTTAACTGTATTCACGGCCGGCTCGCGGCATAATTGAGCCGATCCTTGGGGTTATTTTTGATGGGATATCTTTTTTATTTTCGCTTGTAATAGGAGATGCCCAAAAAAATAAATGGTGTGACCATGAGGGTGTGGGGATTGAAAGAAAGAAATGTTTACCAGAAAGGGAAGGTTTCATGCTGCATCATGAGAAATGGATTGACCCACACCTGGGGACTAAGTAAGAGAATAAGAAGAACTTAAATATGAAACACACACACACACAACATAGAGCATCCAACGACTAAGGATAAGCTCATAAAGCTTTGAACCAAAATTATTATTTTCTTACATTTTATTCAAAGAGTGGGACGTCAAGTGCAGCACAGACACTGACGCATGTCAAATATGTAGAAATAACACATTTGACATCATACACACACACACACACACACACACACACACACACACACGCTGTAGACGTCCCCCCACCTTGCAGTCGGGGACCAAACCGGGACAAGACCCACCATGTGTCTCCTCAGTCGGAGCAGACTGTGTTGACTCACTGCAGTCCCAGCCTGCGTCCCACCACAGCTATGCCCCAGTCTGACCAGAGCCCCGGAGCAAGGGTGTGCGGACTCACACACACACACTTTTTTTTATGGCTGCATGCAAACATTACACAAACACAGTTTAGACACACATACATGCAGGTACACTACCGCTTAAAAGTTTGGGGTCATCCAGACAATTTCGTGTTTTCCATGAAAACTCACATTTTTATTTATTAAATGAAAACAAGATTATTACTAAATATAGTCAAGACATTGACAAGGCTAGATATAATGATTTTCATTGTAAATATTAATGCTGTTCTTCAAACTTGTCGCTCAAAGGAAGGCCAGTTTTAGAGCTTCTCTCACAAGCATAACTGTTTTCAGCTGCGCTCACATAAAAAGAGTTTCAATGTCTGTTTGTGGAAAATGCAAAATAAAAAATTATACTTTTTTTTAAAAAGGGTTTCAAGGGGGTTCTACCCCTCTGCTAGTCTTCTAAGGCAACAACACAATGTACCACTAAAACATGGAGATGGGCCTCTACACACCTCTGTAGAGACTTCATTAAACAACAGAGAATAGTCATTTACCACATTAACCATGTAGAAAGTGTATTTCTGATAAATCTAATGTCATTTTCATTGAAAAAAACAGTTTTCTTTTTTTTTCTAAGTGACCCCAACCTTTTGAACGGTATTGCATATAAACACATGTCTCACTCTGTCTCTACAGTAAGACTCATTCACTTTCTCTTGATCTTTCTGGTCCTCCAATTGCGTTACCAATGACTTCATACCAGTGATACAGTCTTCTGAGAGGTGAGTGTTCAGCTCTTTGTTGGTGGACGTTACACCTGTCACACAAAGGCTCAGTTTACCCTCCGCAAAATCCTCGGAGCGTGTGAGCCAGACGCGATCCGGTCAGACATCAAGCCCCAGTGTAAGACTGAAGCCTCAGTAGACCTGATGTCACAGTGAATCAAGACATGTTCACTCCAGGTATTCATCCTCACACCTCAACCCCATGTCTGGATTAACCTGCTACAGGGCCGCAAAACCAAAAATAAGCTTTTTGTTTGTTGTTGTTGTTGTTGTTGTTGTTGCACCCCCCTTTTGTGCACTGTGTACTCTGCCACTAATTACAGAGCACACGGCAGAGTATAAATGGGCCGCGTCATTATGAGCCAGAGAAATGCAGAAAACAACCACTGCACTCCTGTGCTGGATTTAATACGACCCGGAATCAGGTTTTTCTAAATTTGGGATCATTTGATTTATCACGATTGTATCTAGAAATGTGCATAAAATTAATGTAATCAAATAATGAAGGGCTGAAAGGGTGGAAAAGACACATTAAAGCTGCTTTAATCAATAGAGGCGATAACAATGTGATAACAATGTGAACGGGGTCAAAGTCAAAGTCAAAGTCAGTTTTATTTGTCAATTTTTCATACGTGCAAACATACAGAAGATTGAAATTGCGTTTCTCTTCTGTCCAACATAAAGTGATTGTGCAACATAAAGTGATAAAGTGATTTGTGCAACATATAGATGCTATAGGGATGAACATACAACATGTAGTCACCGAAATCTGTCGGCGACTTTACTCTTTTTGGTTTACCCTCACTGCTCTTCACTGTTGCCTTCAGGCGCAGCAGGAAAAAATAGTTTTTAAACACACGTTCTACCTGCTTAGCCGGATACCCGGGGCTTTGGAAACCTGTTGTTAATCCAGCCCGAATCACATCTGTGACCTGCACACACACACACACGCACACACACACGCACACACACACACACACACACACACACACACACACACACACACACACACACACACACACACACACACTCAGACCGAGAGGACAACAGCGACCCACGTGTACCGATGTGCAGCACCACATGCGTAGCCACACGCAGTCAGACAGCCAGATAGGGAAACACTTAACCAGCGTCTCACCACAAACACACACACACACACACACACACAGAGAACAAACCGACACACACACACACACACACACACACGCACACACACACACACACCCCGACAGTCACTGTCCGGGCCTTGTTTACTCATGACCGTCACAGCTCCCGCAACACTCAACCCCATCATTCCACAGATTCCACAAGTCCCAGCACCATTTTATGAGCTTTGCTAAAAATACTTTTTTTTAATTTGTTCATAACAAGAGCCACACAATGCTGACTAATATACATATAAAATAAATAGTGACAGATAATATGGAGGCTAAGAGCAATTAAACCATTTGGATTAGGTGGAATCTAATTGTTTGGAGGCCACACTGCAGTGAAACGATAATGACAACTTGGACCAACTAGAGTTCACGTAGCAAAAAGATGGACTTGTGATTTGTTTGACATAGAAAAGCAAGAGAACGTGTCTGGCCAGGGGGGTAATTTTCTGTATTTACTTTATTATTTTAAATGCCTGGTTTCCTCCTACTAAGCAAAGTTCTGTTGGCCAGGTGAACTTTGTGAACTCTAAATTGCGCGTTGAGTGTGGATGTGCATAGCCGTGTGATGGATGCTGATCCAGTGACTCTGCACAGCAACATGAAGCTTAGCTGGATGAATATACAGTAGATCTCACTGTGCCACACTTGTTTTCAATCACCTCATGTTCAGTTCATACAGCTTAGATATATAAATAATCATAAATTACAAAGCATATTGACCAACTTTCCCAAAAAATCAGACAGACACAAAAAAAACCTACAAGAAAACAACACAGACATAAATCATCAACGTCCAAATTGAACCTGGTATAACAATTAAATATGAATGAATATTGTACACTCTGATCCCAGATTTACAAACCCTCACTGTGCTCATCTTATTCAGGCAGTCTGGAAGAAAAGAAAACATTAAGAATGATGTCAGCTACAACAATAAACAATGCTTAATGGTCATGTATACCTATTTCACTTCTCTAATGTATCTTAGCGAGTTATTGACCCATTTTTCTTTAACCTTTCATCCTTAACTTAAGTATAGTTCTTGCACCCATAAAACTGCATGGACCGTCGAGCACATATTAAAATCAAGATGAACATTAAAGAAAGATAACGCCATCTAGCGGCAGACCCTGGATCTGCACCTGGTGACGAGCCTAGAGCGAAACTCACTGATGTACAGCTGTAAACCCTCCACTCTTATACAAACAATGGGATGTATTATTCTTCTTTCACCAAATAATCTATAAACACAGTCACATATTAATTCACTCTCAAACAGAATTGAGACTGGTGTTCATTTATTTTATTTTTAGAATACACACAATGCCACATAATAACTTTTTGATACCTCCTGTAAGACGTGCCATGTCTTGTTTCCAGTGTTCCTTAACACTAAGTAGCTTATTAAAGTGTGCTCGGGTCAGCGAGGGCGGATTCATCGCGTCGCTGAGCGCCTACGTCATATACCTGCGCCACGGCCACCTTCTGACAGTTTTTCAATGACAGTTCCTCGTCCAGTGTTTCTTGGATAACACGGGCGGCTGAACCGTAACGCGAGCTGTGCGCCATGCAGAGAGCCGCGTGCGCCGCGCTGCGCGACGGGTCGCGTGGGATCCGCCGGGGTTTAAAATGCAGAGGTGAGCGGTGACGTCAGCGGCGACAGCGAAGAGCTAGCTGCAGAGCTACAAACACAAAAACAATGCTAACGTGGTCGAGATGAAACTTACGTGCAGCTGTGACGTCAGAGTTGTTTTGCATTGCTGTTATGAAAAATAAACTAGTATAAATATAAAGTTATGAGTCTACCAGCAGCGTCACTAGTAGCTAATGTTAGGTCATTTGAAAGTGAGATATTGTTTGTTTGTTTGTTGTCATCATTTCTTTAGCACAGAAAAACAGAACATGCCTATATATTAATACATTTATATCAATAAGACTTTACTAATACTAAGGAGACTTGTATTTAAGCATCTAGCTAAACGCTAAACTTATAATAACACTTTTGGTTTTCTCACTAAGGTCAACTCAACCGACTCTAAAAATGTTAGTTAATGTGTAAAACACGTTTAAAGAAGATAAACATGCATCCTCATGGCTTCAATGTCGTCACGTGTTTGTTAATTAATGTGTTGTAATCACAGCCTGTGTATATATATATTTATATAATAGTGCCCCTGCAGCTGAGCGCGCGCGCTTACGGTATCGTCCCGACCCCGCGCGACAGTGAGGAGAAGGACATGTTGGACCAGATGCTGCGCGTGGACCACGCCGGGGAGTTCGGGGCCAATCGCATCTACGCGGGCCAGATGGCGGTGTTGGGTCGGTCCAGTATTGGACCCCTTATCCAGGTGCTCACGCAGTGCTGCGCGCGCGCGCACACACACACACACACACACACACACACACACACACACACACACACACACACACACACACACACACACACACACACGCACACACACACACACACACACACACACACACACACACACACACACACACACACACACACACACACACACACACACACACACACACACACACACACACACACACACACACACACACACACACACACACACACACACACACACACACACTCACACACACACACACACACACACACACACACACACACACACACACACACACACACACACACACACACACACACACACACACACACACACACACATATCTTTCACTTGTTTACTTGATCTGTAAAAGCCTACAACCTGCACCAGTTGATAGTGATGGCTTAAATGAAAATGACCAAATGTCTAAAAAAAAGTGTTCAATATGCAGAACAGGGTTCGTACGTTCATGGAAAACCTGGAAAAGTCATGGAATTTTAAAATGGTAATTTTCAGGCCTGGAGAAATCATGGAAAAACCTGAAAACATAGAAGTTTTGGAAAAGTCATGGAAATGTGTTATAATCTTGTGTTCATTTACGCCGAGTTTGATATAATTCATATGTTTTTTAAAGAAAGACGCTCAAAATATAAGCCTGCGTTTGATTTCTATACGCAACATTTTCAAAATCTTTCATGTTTGGTCATGGAAATTTGGTTTAAAGTCCTGGAAAAGTCCTGGAAATCTATTGGACAAAATGTGTAAGAACCCTGGCAGAAGTCATGGAAGAAACTTGGATAAAAAAGTTTTTTAATTTAGTAATAATTATATTTTCCCTTAATTTTTTTTGCTGTATTGTGATACACACATAGAAGAAAACAAATATGTGTGCAACCAGCAGTGCCTCTGCATACGTTTTAATACTCTTGTGTTCACGTTTGTTTTTCTTTTAGGAAATGTGGGATCAAGAAAAGAAACACTTAGCGAAATTCGACGAGATTCTGGCGGAGAACAGAGTTCGTCCCACAGCGCTGTTGCCCATCTGGAATATTGCTGGATTTCTTTTAGGTTGGTACCAGCAATACACATACTGCAGATTTTCAAAATAATGTTATGAAAGACTTTTATTTTGAAGGATAAAACTCATGCAAAGAAAAAAGAAAAAAAATCACACCCTACCCGATTGAAAGTGCTTATATAGTAGCTTGTTTTGTATCACGCTTCATTTAATGTGTATAAAGTTAGCGTAGTGGCCATTTGTCCAATAAATCTAATTGCCACTGATGCGCCGTGATTTTTTGGAGTTGACACAGCCAAAAGAAAGTAATGTCTATTTCCGTATTCCGTTATTCTTATTATTTATTTACTAAACAAACTAAATGTTGACACTGCCTCTCGTGAGCTGGCAAAAAAAACATCAGTCCCCCCAGTGCATGCTGGTCCTGAAGCTACCAACACCTACATATAACCACAGGAGTCCAGTGTTACCCTATCAAACAACAAGCACAATGAACTAAACTAAACAAAAAATATCATGAGAAAAAAACTCTTCTAACATATCAAAATATAACCTAAATAAGGAATGATTAATCAATACTACTTTACAAAAAAACTAAATACAAATGTCAACATTTATAGTTAGAGTTCTATGTGCTGTTGTCTTGATGGTGCATTCATCCACCTGCATATTATTACTGGATGTAAACAAATGATTAAGGTCACGGGTTATTTTCTTTTTTTTTTAAATGTGTATTTTATTAGTGTTCAAAATCTCACATACACATATTTCAATTTTCAGATTCTTTGTATATAGAGAAGTACAAGACAATAAAAAAATTGAAAAATAAAAACACATATGCAAATAAAGAAACAAAAACAATACCATAGTCGTCACGGGTTATTTTCACTACTTTTTAGCCAATTCATAGTAAGTTGCTGCTTTCTTATTAAATCTTAAATGTGTATTTATTTTCTTTTTTAAATCTGCTCCAGGTGCGTCCAGCGCTCTGCTGGGGAAAGAGGGCGCTATGGCCTGCACGGTGGCGGTGGAGGAGAGCATCTCCGAGCACTACAACAGCCAGATCAGAGCTCTGATGGAGAAGGACCCCGACAGATACACACAGCTCTTACAAGTGAGTCGGCCCCCGTTTCCTCCTCTGGACACGTTGCATTTGTCGTGATACATAAATCATGTGAAGGAATGTTGGAAAAAAAGAGGCCTCCTCAAAAGAGTAATATACTTTTCCTGTTTGTAGCCTAATGAATGTTATTGTGTTGCATTTTAATAGGTTATAAAGGAATTCAGAGATGAAGAGATGGAGCATCATGATACAGGATTGGCACATGATGCTGAATCAGTAAGTATAATATATAATACACTCTTTCACTGCATTACCTTTTACAAAAACTTAACTCTTAACTCTTTTTGTTATCAAAGTACTCTCCAAAACATAACTATCAGTAGTTGTTAAACAGTATTGAGCTGTCTTTGCAGTGTTTAATTAATGTAATTTAAAGTGCCACAATCTAAGCATGTTCTATTTGTTTTTTTCTTTTAGGTTCCCGGATACTGGCTCCTAAAAAACGCCATACAGCTCGGCTGCAAAGCTGCAATATGTATTTCTCAGCGTGTTTAACATTTATATTTCAAATGATTGAAAAGTGGCTCCACTGTTTGTTTTGATATGTTGACTTGGTTTGTATAAAGTTATTTGAATTTGAATCCTGCTTCATTGTAAATTAAACGCACAGTCATGCTATTTAAAGTATTATACACAAACTGCTCTGTAGTGTATACTATTAAACACTCGTTGTTCATGGGTTAACCCTCCTCGTGTACACAGGACATCGAATGTCCACATTTATTAGTCCAGTGAAAACAGTATTTAAGAGAAAAATAATAGTAAAAATAAATAATATATATATATATAAATATTAAAACATAAAATTAAAAAAATTAAATAAAAAGAATAGTCAAAAGATTAATAGTAAAAAAATAAATAAAATTGTAAAAATAGAAGAAGAAAGAAATTGTTAGAAAAATATATATATTTTAAGTCAATCTCTGAAAAAGTTTGGAGAACCACTGGGAAAGATCATCTGAGCTCTTTGTATGTGCCCGCTACTGTTGAGATTGCAGTGAAACGCGGAGAAAATGTGGAGTGGTGCTCTTCGCAATAAAACATCGTTGATGGGGCGTGTCGCGTCTCGGCCAATCAGCGTTTAGATGTCTTCAGAGTTTGGTGGTTTAGGTTAGCTTGAATGTTAGCCTGCTACATCTGCTGCTGTCACGCTGCACGGTGTAGCGATGCTGACAAAGGACCTGTATTAAGAGCGATGTGATTTCGCATATTTTTTGTTTCGATACTTCATTAAAAGAGCCCGTGATCAGCGTGCACGCGCCGATTCGCTCCGCGTCATGCTGTCTTCACGCGCTGCGCAGCGCAGCTCACAGCGAGGGGCGGAACGTGGCGGATCTTTTGAGACCGTCTTCGGGTCCAAACAAAAAACACATGCCAGAAGTGAAATGTTTCATTACTTTGTCTCCAATGCAGACAGTCTGTAAATTTGTGTAACTCTACAGCTGCTCATCTTGATGAACTCTATCATCTGGTCAGATACAGACTAACGGCCTCATCGTGTATAATCAATGTATGACGGCTCCATGTAGTTTCATTCATATCTTGCTGTAGGCTAAAACTAATATTACTGACATGTGACACATAAGTGTTGGAACAAGTTGGTAAGAAGTGAACCATACAGATATTGTATTTATTACTATTATAGATACATCTACCAGTCTCTTATTCATGGTATCATATTGTTGTTATAGTATTGTATCTGGTATCCTGATATTTATGGCAGGTATGGTATAGAAGTTATAATGTTAGTATTGTGACAACCAGGTAGAGGCAGAATAGAGTTGGTTTATGAATGACTTTAACCATATTATATATATGACAATATATATTTATTACTACTATCATTATACAGCTTCGTCAGAGCGGAGGACCTTTTGCTCTTAAACTGTTTATTGTCATTATTTAGAATGTAGATTTGTGGTCAGAACAATAACATGACTAGTTGTAATTCTAAAAGTGTTGAGGCTTCATCAAACAACATGGATGTGGTGACAAAAGACAAAGTCACCTGCACCCCCCCCCCCCCCCTGCCCCCATCCCCGTTGTCACCTTTTTCACCCCTCATGAGTTTGCAGGTATGAAAAATAGTTCTGTATTCACTCTTAAAAAAGTTTGACTTTAGGATTGAGATGAGTTCATAAAGAACCCAAGGACATTGTAATGGTTTGAAGGAAAGTGTCAAATAGAGATTGTTTACTGAGAGCGTCGTCAGGAACAGACCGAATACTCAACACACTTTGGAACGCTGGAGGGCGTGGTCGGAAAAAAACACAGGACAATCTGGCAAAGGACAAGTGAGGGGACCTGAGTAGACAGGGACTAACTAGGGAATGGGCAGGTGAGACGGGCATGAAGACCAGGTGAAGGTAATGAGGGACTAACGAGGTGATCAGAGGCAGGTGAAGGGAGCTGGACTAAGTAAGAGATGGGAAGCAGGACCTGGAATGACATGATCGTTAGAGACAGGATGAAAACAACTAATAAAAAAGGAAGGTGTGGAGCTAAACTGTTATAATATATGTGAACACAGATGGGTGATAAATTAAAGAAGATTACAGCATAATGTGTCAAGCAGTTGATTAACCAGGTATAAGCTTCTGGATATCTGGAGGAATATTATTATTCCCTTATTTGGGGTTTTGATGACAAAAGAGAACCTCTAGTCTCCAGAGGTGTTCAGTCTCCAAAAAGTTATCAAAGGATGTCATGTCTTTTACTAAATAAAATGAAACAAAAAACAACAACATATATATATATATATATATATATATATATATATATATATATATATATATATATATATATATATATATATATATAAAGACATAAATTGCTAATTCCTATTTATTTTCTAAAAATAAGAAATCATGCACCAGAAACTTGACAGGAGTAAACATTTTAAATGCAGCAACAAATTAGGCAAAACTAGAGTTGCACCAATGGCTGGATACCATTTTTATTTTATTTAAATAATAACGATTCAGTAAATGTGTATCTATGTAGTTATTACATTTTGTTTTAGAACATTTAGGAAAGCAATGTTTACGTCCGGGCAGATAACATCATGAATAATGTCTTTTCCACACAGCTTATTAATCAAACTTTGCTATCGGATCGAACGTTTAAGCCAAAGAAAGACGAGTTCAAGCCTCTCGGTGAGAATATGTTCTCTAACTGAATATCATCAACGTCGGTCAGAATACACACTTTGAAGAAGTCCAAGGGCCTCAGGAAGTTGGGATTGGACATTTTTTCCATCATTTTCTGCCAAAATTCAAAATAATCATTATCCTAACTGATATATTCAGGTATTTCCTTTATTTCATCACCTGGCTCATCAAGGTCTGTGTTAAAAGTGTTTCACCGAGAGAAGCCGAGGTCCACGGGCTCCGATCTATTAGGTGAGGAGTTCATTTAGCTGAGGTCGGCTGACCCTGACCTCTTAAGGTGCCTATTATCCCCATTTCTAAATTATAGGTTCTTCTTTACTATCAGCATAAGTATAAGCAGAAGTTAAAGACCAATACAGATGATGGTGGACATTATATACTGATTGTTGAGGGCAGCCTGTTATCGGTAAAATACCTGAAACCTAAACATAATGTGTATTGTAAATCAAGTTAAGCGATCATCGGCTTCTCTTCTTAGCTTTAGTGCCCACTATGAAATAATCATAGAAAGCTGTTTTAGTGGCCGCCTCAGGGTAGAGTCAGAATCAGAATCAGAATCAGAATCAGCTTTAAAGCGACACTATGTAACTTTTCCCCTGTAGCGCCCCCTTCAGGTATTTAACGTCTGGCTCTCGAGCCATATATGGCTCTTCTGGCTCGTGACTCACAGCTGATCTCCCAGCTGATCGATGCGCGCTCCCGGCAGCGCGTCTCCGCAGCCGGTAGCGAGCCGTTCAGCCGCGGCATGTCAATCTGTCTGTACGCGTCGCATAGCGGAGCAAATAAAAAGTCACCTGCGAGCGTGGACTGGCACTATAAGACGTTGCGTAATCACTGCCGGACAGCAAGTTGACGTACTTCCTGTTCCTCAACCGGAAGTACCGGGTCGTTACCAACCATCTTACATTCAGCAGTATTCAGCCCCCAGACCCCCGATGGCAGTGGTGGAGGCGCAAATCAACATATTAAAAGCCATTGTAGAGGCACCATTTTTTTCAAGCTGTTATTTTAAGGTGGAAAAGTTACATAGTGGGGCTTTAATGGCCATGAAAGTTTTCACATACATGGAATTTGTCTCCGGTTCCACTTTGCTCTCTCATACACAATATACATTAAACTAGATAAATATAAATATAAACAAGATTCAAAAAGACATTAAAGGCAGTAGTCAGAAAGTGCAGATAGTGCAGATGGAGAGTCTGATCAACTGTTCATCAGGGTGACAGCCAGAGGGAAGAAGCTGTTTCTGTGTCTGGTGGTTTTGGCGTACAGAGCTCTGTAGCGCCTCCCAGAGGGGAGGAGTTGGAACAGCTTGTGTCCAGGGTGTGACGGGTCTGTAGTGAACTTTCCAGCCCGCTTCCTGACTCTGGAGGTGTACAAGTCCAGGATGGAGGGCAGGCAGGAACCAATAGTTCTCTCTGCCGACCTGACGATCCGCTGTAGTCTGCCTCTGTCCTGTTTGGTGGCCGATCCAAACCACACAGTGATGGAGGAGCAGAGGACAGACTGGATGATGGCGGTGTAGAAGAGAATCAGCAGCTCCTGAGGCAGGTTGAACTTCCTGAGCTGGCGCAGGAAGTACAGCCTCTGCTGGGCCTTTTTCCGGATGGTGTTGATGTTGGAGGCCCACTTCAGGTCCTGGGAGATTGTGGCGAAGAGCAGTGGAGAGAGCACACATCCCTGGGAGGCACCAGTACTGATGGTCCGGGTGCTGGATATGGTTTTTCCCAGCCTCACCTGCTGCGTCCTGTCTGTCAGGAAGTTAGTGATCCACCGACAGGTGGGGGCTGGCACGGCGAGCTGGCAGAGTTTGGGATGAAGAAGCTCCGGGATGATCGTGTTGAATGCCGAGCTGAAGTCCACGAACAGAACCCTTGCGTATGTCCCTGTCATCCATATCTAGTAATGCTGTAACCCCTTTCATTTTTATTTATCTGTTTTATAGACAATTTATTAATCGATTACATTTTCTGATCCCAACAATGACCTTGTATGACCTCGCTGTTCTAGTACAATTGTTTCTACATTTTCTAATAGATAAAAAAAAACACTCAATATATCGCCTGCACTAAATAAAACAAATTATTACTATTTGTTCTTGTTTCGAGAGAACAAAAAGTCACAAATGTCACTGAAAGTCACAACAGGTCACCTCTCTGTGCATAAGTAATATGAGACGGTGGAAGGTAGAGGATCATACATTCTCTCTGCCCATATTAATAGTGCTGACAGTTCTATGGTGAGGCGTAACAATAAAGAAACTAAAGTACAGCTCCATCCGAAGCATCGTACTAGTACATAAAAACAGGAAACATGCAGGTATTAATAACCGTGAGCCACCAACTTTACATCTAAACTAGCTGTCATTGTTTAACTACAGATGTGATACTTTTTTTATTATCCCTTTTAATTTTAATTTCACTTAATCAGAAAGTCACATGTCAGGAGTTCATGTGAACTGTTTAGGTTAATTTCTCAGAAAACCAAAAGGAATCTGCTGAAACACTGACTGAGAAATTGGCAACAATAATTTTGAAAAAAGGCAATAAAACTAAACTGGGTTGTAAATTTTGAGCAGCAGGAATAATACAAATCCATATAAGTCATAAAAGCTTTCGGACACAGCTTGTGTTGCCTCTTGGCTCGGCTGTGTGCCGACTGTCAGTCAGCAGCCGGTCGGAGGTTCATGGTAACTAACAGGCAGCACACGGTCCATCCGTAGCATCGAGGGGCCTCTGGGGATTGAGTCGATATTGTTTCACCGTAAAACGGTGCTGTAGTCGCCTCACGGTATATATTTCACATTTATAAAAGGACACAACACACATGGAGTTGTATTTTCCATCATATAATAATTATCAAAGAAACTGTGATGAGATTTGAGCGGCATCCTTTTGAGAAGCAAAGACTGTGTGACACAAGACAGTATTGTTCCCTTTCCCCTCGAGGACTGGGTGTACCTATCTTTGTGTATTTAAAGGTGTGCTTATATTTAAACATACTCCAGCCGAGCATTTGATATTGTTGTAGTTGTTGTAGTTGTGTATTTTATTCAGTCAATCATTGCAATACAATACAATATTATTCTATATAATATACAAAACAGAAAGACTGAAAAGGTATAGGTCGAAGCAAAAAATGCTTTTATATATATTCCTATCCTAAATTATTATAATCAAATAAATTAGAAAATGTATATAAAATAAAGAAAAATAATCAAGAAAAAAAAAAAAAAAAAAAAAAAAAAAATATATATATATATATATATATATATATATATCCACATACATCTTCCATATACATACGTTTCAATCACACTTATAACCCTAAAAAATTGTTTTATAAATAATCCTTTGAAAATCAAAAATGAGTAAATCATTCTTATATCTATTTGAACTTTTTTCCATAGTTGGACTCCCACAATAGAAATACATCTTCATTGTATCCCTTTTTTAGTCTGCAGAGTTTCCTCTCCAACATGAACAGCTTAATGTTGAACCGTCATGGTGAATCGAGATTCAAGCCGGTGGACACTCTGACGGGATTGAAAGGGAATAGTTCGACATTTTGGGAGCTGCACTTATTTGTGTTGTTGCCGAGCGTTAACTGAGAACACCGAGAGTGGTATCATCTTTTTCATCTAACTCCCAAATAAGCATAATGTTCCAATGTGTCTTTATATTCATGCTTTAAAGTACTGATACTACATCTGTTTGTATTTCCCCATCGCAAATCTCCTTAATACAGAGAATAAGTGTCCACAATAGTCTGTAAACCTTCTCTATCCTGACATGATATATCATGGCTAAGCATGGATGTAATGATGTCATGTTGTATCTGATATTAGTAGACTGCCTCGGGCAACGAAGTTAACGCAGATGCTAACTGTCATGTCACTATAAAGTTCATGAGCATAACACATGAATACTTCTTAGCGTATGCATTGCCTTGATCCTTTAACCCAGGGTTTCCAGAGGTGAGGGGCCAATAAATCGAAATGACACACGGGTGCTTTTCATATATTTTTGGTTATTTAGGTCAACAATTCACATACAGAACATCAGCCCGACTTAGACAGGCAACTATTAATAGTAAAAATGTTTACTGTTCTTTGGCATGTCTCTACATATAAATACACCTGTAGCGTGATGTCACCATATGCGTGAGATTACTGTGTTACGGATTGGTTCTTGGAGTGTGTTTCTTGCTTGTGACACAAGAATATTTCAAATTGTTCTGCTGAAATATGCCTGTGTGCACGTCCGCGTGCATCTGACTACTTAGAGCCATGATAAATCTTTGGGGTGACTGAGGCGTGTGTGGCCTGAAAGAGCGATAAACCACGTGTCCACATGTCTTCACAACCCATCATGCAAAGGGCTGACATCACTTCAGCTAGAATGTCTGATTTACGGCCTGCCATGCTGCGGCATCTCCCAATCGTTTTGGAGAAAAATAAAACACCAAGGTCCTCGAGGAAGGTTCATCAGTACGACATTTCTCAAATGTAATCTTGTCATGTTGTTTTCTTCATATCATCACAGCAAATGTGCTTGCAGAAATAAATCACAAACGCAATAATGATAAAAGAAGAACCATGATCATGTTTCAGATATTTGACAAGTGCATGTATAATCTGTTTCTTTTTTTGCAGTTTTACTATGTAAAATATAGAGCTATACAAACAGACCTTATTACAAAACTGAAGGTCTTTTACGTGAGTTTACACAAGTTTAAATGTAGATGCGATTATTTATGTGCACGTAAAAAGTAATTACTAAAAATCACTGCCAATTAGATGGCAAACTGATTTTTTTGGAGGGTGTATAGTGTGTAAACAAGTGTTAATGTGTGTTATCTGAAGAACTATTGGAAGGATTCTCATTGAAGTGTGTGCGCACATTCTTGGCTGCCAGCGGATGAATCCTGTTTTTGTGATTCCCAGACTTTCTCTCGCACCATCGGCAGGTCAAAGTTGAGGTATCTAGTGAAACGTGCACCGGATGGATTGTTTGGCCTTCAAAGTGTTCCCATAACGTTTGTGCAACCTCGTGCTAACATTATGTCAAAGTTGTATGTGTCCAATACTTTGGGAATACATATAAATCTTTCTGATAGCTTTCTGATAGCGTATTTCTTTCTTTGACATGATGGCTAATGTGTGATATTCTTTAGATCCGAGTATTTAAACACTTGGATCTTTCCTTCTTTTAGCGATGTATCGCTAAAACCCAACAGTTTTGTTTTTACATTGTTTACTTCTGCTAAAGTTAGCTACCATACATAGGCTACCAGCTCAGCAGCTAGCAATGGCTTCCTTCACTCCCTCTCCTGCGTTCTCCTCCTCTGTGTGTCTCATGTATAACTATTCCTCTGCCTCCCTCAACGATAACAGCACAGGGAATAAGTGTAGTTCATTTAGAGGCAGCTCTCAGTGATTTAGAAGCACAGCTCCTCCACACCATCGAAGCTCAGACGTTAGCTACATCAGTTAGCCTGCCAGACGTTAGCTTCTGCTAGCTTGTCATAGTAGCCCCCGAGAAGCCGGAAGGCTGGGTAACTGTTTGAAGGAATAATAAGCAGAAGCACACACCAACCTCTTTACCTTTCTAACTGGCTTTCCTCACTCAACTCAGCCTTTTCCACCCTGCGCTGCGCGATAGTGGAATTGTTGATCAGGTGTGGAGACATATGTGTGGACCTCTCATCAAAGCCTATCATGGCGTGACCCCACTGCTGGTATCCATCACTGACAGGCCTGGTGGTTCATCCAGCACGACTCCAAGGCCACGTTTGTCATGCCTCGTCGGTTGTGCTAGGTTTTAGGTTTAAGTCCTGTTTTCCATGTCCGCTTTTATTTTGTAGTAACTGTCCTCTCTCATTTCAGAAACTTCGGAGCCTTTGGCAGGAGAACAACGTTGAAACAAAACCCTGATGGAGAAGATAATATTTTCATGGCAGAAATTGTTCAAGAGAAAAAAAAACGGGGTATATGCAAGTTGCGTGACTCGATCTGTATTTCACTTGAGACGTGAATCTCACAATGTGTCCTCTGCACCTCATTGGCTGTTTAGGATTGTGGTTTTAGTATTCGTATTCGAGGCGGAACATACTTTGCCCGGATGAAGGTGCGTCTGGCACGCCGATAAGGTGGACATCGTTTGTTTCAGGAGAGTAGGCTGCTGCACAAAACGCATTTGCTTGTCAGCTCTCCGATGCTATGCCTGTTACATCACCATCCTAACCCTCCTAAATCCAACACCTCGTATTCGTGCCGTCGACCCCTCCTCCATCTATCACACTGATGCATTGGCAGCCTGCAGAAGGTTACCACGCAAGGCCTCGAGACACCTGGTTTTAGGGATAGCTTTTTCCCACCTGCTAGCCTCCTGCGATGGCCGAGCACTTCCCTCTCATCCCGCTGAGATCTGCCTGTCATCCTCACTGATGGAACGGAGAGTGTTACTCCAGCCAGGTCTCATATCTCTCGCCTGAGGCTCGTTTTCACGTGGCTTGTAAAGATGCCACTCCTATCTCCTATTAATCTTTTCCTCGCAATGTGCAGCAATGCTGGTGACAACATAGATTCAGAGGGATGCTGTTGTAGATTGTAACAATTACACGCAACAGGGCAGAAGAGGCTGCAAGGTGCGATTGTGGAATGCTTCACAACCTTATTGACGCATTTTTATACAAACGTGTTTTTATTAACCTGCCTGACACTCTACGGTTGTTCACTCGGTTGGATTGTGTATTTGTTACCTGTGAGTTGACCCTTTCTGTGTTGTGCGCTGCGTAAGAATCCAGCACGTGACTGCTGTCTCTGGTTCGCTCGTTCTTTGAAGCCGTCGGCCGACACCTCGGGCTCTTGAGGTTGTCGATGACACGCATGTTCAGCAGACAAAGTGCCCGGACCACCCTGGCTTTAGGTGTCCTGACCTTGGAGGTTGGCTGTGAAAAATAACAACACAAGGGGGAGAAAGAATGCCTCCGGGGGTGCTCACGGGGTCAAGCTGTTGCCCCCGGTTGGGTTGAAGTTCAACGTGTCTCGTGAGCTCCTCGCGGGTTACGTAAAAAAAGACAAAATGCAAAAGAGACAAATTTAATACACTCTAGAAGTTTGTTTGGGTCTCACTTTGTGTGTTGTAGATGCAGAGAAGGACACTGTTTCACAAGTTCGATGAGTTGAATCACTGGAGGCCGAGCACCCAAATTCACTTAACCCTCCTGTTACCTTCAAATTTACTAACATATTTGACCCTTGGGGTCAATTTGACCACAGCAATTAAAACCTCCAGAACATTATTAGAATTAATATTGCTTCCCAAGTTTAAGTGTCACTTTAAGTTTGTTTGTTGACTACCTAAATAGCCCTTTAAATAAATACAAAGGTTGATATTTCTTATATGTTTTACACCTGGGGATAAATGTATAAGTTGTGTATAGGACATTGAAAAGGGTTTTCCAATTGTGCCCAATAAATTAGGAAAATTCATGAAATATGAAGCAAAAAGAAATGTTGTTAAATCCATTGATCTGAAGCCTGCCGTGAAAAACGTATCATGCCGTCCAATCCCATATCAAAGAAAAACAAAATAGCAGCAATGCCATCTCTCTGTTCGTGACATTCTCGCGAAACGGTGATAGATTTACAGCAACTTCTTTTGCTTTTCAGCTATTTGAGGTATCTGTTAAACAGATTGTTGCATTGATTTCTGGGAAGACAGATGGCGGCACGCATGCTTCAAGACGACTGAAGGAATGAAGAATTGTTCAGCTCGGTAGATCAAATTCAGGATGGTTATGTCCTTAGGGTACATTTTTATTGCGCGTAGGTGCATACGATCTCACAGACATATTTTTCAGTAGCTTTGTTTTTTTCGTTCTGGGCATAGTTGAAAGTAGATCAAATAGCTTGAGATGTTTGAATATGAGACAAAAAAAGGAATAAATTCTGCCAAAGCAATGAGACAAACCTTGATAAATATGTCTGCCTTGTTTATAAACCGTAAGCTCGTTATTGCGGACAACATTACGTCCAATTGGGAAAAATTGCCAATTTCCAAGACAATGAAAATCTTCAAGACAACAACAAAGACAAATGTTCTGCAACCCATTTTACTGAACACATTTGACCTAATCATAATGTGTAGATGGTTTATTGGCTTTTTCTCTTTCCCTCTGTACTCATTCTCCTGCAACCCGGCCGCCTCAGCAGCCTCTGGCCTTCTAAGCAATCACCGTTTGACGTGATTGACACGACAGGATGGTGTACATTTCATTGTTGAGAATTTTAGAGCCCTTGGCCTCGTGAACCCTCAGCGATTAGTGGTACGTCACCCTTCAGCCATTCTTGGTGGCACAAGGCTGGATTAGCAACTAGTCAAAGCGGGCCACTGCCCCGGGAGACCCAAAAAACACGATGTCAGTGACACAATTAAAATAAATTAGAATTAGACCATCAACTGTGATGGGTCCTGCTTCTCGTTGTTCACAAATCAAAAAACATCAAAGGCAATCTTTTTATTTATTTGTATTTCTGCGGCTTAAATATAAGAAACTAAATCCCCCCTTTTTTTTAAAAGACGTTTTGGAAAGCCAACTGTGTCCACCATCTGTGCCTTGAGAGTGTCCGCGAAATTGTTGACCATGCGGCAACCCTTTACGGTGCTATACATTCCCACGTCGGAAAGTGTTTGAAGTGTGTACTCCGATGACCTCGGGGTCACCTACCACCCAGAAGGGCTACGCAGTTATGCTGACCATGTCGATGTTTAAATAAAAAATGCTGGCAATCAGAGATGGACGACGGAAAGGAGACGGAGGGAGACAATTGGGGGAAGGAGCGCTCCTTGAGCCACAGTCAGATGGGAGATAGCTAAGTGATGTGTGTGTATGTGTGTGTGCAGAGACTTCAAATGTGTTGAGTGTGTTATCGTTTCTCCTCGCCGCTGGACGTCCAGTACCTCCCCTCGCGGTGTGTCGTCAGCGGTTTATATCAGGGTCTGGCTGGAGCTGCGACTGAAAATGGGAGGAAATCTGATCCATATGGTGGCACTATAAAGCTCACGGACGAGTTTCAGGCTCCATCAAAACTGGCTCGAGGCTTCATCTCTGCTCCTGACCGGCAGCATCCTCTCACTACCTGACCGCTGAGCTCTGAACTGCTCACCTTGTCCCTCAGGGTGCCTCAGCCACCGTCGTCAAAGCTGATTCATCTCGGAGAAGTAAGTCCGTCCCCTGGTTGGAAAGTGTTGGGTTAAATGTAGACGAGTTACGGACGACTGTATTACAAGACGAGTACGATGCGGTCCGATGATCTGTTGTGTTTTTCATGTGCGTGTATGAAGTATGAATGAGTAATTATGCATCTCATTGTGTTGCCTCAGACATGAAGACCCTCGCCACGGTTACTCTCTTGCTTTTGCTCTCGGGAATCTGGTGTCAGAACAACCCAAGTTCTAAAGCTGGTGGCAAGTCCACCAAGAGGTCTGGTGGGAGCCAAGGAGGGGATGCTCACCAGTCCCCCCCCGTAGTGGATCAGACTCCTGGAGCAGCTGGAAGCACTAGAGGCACCGGAAGCTCTGGCAACTCTGGAAGCTCTGGAAGCTCTGGGACCATTGGGAGCTCTGGGAGCACTAGAGGCACCGGAAGTTCTGGCAACTCTGGAAGTTCTGGAAGCTCTGGGACCATTGGAAGCTCTGGGGATTCTGGAAGCACTAGAGGCACCGGAAGCACTGGGAGCTCTGGAAGCTCTGGAAGCACTGGAAGAACTAGAGCCACCGGAAGCTCTGGGAGCTCTGCAAGCACTGTAAGCGCTAGAGGCAATGGGAACTCTGGGAGCTCTGGAAGCTCTGGAACCGCTAGAGGCACTGGGAAATCTGGAACAACTGGAAGCACTAGAGGCACTGGAAACTCTGGGATCTCTGGAAGCTCTGGGAACTCTGGAAGCACTAGAGGCATTGGGAACTCTGGATCCACTGGAAGCACAAGAGGCACTGGGAACTCTGGAAGCACTAGAGGCACTGGGCGCTCTGGGAGCTCTGGGAGCTCTGGAGGCTCTAGAGGCACAGCTGAAGCTGGTCGGGAGGGCGCCGCAGGAGCTCGAGCAGCCGGCCAACAGACGGAGGACATGAGGCTGCACTTCCTCAAGAACAAGCAGGTCACATGTAACGACGGGACCGCGGCCGGGTGAGACGTTCACGATGTTCTGCTTTCTCTTTCCCGAGGAGGAAATTATGAGATGTTTGTCATTTGCTGTCTGTTTGCAGATAACAGTGATTTCAGAACGTCCGTGTGTCCATACACGGCTGCTTCATCTCCTCCCCATCTCCTCATCCCTGTTTATTTGGGGTTCTGCAGGTTTTACCTAAAGGAGTTCAGAGGAAGTCGCCGATGGCTGTTATTTCTGGAAGGTGAGTTAAAAAGAAAGCCAACTGGTTAAAATAAGTCCCCAAAGGTCAGCTGGTTTTGGCGCGATGCCCCCATTGGAATTTTGATGGGGATGTCATCTTGTCCCCTCGTCTTCTGTTATTACTCAACTTTTTTGGGTTACTGCCTGTCACTTTAATAGACTTTGAATGGGGGAAATGTATGTGTAGTGTCGTCCAGTTAGATGTATGTACGGCATCGCATTTACAAAACAATAAGCATTTTAACTGGAATTTCTTGAACAGGATATATGATTTATTGGTGTATTATTATAAGCAAGAGAGTGTAATTATGTTTAATTTGGACGTCAAACCCCTTTGCACATCAAAGCAAATCAACAAATCAGGTGCTGATATTTTTCATATTAAAGGAATAATTTATCTTTATCGCCCATCTCTGAGAAAAAGAAATAGTCTCGTCAGCAGACCGCTACAGGTGCATTCCTTTCCCTTCTCCATTCCTCAAAGGCCTCTATGGTAGGCTAACAATGTGCCTGATGTGAATGTCTAATATTAGTCTCTATTATTTGTAGGCGGCTGGTGCTGCCACAGCAAAGATACCTGCGATGCCAGGTACCAAAATATACCCAGACTCATGAGCTCATCGGAGTGGCCACAAACAAAAAGAGGTCAGCGTTGCCTTGTTGTACGATGCATGACGTCCGGTCCCCGTGATGTTGCTCGTTTTAACCTTCTGTGAGACACATGTGACGTGTGTGTGTTCTTTGATTTTTGCATTTACAGGAACTGGAATATTGTCTTCTCAAGCGCAGGAAAACCCACATTGGCATAATGCAAATATTGTGTAAGTGCTTGAGTCTCCTCACCGTGTCCTCTGGTGGCGACTGGTATCACATGCAGAGAGTCTTTGTTACCTTCGCATCGAAAATGCGAAAGGTTATGTTTTGATTGCCGTGTATTTATTTATTTATTGGTATGCGTGTTACTCGCATAAGTCAAAAAGTAATAGACCGAATCACATGAATTTTGGTTGGATGATTGGTTATTATCCGGGGACCATTTGATTAGATTTTGGCATTGATTGGGTCAAAGGTCAAGCTCAAGGTCATGAAAAGGTCAACATCCTCTTTTTACCATAGTGCGGTCAATTTCTATCCAATTGGCATGCAACTAATGCCAAAATGTTCACAATTCAATGCCCAACCTTGTGATATGTGAAGGTATCCGTTTAAGTTTGTAAATGGTTGTGAGACAGAGACTCCCCCCCCCCCCATGTATCAGCTCATGGCTCATGACAGCTAGAATATTGTTTTTTAGTTACTTTTAGCCCGTACAGCACCTTTTATTTTTTTTTAATTAAAAGAAAACTCCCTGCTTTGTCTGGAAGACGGTGGCGATAGTGATAAAGTTGCAGTCTGTAAAACCAAAAGAACGAGACTAAACATGTCTAAATGACAAAAGAGACGCCCTTCATCGAGGAGACGTTGGGTTGTTTTGACGGCCTCACGCTTTCTTCGAACAAATGTTGATTGTCTCTTTCCCTGCAGATTCATCCCTTACTGCTCCAGTGATGTATGGAGTGGCACAGGGGTTGCCCCGACCCCTCCTCCAAGGCCCCGGCAAGGCCGCGAGAAAGACAGGGATAGAAATACTAATGCGAGTAAGTTTTCATCAGATCCTTCAAGTTTCTTCTTCTTCTTCCCCCTCCATGTGTCGTATTCTGCTCCTAGTCATTTGATGTGTGTATTTGTTATCAGCGGAGTACACCTTCATGGGATCCCTGATTATCCGCGAGGTCGTCAAAGACCTCATCCCCAAAGGAATCAAGCAGGCCAAGGTTGTCATGCTGTCTGGCACCAGGTGAGTTTGTTTTATCGCTCTACAGCCGACCACTTTTGGACACGAGCCTGCATCCTCTGGACCATCTGGACCATCTTCATGCCCGACATCAAAGCCAGAGACGCTCTATTGTGGCTGCTTCCTCCTGTCAACAATAAAGACATAATGTCTATTAAAGGGCCTCGCCAGCACTCTGCGAAGACCTAAAACGAGATCCACTGTCTAGCTGTTATCATGATACCCCATACACAAATGGCCTCACTATTGATTGATCGATTCTCCCGCAGTGCGGGGGGAACGGGTGTTTTGCTGAACATCGAGCGGGTAGCCGGTCAGCTGGAGCAGCTCGGCGCGGCAGACGCTCAGGTCCGAGGCCTCGTGGACTCGGGGTGGTTTCTCGAGAGCAAACAGCCGAGATCGCCCAACTGCCCCGAGACTATTTCCTGCTCGCCTGAAGATGCCATCAAGATCGGACTCAGGTTAGGTCATGCGTTCTTCAGTCAGCCCATAGGGATTGTAAAAACACATCCAGAGGCCAGATACACGAAACATCTTAACTTTTGCCAGAACAAATATAACGGTCCTTCTCATATTCGTTTTTTACCTTCGCATTGAAAATGCGGAAGGTAATGTTTTGATCGCCGTGTATTTATTTATTTGTATGGGTGTTACTCGCATAACACAAAAAGTATTAAACCGAATCCCATGAAATTTGGTGGGATGATTGGTTATTATCCGGGGACCATTTGATTAGATTTTGGGATCGATCGAGTCAAAGGTCAAGGTCAAGGTCGTGACAATGTCAAAATCTGCTTTTTACCATAGCACGGTCAATTTTATCCAATTAGCATGCAACTAATGCCAAAATGTTCATAATTCAATGCCCAACCTTGTGATATGCGCTCTACCGATTGCCCATTCTAGTTTGTATTGTGTATTTATTTGTATTGTGAAAGCGACTGAGCAATATAAGTGTTTGTATTGAAGGTGTGTGTTTCTTTTAGGTTGTGGAACGGGGTTGTACCCGACAGATGCCGGCAGCTCTATAAGAGAGGAGAGGAGTGGCAGTGCTTCTTTGGGCACAAACTGTACTCGACCTTGACCTGTGAGTGCTGGCTGGGGGCCTCCTAGGGGGATCATGATGAGTGGAGTGACTTGAAAACACACCTGTTCAGCACCTGGTGCGAAGAACTCGTCCTGTGTTGTTGCTGCTTGCAGAGAAACACACCTGGCGGTATATCACACATCCAGGTCCCTGGTACTCTGGGTCAGAAACAGAAATAGGCTGGTCCACATGAGGAAGAAAAAAACACACCAGGAACAGAGCGAACATATTAAAATTAAATCATGATAGAATTGAAAACTCAACCATGAACGGACTTTACTCCAGAATATTTTTATTTTAAGGCAACAATGCCTTAATTAGAGCAACGCTGATGAGAGCCAAACAAATACATTTCAAAACAACATATTTGCTTTTAGTAAAACTTAAACAATGAGTTTATATAAGGTATAAAGCTCCATAGAGCTGAGGGGAACAGTAGTGACCCGCTTCTCATTGCACATATAGCCATCTGACCCATTATTTGCATGAATATGTTGATTAGAGCAGTGGTTCTCAAATGGGGGTACGTGTACCTCTGGGGGTACATGAAGGCACTCCAGGGGGTACGTCAATTATAAGATATATATATATATATATATATATATATATATATATATATATATATATATATATATTTATTATTTTATTTTATTTTGTATTTATATATATATATATATATATATATATATATATATATATATAAATTAGGATCCATTAAAAAATCCTTTAAAAATTTTAAATATTCAATGATATACATACGTGTAAGTTCATAAACTGAATTGAATATATTTTATATATACATATATATACATATATATATATATATATATATATATATATATATATATATAAAATTAGGATCCATTAAAAAATTCTTTAAACATTTTAAATATTCAATGATACAAACTGAATTGTATATATTTTATATAAAATCAGACACTGATGACACAACGATGTGTGTAACAAATACAAGTTCAACCCAACATGCTTTGCACTGGGTACTTGGCTGAATGAAATATTTGACAGGGGGCACATCACTGACTCGAGGTGGAGGACCACTGGAGCATCTTTCAAACTGAACTGTTTCCCCTGCAGCGCCTCTGTTTGTCGTGCAGTGGCTGTTCGACGAGGAGCAGCTGAGAGTGGAGAACATCTACATGGGGGGACAGAGTCTGTCTGAGGAGCAGTGGCACTACATCCAGAACCTGGGCCGAGAGCTCAAGATCTCCCTGAGAGACGTCACGTAAGAAAACTGACATTTAATAAATCAAATAAGCACCATGTTCAAATTAAAGATGGACCGGATTTCGAGAGATGTCCGTATTCTTCTTTTTTGGGGTGTTTTTCAGGGCGGTGTTTGCTCCGTCCTGCCTCTCCCACACAGTGATTACCAGAAGGTAAGCCTGGATACATGCGACTCCATTTGAATGCACGTTCATCCATTCCTCCCTCACGTTATCCTCAAATCTACTCGTAGTCATCTCTACCTGGTGAGCTCGTGCTGCTTTTGTTTTAATCTGCTCGTTCATCACGCCGCATTCTTCACATCACCAAAATGCCATTTCACACTTTCCCTCACCGTCGGTACACCCTTGAACACACTCATTATTTAGCCGCACGGAAAGATATATTGACGGGTCGGTGCTCGGTTTACAGAGTCAGGCTGCGAGGTTAGCCCTCCTGTTACCTTCAAAGGTACTAACATCTTTTACCCTTTTTTAACCACAGCAATTAAAACCTCCAGAAAATTATTAGAATTAATATTGTTTCCCAAGTTTAAGTGTGAAGTACTTTATGTTTGTTTGTTGACGACCTATATAGCCTTTTAACCTCTGTGAGGTAACACGTGCTGCAATAATATGTTGCAGAATAATTTAAAACTCAAAGGACTAATACCACGTACTGCTTTTAAATATAAAATGAAAGAAATGAAGGCAGGTTTCCAAAAATGTCCATTAAATTAACTCTGTTATGTCACCGTCTCATAACTTTTAATTTCTTTTAACTCGCCTTGTTCTGTGTTTTTTTGCTTGTAACTACGTTATTTCTTATGTTGCTGCCTTTCCATTCCAGGTTAATCTCGATGGGATTCACCTGGTTAAATAAAGGTTTAAATAGAAAAAGTTCACCTATATATGGAAACCGTTTTATACTCTGCAGGTGCATGAGCGAAAGCCAAATAAAATATCCAAAAACATCCCGAGCTGCAGCCTGGTTATCATGCATCTATAACTTTCTAAGGATAAATAAAAGGTTTAAATAATAATAATACAAAATAAAATGATGAGCCAAAAGTGACCAAAGCAAACTGCAAATCCTGTGATCAGACCCATCATTAATGACACTTTCCTGGTCTTTACTTTGCTTTCTGTCCCTTTTTCTTCTTCTTTCTCTCACCTTTGCCCATGTTTATTTCTAATCCCTATAACTTCCTTGTCTTTTCATTTCTTCCAGCAACTGGATAAGTTTCCACGTGAAAGGCACCTCTCTGCCCCGGGCGCTGCACTGCTGGGACCGGAGTCTGGAGGCGGCCCGCCACAACAGAACCCCCCCAGCCAAAGGCTGCCCTTTCCACCTGGTGGACTCCTGCCAGTGGCCCCAGTGCAACCCCACCTGCCCGGCCCTGGTGGACCGCGCCACGCAGCAGGAGCTCACCTTGCTCCAGATGATGGTCGCCATGGGCCTCGACCTCCAGAAGCTGGGCCTGGATCCCCACGGAGACGCAGAGTCTCTAGCCAGCATCGTTACTCGCAACGGTGGCTAAATGTAAAATAAAGTGTATAGAAGCTCGAGCTATATGCAAAAAAAAGCTTAATAGAAGAAATAATGTGTTGAAATTGTAATGTAACCATCGAATTAGTGCAGGAATCGTCTCGTGCTGCTCAGCATTCCATTGTGTGCTTCATGTGTGTGTTAGTGTGGTGACCGGCGGTGGTGGCACTGGGTCGGAGTGGTTTGGCCGTCCCTCTACTGGACACGAGGGGGAACTGCGCCTGGGTCCAACTCAAAGGTGTTTGAGTTGTGCTGGTTGAATAATTTTGATGGCCACAGGTACTGACGGCTCTCTTCTTCAACACACTCATCGCCATCCCTCTACAGGAAAATCAAACTTCGGAGCGTAGCAGTAGGATGATGTTTAATGAATAGAGGCTCCTTCAGAAATAGCAGCACCTGTTGCTTTGACATGAAAAATAAACATTTGCACACACTATACTATCGTAGGTTAACATTTTAATACGCTTTAAAGAAAGATGTATGTACTGGTAAGTACTTTCTACCAAACAGTCGATAGTTTTCATACAATATCAGTTATTCATGTGCCAACTTTTGATTATTCTGATTTGGATTCAGATTAACCTGAGAGTGTTTTTTCAAAAGTTCAAAAAGACACTGATTGTGATTTCTGTGACTTAGTTTTGGTTTCCCGCTCCCGATGGTGAATGTGCACAGGGTTCTTCTGTAAAGGCCGGCAGGAGTTCAACTATTTAGAATGTGCCGTCTGCATTAAATTAATATAATCGCCTTGAAAACAAACAGCGCTGTGGTTATTTACCGCTCAGTGGTCAGGAGTAGACCACGAGGGACATGCATGGACATATGTCAGGCTACGCATTGCAATCCTGAATAGTTCTCAATATTTGCAACTTATGGCTTCTTTCTCAAATGGTGTGCATGGCAAGGCATTTTCAGATGTGACTGTAACTGTGTGTTATATTTTCATTGTGGTGCAGTAATAACAAATGATAATAATGTGACAAGAATTGTTCCTGCTGTTCAGAAGCATCACACTGATTTGTTGCTCATGTTGAAACAGGGAATAAAGATTTTAATTGGCTCTGACAACAATGACTTCTGTTTGTTTGATTCTCTTCATTTTAATACAGTTGTTTGAGCTATTTATTTTTGACATTTGTATTTAGTTTCATTGTAAACTAATATTGATTAATCATCGCCTACTTATAGGTTATATTTTGATGTGTTAGAAGAGTTTTCTTATGATCATTTTAGTTTAGTTAAATACATTGTGATGGTTTAAATGCATTTAGTTTTAGGATTGGTTCACTGGGCACACGTGGTTATATGTAGGTGTGGGTAGCTTCAGGACCTCTTCTGGTTTACAGATCCTCTCCGCTTCTTAGCTATTTTCATTTTTCATTTCATTTTTATTTTTATTTTTCCATCCCACTGTCTTTTTGGCCATACAAGCCCATTGCACAGACTGGTTTATTTATAGCATTTTGCACTATCCTCGTGGATATCAACACTCAATAAATGCACACTAATATCTGTAAATTCTGTATACACCCTACTCCCTGTGTACATGTTCCCCTATGTGTATTGTTGTTATACTATGATAAGTTGTGTATGTATGTTTGTGAGTTAAATTAAGCTACTGGTTGACCTAAATTTCCATCGGGATTAATAAAGTATCCATCTATCTATCAAGAAATTGTGCTTTTGGAAAAAAAAACACAAAACAAAGACCCCCTAATCTACAATTATTATTGGAAAATAAAAGGAGAACATTCAACGTGTCCACTTTCCTTTGCTACCAAATGACAAGATCATATCCTCTTTTTTTCCACTGGAATGTACTAGGCATAGAGCAATGAATAGGCTTGTTTTTTAAATGCTGAACATTAATATTTGTTTGCCCTCAACAGGGAATATTGCTCTGGTTGACAACATGTTAATATGATTGTAAAATATATTATGCATGGTAATAGATACAGACGTATGCATGCAATTGTACACCCATACTCCTGGGAGGCGCTGCTTTAAATTCGACACATATTTGGCAAATCCTGCACGTACACCGGGTTGCAAATATTTCGCTTTTTCCTAAAAAACTATTTTTGGAAGCCACATTACCGGAAAACATGTAATGTGCAAATATAGTCTTAACCGTTCTTACACGTGCACAGCGGGTGTGCAGCGCGTTTCTCATCGCAAACATAAACACAGAGATTAAACGGCGGCGTCGTTCATCTCAACGTAAAAAAAAGTCTTGGATTTTTTCCCATAATGCACCGCGGTTCGCATCCACTTCCTCTTTCCGCCATATTGCAGAACCGGTAAGATGCCTGATTCCACCGCCACTCTCAATCTTTAAAGTATCTTAAGCATCTGAATGTCATATGTTCCATTTATGTGATCATCTCGAAGCTAAAGTGCGTACGAATGATTTTTTGTCATTATCGCTTAGATTAACGATACGAATTTAACACAAGTGGACTACCAACGGTCGCCGAAGCGGTCCCTCTGCTCGGCCCTGGGAATCGGTGCGTTCAGGGTCGCCTGGAACTGTTAGCTTTGAACCCGCGGAGTGTCTTTTTACTCCAAATAAACGAGACGCAACACGTTCTCCCTAGAAATGCGAGTGTAATATCTGTTGTCCGAGCTCGACACGTCGGTGGACACTATCTGGGCGCTGGGGAGGGATGCTTCGCTACTTTGCTAACGTAACGTAGTCGGCTAGGTATCGTTAGCTTCTCTGTGCTCGTGAAGGACCGACCATGCTTTGTTGGAGTCGTTCTTATTTGGTGTTACTCGGAAGAAATTGAGAGCTGCACCGACTCTGCGTTAAATTCGGCTCGAATCTGGAAAAATAGCCCCCGGAACTCGCCAAATATTAGCCTAGTTGCTAATTACCTGTGAGAAATTCCCTCGACGTGCAAAGGGCTTCACAATACTTTGCTCTTTGGACTTAATGTGCATGTTCTTCACTTGTATATTAATTTCCAATATTTATAATGACGGTCATACGTCATCTTTGGTGTCGTATGGAGTGTGATGCTCCTTTTTTAAGTTAAAAGTTAAACGCTCTTCATCTCGGGTTCATAAATCCACGTTGCGAACACAATGTTTCCTCTCCATAGAGAGTGAAGCAGTGTGTGATACCACTGTAACGAAGTGGGTTGTGCAACCTACTGTTCACATACAGTGGATGTGGAGCTATGCACAGCATAGTTTAACTCTCCCACACACTCACACACATACTCTAATCATCTCATGTCTCTTATTTGTCTGCAGGCATCATGGTGCGCATGAACGTTCTCGCGGATGCTCTGAAATGCATCAACAATGCTGAGAAGCGTGGGAAACGCCAGGTCCTCCTCAGGCCCTGCTCCAAGGTTATTGTGCGCTTCCTAACCGTCATGATGAAGCACGGTGAGTGACCGCATGTCTTCAGGTGTGTTTTTGGTATTAAACGAGGCTAATGTGGCCATGTGGCAGTGCTTTGTTCTGTGCATTGTGTACGGTTGTAAAGCTGGATGCACCTGACCTCACAAACGAGTCGGTGAATTATCAACGTCCAGTCGGGGCAACCTCCCTTACTCGGGACTGTACTATGTTTCCCCCTGTATATTTAGTATTTATTTTCATTGATGCTCTGATGTGCGCCGCCTCTGTGATTTTTGAAATTACCCCTCTGGGACAAATAAAGGAATTTTATATTAAATCCAGCAGAATTTATTTTGCTGACCTGGTGACTTGAGCCACACTGCTTGATTACAGGTAACGGTATACTCACTCTTCTTGTCATCTGTTCCTCCAGGTTACATTGGTGAGTTTGAGATCATTGACGACCACAGAGCTGGCAAAATCGTCGTCAATCTCACAGGCAGGCTGAACAAGGTAAATGTCTTTGTTGATCCAGCTACACCGATGGGTGTACGATAATTTCACTTAATGCAATGTTTTATTTGTCTGGCTGCGTACAGACTTAACATGAATTACACTACAAATTAAACATAAGTTATTGATTTTAAAGAGTGCCTTGTTTTCAAAGTGGTTAATGCAACAGGGGAACGCTCGAGTGTTCAGATGGTGCATCTTGCAGTGTGTTAATGTGTTTTTTTTTTTTTGTCTTTCAGTGTGGTGTGATCAGTCCACGTTTTGATCTCCAGCTCAAGGATCTGGAGAAGTGGCAGAACAACCTGCTGCCATCAAGACAGTTTGGGTGAGAATTGTATTCACTGACCTTTGTGTATTTTTAAAATATGTTGTGTGCAATAACTCAAACCTGAACGATGGCATTGATGTAGTGCTCGACCTTAAATCTGCCAGTCTTGCTCAGAGTGGGCTTTGTTTGCAGCTCATCTTGTCTGCTAGATGCTTTCTTTTGCTATGTGGGCCTTTGGAAATAAGTTAATTTAATTTTCTCTCGATATTTTAAGATATTTCTAATGATTTTGTGCTCAGAATCCCAATTTGCTGTATATTGGAATAGTTTTGAATGTAGAAACACTTGGAGGGCAGGTTGCTCTGTTTTTATTGCTCTAATGACCGTATAGTCATTTGTAACCAGATTACATCATATTATCTTAGAAGGCACGAGTTGCTCGTCAGCCGCTGCATCGATCTGTTAGTGGGTCACTCAGCTGTACATTTCAGTGCCGGTTTTCCTGTGCTTTCCCAAACTGGAAAATATAAGGACCGCATCTAAATTAATAACATTACTTAACACACCATAAAGATGTATTTCTACTGCATGTCTAGCGTCATGCAGAAACGTGATCGGACCAGATCGGATATAACATTATTTTCATAATGATGGGAAATCCCATTGATAAAACATTTTATATTTAGGCTGTTTCTGAGATTGGAGTGAGGTTGCTTCATGAAGAACTTAAACCATAGACATATTATATTTGGGGCCAGAGCAGAAGGCCTATTTTACATTTGTTTACTAATAGTTGGGGCTAGGGTTGACGCCTCTCTCCCGTATTGGTGCCGTCCCAAATGTTAATTGCCATACACGTTTCAGCGCAATCTGTTAATTGGTTAAGAATTGTCAGAACGTCTAAAGAGCGTAAACGCTTGAGGTTTCAGCAAACAATCTGGATGTGGTGAGGCAATTAAACTGCTGTCACAAACGCAGACTGTCTTTAACAAAGCAGAAATAATTATGTAAACATCAAATCTCCAGGAAGAGGCGTTTCTTTGTTTTTGTGGCGGCCCGTTACCTTGAATCGTTGTTGGTGTCTCCGCTGTGTTCCAAACAAAGACGACAACGATGCTGCGTGTTTTCCACGACCCTGCGGCCACGTTCAAATTACTTTAGCAAAACCTGTTGACTACTGTAAAAAAGTCGTTTTCATGTTTCTAGGAAGCTTTGAGATTCACCGTGTTGACGATGAACATTTAGTTTGCTCCGTCGGTCAAAGACGCCACGAGTTGGACGTTTTCTCCTGCGTGCAGCGATGCTCTAAAACATGTTCACTTCCTGTTTCCACTGAATTACACGAGATGAATCAACATTATACTTTTGAAGTGGACCTGATAAATTGATAACGTATAGCGTCAAAAAATAGCCAAAGCAATGGAAAAATCACACGACTCAAAATGGCTGACCTCTGGTACAGCTTAGTGCTTAGTCCCAAGAGGTTTACATTTTATTTGTTGCAAATTTGTAGCGTGCACTAAATTGCCCCTCTTTAAGGATTAAAATGGTAGCATACAACATTTGGGACAGTAACTGCTGGGTTTTGGTGTGTTTTGTGCATTTCAAGCCCCAAACGCACGTCTTGTTGGCGGGAGTACAGCAAGGTTTTGCTAAGTTTTAATCGGTACGTTTTTTGCAGTGTACTGAACACACTAGAAGTCTATCTGATGATTTACGACGGAAATCACACAACATTCAAAATGGCCGACTTCCGGTACAGTGCAAAGCATCGTCCCAAGAGATTTTCTTTTTTAGTTTGTCTTGCAAACGCTTACAAAGTTTCATATGTAGCTCTGGTGCTGCATAAATTAATATATTTATATGTATTGAGCCAAACTGCCATTAGCTGGTGTTTTTTCCCTATGCGGCATCAAGATGGTAAATGTTTTCTGCATTTTCTTGCACGTTTTTCTTACTTACTAGTTTTCTGGTTCCACCAAACTAGAAAACACTAAATAACAACATGTGTGCAAATCTATAACCAATCTGCCCGGAGCTAGATGACTGTCATCTCCCTCTGGGTACGACATGCAGTCCGATCTGCACTAAACGCCACTATCTTCCACATCCTGTTGGCTAATTACTCCACCTCACATCCTCTCTTCAAAATAGATTTTCATAACTGTTATTGATTGGAAAAACTTAATAAAAAGCTAATTAATTGCAAAAAGAGTAGACAGGCTTCGTACGGTCATAGGAAGTCATGGAAGTCATGGAATTTTAAAATGGTCATTTCCAGGCTTGGAAAAGTCAGGGAAATCATAAAAGTTTTGGAAAAATCATGGAAAATTGTTAAAATCAAATGTTCATTTACGCAGAGTTTGAAATATATATTTTTTAAAGACTCAAAATATAAGCCAGCGACGGCTCTCAATACGCAAAATGTACAGTTTTCATGTTTATACCGAGATTTCAGTTTGTGGAAATTTGAGTTAAAGTCATGGAAATCCATTGGTCAAAATGTAAGAACCCTGAGTAGAGGTTGTGGTTTTCCGGTGTGATATAGATGTGTGTGTGTTGACCCTTTATAACTTTAATTGTTTGTGACGGATTGAGTTTCTCTCTCGCTGCCGGGAGCTGGACTTGGTGATTAACGAGCTGCCGGTTGTCTCCTCAGATACATCGTGCTGACCACCTCGGCCGGCATCATGGACCACGAAGAGGCCAGACGGAAACACACAGGAGGCAAAATCCTTGGATTCTTTTTCTAAAATGTAAAGAACTGCAAATAAAAAAACGACAGGTGAAAACTGGAAGTCTGCTGTGTTTTTTTTATTGTATCCTAAGTGGTGACTTTTGAAAGGAATGCAGCTTCATCAGTTAACTGACGTTCTTAAGACATAAATCCTCGTAGAACATCGAGCTGGATTGCATTTTTATTACTGGAACACCTGGAACAGCTTTTGACTTTATACTCATAAATACAGAATAGACGCATGTAAAACACATTCATGCATTTTATTTGACGGAACATGAACAACAATTGGTTGAGAGTAAACGTTAAACTAGAATCTTCTGTTCATTAAAATATTTCTGCTGTGCAGGTTTTCGATCAAATTCTTGGCAAAAACATCTTTGTAGAGCAGAAAATATTCATTTAAACTTCTATTTTGATGTGCAAGCTGTGACTAAACTCAAAAGCCATTATTTGGAACACATAAGGAAATGCAAAATAAATACTTGAGCTTGGTAGAAAACTTTTTCCTCTTCAATTATTCAACGAGGACATGGGATGTAAAGAGAAACGTTTCGTGTCCCACCTGAGGAACGCGTTTATCGGTCCTGTGACTGCAGCTGTTGAGCCAAAAGAACACGGAGCGAGATGTCCGTTGAGACCGCAGAACCATTAGAACCGACACGAGTTCCCTCGTCCACGAGCCACCTGACCGGAGAGGACGGCGGTCACACCTCCACGCCGACGTCCCATGATGCCGCTGGGCGCCCAGCAGCCATTAGGCCGTCTTTGTAAAAAAAAAAACATGTTGACCTTTTCTGGGGGTCCTCTTGTGTATTTTGTCTCATCCCCAACCTCTGAAGAGAACAAGGCTGCTAATGCAACAGCTCTGTTCAAGTGGACACACACACACACACACACACACACAGAGCGCCGGCCCCTCGGGTTCACAGCGCTCGAGGCGGCCGCGTAAAAGAAATAAGAAAACAAACTGTTCTGCTTTTAAACTCCGAGACATCAGAAGAGCTTTTCTCGCTCCGTCAGGAGTGACATTTTAAATGTAACACGTGAGGTCGGCTACAAGTGAAGCGGTTGATCAGATGGCCGGTAAACGGTTTGATCGGAGTTGTATCTTAAGTGGCGAGGTTAAGTAAACTATCAAAGAGCATCAACTAAAAGAAGCAGAGCCACGTCTTATTGACTGATTTGTTTATCTTGGGAGTTTAACGTCTGTCTGGGACCTTGAAAAGCCTCGAATGCCTCTCTCTCATTCATGTTGTTTTTCTCCCCCCCCCCCCCAGTAAGACAAATGACCTTTACCAGAATTCATTCCAGACTCCAGAAGAAAGACGCTCCTCTGGGGAGATATTTGTAAAAAATCGGTTATTAAAAAAAACCCATTTCTTTCTTTGGATGTTGGCATTTACAGATACCCTTTCAAAGGGGTAGCATCTTATATTTAAATGTGTCACAGCTCGTATCTTAAAAGTACAGATATTAAATGAAAGAACTTTGAAATATCAAGGAGGAATGTAAGTTCCCGAAAGTATGACGAATATTTAAGATTAAGAATTCTTGGTAATTCTGATTAAGTGCCACCTTTACTGTAGCACCCTTACATTATGCACAATGTGGTTATTTTTTTCAAACTTTGTCCATGCTTTGTTGCACGTGTCTTTAGCTGTATTGTTGTGTATTTTAATTTTCGTTGTGTATTTTATTCAGTAAATCATTGCGATACAATTTTATTCTATATAATATATCAAACAGAAAGACTGAAAAGCTATAGGTAGAAGCAAAAATGATTATATATTCCTATCCTAAATTATTATTAATAAATAAATCAGATAATTAATATAAAATATAGAAAAAGAATAAAGAAAAAAAATATATATATATACATATATATATATATATATATATATATCTTCCATATACGCTTTAATCACACGTATAACCCTCACAACTTGTTTTATAAATAATCCTTTTGAAAAAACAAAATTAGTTTGAAAAAAACAAAATTAGTTTGAAAAAACACAAAATTAGTTCAACATAAATGGAAATAAGTATTCATATTTCCATTTATGCATATGGAGAGCAACAGAACGAGAAGTCAACTTCCTTGTCTGTATTCACATACTGTACAAAAAAGCTGCTCCGGATTCACAATTCAAAATTTTTGGTCCATAAGTTGAAAATGAGAGAATGAAAAGAGCCCCAAAAATTCTGTTTTTTAGTATAAAGAAAATGTAATTAATAACTAGAATGGGCACTCGGTAGAGCGCATACCTTCGCATATCGCAAGATTGAATTATGAACAATTTGGCAGTAGTTTCACGCAAATCAGATGCCAATTAACCGAGATATCGCAAATTTACGGTTTTCACCTTTTCGTGACCTTGACCTTGACCTTTGACCCAATCACTTCCAAAAACTAATCGATTGTTCCTTGGGTCATGATCGATCATCCCACCAAGTTTCATAAGAATCGGCTCAGTTTTGTCTGATTTAGACAAATAACTGACGGACGGACGGACATATTCACAAACGCCGGCGAAAACATTACCTTCTGCATTTTCAATGCGAAGGTAATCAAAGATAATGAAAGTTCTTTTTTTTTTTATTCATCTAATATTAATACTATTTAATGAACACCATCTCAGGTTTTCGTGTTAGTCGTGTTTTCAAACCAAGATTTTAGTCCAAGGTAGTCTTCAAATATAACGGCCATGTTTTCCCTTTGTTATTGTTGCTTGAGCTCTGAGACACCTCTGCATCTGTGAGTAGAGAGAGGGGTGGGGGGGGGGGGGGGTGGGGGGGGGATCAGGGTCCACAGCCTGGCAGCCTCCATCATGCTCCTCCAGCCTGCCCCACACGTCAGCTGGATCGCGGTGGAGGAGAGGAGGAGACGTGCAGCCCTCGAAAAACAAATAGAATATATTAATACGGAAACCCAAAAAGTCAGCTCGCTTTTGAGAGAACGAGCCAGAGGCAGGGCGAGCGAGAGAGAGAGAGAGAGAGACAAGCTGGAAATATTGTGCTTGATACTAACATGTTCAATAATTATAACTTAAATAAAGACGGTTGAACCTTTTCTCAAATAATGGGAGTTAGAGGGTCAGTTCGCCCCAAATCCCCCCCCCCCCCCCCCCCCTGTGAGACGGGAAGTCACAAAGACTCCGGGGAGGAAGCAGAATTAGTAATGTGTGATGGAGAGATGTAAATGCATCCATAAGTAGAGAGAGAAGAGGAGATAGGAGCTCAGTGTATCCTAAAACGAGGAGATAGGAGCTCAGTGTATCCTAATCCGAGGAGATAGGAGCTGAGTGTATCCTAAAACGAGGAAATAGGAGCTCAGTGTATCCTAAAACGAGGAGATAGGAGCTCAGTGTATCCTAATCCGAGGAGATAGGATCTGAGTGTATCCTAAAACGAGGAGATTGGGGCTCAGTGTATCCTAATCTGAGGAGATAGGTGCTCAGTGTATCCTAAACGTCCCCCAGCAGCCTCTAAGCCTGTAGCAGCATCTCTAGGAGCTGGACCAGGTGAACCTGATTCAGCCCTCACTATAAGACTATAAAGAGGAATAAGTCTTAAATTCTCTCTTAACACTGAATCCTTCCCCCATATTAATCCGACCTTTATTCTGACATGCAAATCGCCAAATCAATAGGTCTTGTTGTTTTTCCTAAAACTTCTAAAGTCAACAGCGGTTCAGTTGCTGCAGAATGAATTCATCACTGAATTTGAATGTTTTTTTCCTCTCTCCTCTTATTATTACAGTTTACATTTTGGTGAGTGTGTGAAGGAAATGGAAGAGTGGTGTTTCCTCATTCACATTGATTTGCGTTCTCCTCGCTAACCTCTGACCTTCCCTCGTGCACACACTCTCCATCGCCTCCAGGCATGTCTGGCCCCCGAGAAACGAGCGAGCGCCGTGAGCCGCGTTGTTCTCCCGGCGCTCTTTCCCCAGCGTGATGTCGATGGAGCTCCGGCAAAGCAATTCGCTGCTGTAAATTCCTCGCAGCGGCCGGGAAAAGCATTTTACAGTTGACACCGAGGTTCCCTGTGCAAACATCACATCCATTACCACGGGGGGGAGGGGGGGGGCCCTATTGGAGTCTGGAAACGTATTAGCTGCTCGCTATAATGCCATCACTTTTCACAGAGCTGCCCTTGTCCAGCTGCACGGAGGATAACGGATGGTGTCAGGGGAAGGGTCTAATTCCTGGAGCTCTATTTTCGCTGCAGTACCTTCGTCTGACCGCTGGAGGGCAGTAGAAATATATCTCATTTTGGGTTTTCCTCATCGTGCGCGGCATTCAGGTCCAGGCTAATTATGATTGATTCAAAGATAACAGAATTAATATTAGATGGGCAGAAAATGTGGATGCAGTCAAAAGGAGATTTTTTTTTTACGCTTCTTTTTTTTTTACGCCATAAATCCCTTAGCGGGTCGCACAGCGACATGAGGGAGAGAGATAAAGACGATGTAAAAGGTGAGAAAGGGGCGTGCAAAGGGAATTGAGGCAATTGTCTTGCATTAGATAATATTTTTTTTGTATCAATATTCAAACACAGGTTTGGAAAAGAAAAAAGTCACATGGATATTGAATCTGACTTTCAGATCTTTGAGTTGTTTAGAAAACAAACACAACTCAGTCAGGTTTAAAAATAAATAAATAAAAATGTGATAAAAGGATTTTTTTTAACGTAATATATCTGGAGATTTATGGAGAAAGAAAATAAGACAAACCCCTTCGTAAACAACATTACATTCATACGTTTCATAAATTTCCCCTTGGGGATTAATAAAGTATATCTATCCATCTAAGGTCACCGCAGGGCTGCGTTTGTGCCAAAGCCAACACGACCAGCGTACGTTACGCACGGCGTTGCGTGAGCTCGTACTCGGCGGCGCGCTTCCACTTCCTGTGCCGTGTGATTTATTCCCACCGAACCAACGCAGCGCCGACGGACGCCGTATCTACAGAGAACAGAAGAGGAAATTCTGCTGTGTGAATGGTGACCGGCCGAGAAGAAGATATGAAAATGTATCTTTTTGGAGAGAAAAGGAGGGGGGGGGAGAGAGAGAGAGAACGAGAGAGAGAGAGAGACTGTTGTATCTTCAAATACGGACAAATTCACCCATTCCAAGGTGAAACAGGGCTGTGCATTGTCATATGGTCATTGCACTGATACACTTATCTGGTGTGTGCCCCCCCCCCCCCATCTCTTGTCTGTGTGCCTTATTTACTATAGGAACCAGGGAGGTGTAGGAGTGTGCTGTGCGTGTGTGTTGTGTGTGTGTGTGTGTGTGTGTGTGTGTGTGTGTGTGTATGTGTGTGTGTGTGTGTGTGTGTGTGTGTGTGTTCCCGGCTGCAGAGGAGTCTGCCGTGCATATGATGAATGAGATAGTTAGGAAGCAGAGAATTTATGGCCGTGAATGCATCCATCCATCCTGCCCCGCAGTCGCCGGCTGTCCTCAAGGGCATCGCGCTCCTCCGGGTCCCGTCGGCGGTGGATCACCGGGGGGGATCCGACTGCAGGGGACGTGGTTTACCCCCCCCCCCCTCCCCCCATGCATGTCAAACAATGGTTAATTAGCAGGTAATGAACACAAGCTGTTAATGCACGTATCAGAACGTGGGGCCCGAGAGGCGCCGGTGAGGGGCCGCCGTTATTCATCAGGCCTCTCATTTGTCCGCAGTAGATCAACTTGAGCGTCCTGAGAGTTCTGACGGCCTGAGAGGGGAGTCCTGGTTGGGCTTCAATAAAACATTAGTTAGTGCGTCATGCTGCTCCAGGTTTTGTGTCCCATCACATTTATTAAACCCAACCCAACATGATGATGAGCGTCGTCTGTAAAACCACCATTACAAACTGGTTTCTGATCCCCCCCACCGGTTATAACACAATAATAACAGTTATACATCAATACTAATGATCAGTTATAATCCAGTGATACCAGTTATAACCCAGTAATATCAGTTATAACCCAGTGATACGTCTTATAACACAATTATATCAGTTATAACCCAGTGATACGTCTTATAACACAATTATATCAGTTATAACCCAGTAATATTAGTTATAAGTTATAACTAATATTACTGGGTTATAACTTATAACCCATCACCAATGATTAGTTATAACCCAGTAATATTAGTTATAACCCAGTGATACTTCTTATAACACAGTTATATCAGTTATAACCTTGTAATATTAGTTAACCCATCACTAATGATTAGTTATAACCCAGTAATATCAGTTATAACCCAGTGATACTTCTTATAACACAGTTATATCAGTTATAACCTAGTAATATTAGTTATAACCCATCACTAATGATTAGTTATAACCCAGTAATATCACTTATAACCCAGTGATACTTCTTATAACATAGTTATATCAGTTATAACCTAGTAATATTAGTTATAACCTATCACTAATGATTAGTTATAACCCAGTGATATCAGTTGTAACCCATCACTAATGACCAGTTATAACCCAGTAATACCAGTTATAACCCAGTGATACTTCTTATAACACAGTTATATCAGTTATAACCTGGTAATATTAGTTATAATTTGAAACTGTGTCAGCACTCGTCAGTGTGGCTGAACCTCCGGACGATGAGAGTGAGAAATAAAGATTGTTACTCCCATAAAACATCCCGGGGTCTCCCTGTTCTCGTCTTGGTCGAAAAGCCGGGTTGTGACATAATTTATTTATTTCCTTAAACAATTGGTTGTACCATTATTTTTCATTCTTTGTATTCTTTGTAATTTTTCTCATGAATATTTCAAAGATGTTTGTCATATATATATATATATATATATATATATATATATATATATATGACAAACCTGAAGTGTTCCAGGTTACGAAGTACAGTCTGCAGAGTGTCCTGTTCAGAAGACACGTGACTGCATTTATTACAGTTAATGGTTAACCAATGAAAGATGTTGGAGGAATCAAAGTCTGACCTGATAGGAGACACAACGCCACACTGAGAGATCTCTGCCCAACATTGTTCCAACTGAAGGACTGAGAGAAGCCGACTGAGAGAAGTATATACATATATATATATATATATATATATATATATATATATATATATATATATATATATATATATATATATCGGCGCATGCGCAATACCACAAGGTATCGGTTCTTGACAAGTAGCATGAAATGACAGAACACCGGCGCTCGGAGCTCAGTGGTCCCGCGAGCAGGACCTCAAATCTCCGTTGCATATCCTTATTAGGCTGAATCTTGATAAACCGACCACAGATTTGATGCTTAAACTACTAACTTCTTGGCTGAAAACATCCTTAAATTACATTATGTCACTCAACAACGGTAGTATTCAGAATGTACAGACTAGAACGCAAAATAAACGCTGTTCTTCTACAGATCCAAGTGCTAGGGATCGACTGCTTCTGTCTTGCTCCCCCCGACTTGACCAATCAGGCTTTAGACAGAGGTTCGGACCGCCCCAGCTCATTTGAATATACGCACACGTAAATGTCACACATAAATAAATGTATAAATACGTGTGGACACATAAATAGAGACATGAAGAAATACAGAAATGTAGAAATATATGTATTTAATGATGTCCTGTTGATTTATAACTTATATTAATTCATTCCTGTATTTACTTATACATTTATTTAAGCATTTATACATTTATTTATACATTTATTTAAGCATTTATTTATTTATTCCTATATTTACTCATGCATTTATTTATTTATACTTAAGTCATTTTGAGTCCTCCATACAAACCGCGGCAGTGTGGTTTGACACTGTTTACGTTTTTAAAACAATTATTTCTCCGCGAAAATACGGAGCAGAAATCAGTTTAAACTCGTGGATGAATCCGGAGGGTTTCCTCCTCCGCTCCTTCCTCCCTCTGCTGCTCGACCCACACACACACAGGGCGACGTGTCGGGTGACGCGCAACCCTTCACCATGATTGGTCAATCCGTTTGTCTGTCAACGTTTTGTAAAAATGACAACCAATGAACACTCAGTAAATCACAGAGGACCCGCCCACCTCACAGGTGAGGCTCATTAGCAACATGTCAGTCAGAGAACCAGAGGACACGGCGCGAGGACAATGAGCCTCATGATATAGAGATGAGATAGTTCTGGAATGTTTGATGTATTGTAGAACACGTGGGGATGCGTCACATGCAAAAGAGTTTAAAAGGTGAATGTATATTATTTTGTAAAATGTATAAAATGCCCCCAGCCTCCAGAGGGTTAACATTTGAATGTCAGTCAGTTTCCAAGGCCACTGGTTCTGCTGTTGTTCAGTGTTAAAGATGACAGGACCAGTGGGGTCTCAAATACACCTTTTTGTTTTACTAATCTGGATGTTTCACCGAAGAAACTATTTATCATCCACGATATTAAATACCTCTCTGGCACTTTATAGGTAGGAGCCTCTTTGAAAACACAGCTCTGTGTGAAGTTGTCCTTAAAAACAAATACAGGTAAACTAGTGTTGTTACTCCTATAAAACATCCCGGGGTCTCCCTGTTCTCGTCTTGGTCGAAGAGCCGGGTCGTGACATAATTAATGTAATTCCTTAAACAATTGGTTGAATCATTATTTTTCATTATTTGTTTATTTAAAACAGTTCTTTACACAGAATGAAACAACGAATCAACAGGAAAAATATATTCAATTCAATTCAGTTTATTTGTATAGCCCAATTTCACAAATTACCAATTAGTCTCGGAGTGCTTTACAATCTGTACACATAGACATCCTGACCTTTGACCTCACATCGGACCAGGAAAAACTCCCAAATAACCCTTCAGGGGGAAAAAGGGGAAGAAACCTTCAGGAGAGAACAGAGGAGGATCCCTCTCCAGGATGGAGAGAACAATAGACGTCATGTGACCAGAAGGACAAATTTAGAGTTAAAATACATTCAATGAATATATAATAAAACATATATCACACACAATATACTAGATTACTTCACACTTATCTTTAAAGTTACATGATCATGTCACACAGTTAACATTCATTTATCTTTAGAAAAAAATATTTTAGATTAAAACTATATTTCAGGTGTTTTACAGTAAAATGCATGAAAACAATAAAGAGAAAACATGTTTTGCATTATTAATTTGCTACATAAAAAAAAACATTTTAATTCATAGAAATATAATTAAGAAGTCAGAATATGTTTTCAGACTGAGTGTAAAGTATTAACATGGGGGCGGCTGTAGCTCAGTGGGGTAAGGGGGGTCGTCCTGCAACCCCAAGGTCGTGGGTTCGATCCCCGCTCTCCCCATTAGTTGCCAGTCTAAGTATCCTTGAGCAAGGCACTGAACCCCCAGCTGCTCCCCGGGCGCATCACTGCAGCCCACTGCTCCTCGTGACTAAGGATGGGTCAAATGCAGAGAATACATTTCATATATGTATATAACTATATGTAATATGACAATAAAAAGTATTTCATTTCATATCTTAAAATAAAACACATATAAAACATTTCTTTAGGCAGAATTTTAAAAAATCCCCAAATAAAACATACAAAAAGTAATATATCATAAAATAATATGCTGATCACCAGATGACTATCTTTAAAGTGTTTTATATAATTACGTCATAAATCTTTTTCAATCATTTTGGTTCAACAACAGATCCATAAAATGTATTTTCTTAATGTTTTTCCAAAAATGTGTTTATGATAAAAACAATATTTCATGTGATAATTTTAATCTAGTTATTTAATTATAACTAAATCATTGGTTTCTAAAGTGTGTGACCCGATGCTGTGGTCCAGTTTGAGTCTTACATATATCAGTTCATGTTATAACTGCTGATTGTTTTGATTATATCCATGAGATATTGACACAGTGAAGTCTAAATAAACTCAAACATGTCTGAACATCACAGAGAAATATTCGTTTGACACATTTTCACCTCAGCAGTTTTAGCTTCACCAGCTTTTCCAATATAAAACCAGGGGAAGAGTTTCTCAGTGAAAGTGTCTCTGTGAGTGTAGATGTGAGTCGTGTCTTCAGGGTCGTAGAAGGACACCTCCCCCCCCTCGTAGTCCAGGTGGACTCTGATCCTCTGGGGACTCTTCTTCACTGTGACAGTCTGACTAGATCCATTATAGTATTCTTCATTTTGATGACGTAAACACCAGACTCCATTTTTTGGGGAAGCAAATCTCTTTCCTTTCCTGTCAACGGACTCTTTAGCCACACCTACAGACCATTGAGGACGGTCTCCCACCTCCACCTCCCAGCTGTGTTTCCCTGAGCTGAAGCCCTCAGATCCCAGAACCTCTGGATATTTAGTGAATCTCTCTGGATTGTCAGGAAGCTCCTGGTCTGTGTCTACACATCTCACACTGGTCAGATCATCAGACAGATGGAGAAAGGGCTCTGCAGTGTTTGGGTCCAGAATGATGGGACTGAAGTGGACCGTGTCCTTCATCTTGCCCCAGACTCTGGAGGACAGGTTGCCCAGGTGTGTGGCCTCATCGATCAGCGCTCCTGAGCCCAGCCGTGTCTCTGGGCCTGAGCTCTGGGCTCTGGCTCTGGTCTGAGTGGCTTTATAACTGCTGAGGAACGGCAGCTTGTGTTTCTGCAGGTCTTCTTCAACCGCAGAGATGCAGTCTGACAGAGAGGACATCTGCTCCTGAAGCATCTGCATCTGTCTGCGGAGGGTCTTCCCCTTCTGCTCCTCTTCCTCCCTCAGAGCTGCCAGCCTGGACTCCTCTTCCTCTCTCAGGAACTGGTGCAGCTTGTTGAACTCGGCTCTGATCCGCCTCTCTGTGGACAGCAGCTGCTTCTTGGAGTGCTGGATCACTTCCTCGTACATCTCCTCCACTTGTTTGTGTCTGTCTCTTTTGTCTTGCAGAGACTTCAAGTCAGACCTCAGCTGCTCCTTCAGGGCTGTGACTGCTTGTTCTAGAGGAATCACCTTGTGGCTCTGGTGGAGACGAAACTCACAGACATCACACACAGCCTCCTGATCGTCCTCACAGAACAGTTTAGAATCTTCTCCATGTTTACACAGCACCTCCTCTTTCTTCTCCTCTTTCTTCTCCTCTTTCTTCTCCTCTCGCTCCGTCTCAGGTGAAGCTTTATTCACCTGAGCAAACGAGTCAGCCAGTTCCTTCAGTGTAAAGTTCACAAAGATCTCTTTTGAGGATTTCCTTTTACAGATGGGGCAGTTTGTGTTCCCAGCTTGTTCCCAGAATCCTTCCAGGCAACAGGAACAGAAGCTGTGGTTGCAGCTCAGAGACACAGGATCTCTGAACGTCTCTGAACAAACGTGGCACCTCAGGAATCTTTCAACAAGAACTATTTTCTCAGCCATTTCTGTCTTTGCCAAAGTGTTCTTTAAAAGAAGACTCACCAAACTCTCTTCCCTTCAGTCGGCTTCTCTCAGTCCTTCAGTTGGAACAATTTTGGGCAGAGATCTGTCAGTGTGGCGTTGTGTCTCCTATCAGGTCAGACTTTGATTCCTCCAACATCTTTCATTGGTTAACCATTAACTGTAATAAATGCAGTCACATGTCTTCTATATATATAAAGTCACCAAGTCCAAAGAGAGCAAATAAACCTGAAGTGTTCCAGGTTACGAAGTACAGTCTGCAAAGTGTCCTGTTCAGAAGACACGTGACTGCATTTATTACAGTTAATGGTTAACCAATGAAAGATGTTGGAGAGAAGCCGACTGAGTATATATATATATTGGACTATTGGACTGTCAAAACAAACTGTCTGTTGGTTTGAACATTATTTGTCAAACAGACAACAGTGTGTCCAGGCTGAAGACATCACCTCTAGTTCTCTTAATGTAATAAAAGGGGTGCCCCAGGGCTCGGTCCTTGGACCACTTTTATTCACAATTTATATCAACAGTATCAGTCAAAATGTGCCAAATGCCAATTTTCGCTTTTATGCAGACGATACTGTCATTTACTGCTCTGCTCCTACACAGCATCAGGCTCTCTTACTCTTACAAACAGCCTTTGACACTGTGCAACACCATTTTAATGAGTTGAAATTAATGTTAAATCCTGATAAAACGAAGTTGATGATTTTTACAAACTCAAAAACAAAGCCATTAAACCTTCCAGCTATGATTACATCTCAGGGCAATGTGATTGAGTCTGTATCATCATATAAATACCTGGGATTCTTGATTGATGATTCTCTCTCTTTTAAACCTCACATTCAGCAACTTGTGAAGAAGTTGAAAGTGAGGCTGGGTCTCTATTTCCGAAATAAGTCTTGCTTTTCTTTTAATGCTAAAAAGAGACTTGTTGCTGCTACTTTTATGCCTGTGATTGATTATGGTGATGTCTTATACATGCATGCATCCTCTCAATGCCTTCACTCCTTAGATACTGTGTACCATGGAGCACTGAGGTTCATCACTAATCTTAAGGCTCTGACTCATCATTGCTCCCTGTATGCTAGGGTTGGTTGGACACCTCTGTCCATCAGTAGAAAAAAACATTGGCATGTCCTTATTCATAAGGCTATTCTACACGTACTTCCATCGTATCTTTGTACGCTAATTCATCTGAAAAACCCTGGAAGCCACCATCTTCGCTCTGTGACCTATGCTCAAGGCCTCCTCTTGCTCTCCGTCCGTAACGTCCGTTTGGAAATGGGAAAGAGAGGTTTTAGGTTTGCTGCTCTTGCGGCTTGGAATTTGCTGCAGACTGACCTGGGTCTCCGGGACCCGATCTCTTTAGGTGTTTTTAAAAATAGACTAAAAGAATTGGAGGGAAATTAATCTAGTTGTAAATGTTTTCTATGACGGAGACGTGCTCCGGTGTGAGCTGGGTTGTGTAAGCTTGAGTCTTAGTTTTTAGTTTTATTTCATGCTGTGATTTTGTTCTTTGTTTTTTATATTGTCTGTCACTGTTTTATGTTATATTGTCTGAAACTTTGTGTGAAGTGCTACTGCTACCTTCTTGGCCAGGACAATCTTGTAAAGGAGATTTTTAATCTCAATGAGGCATTTCCTGGTTAAATAAATACATTACTATTCTATGTTTTTTAAGGAAGTCTCTACAGAGGTGTGTAGAGGCCCATCTCCAGTGTTCTAGTGGTACATTGTGTTATTGCCTTAGAACCCCCTTGAAACCCTTTTTTATTTTTTATAACTTTTTATTTTGCCTTTTCCACAAACAGATTATTCCTTGACATTGAAACCCTTTTTCTGTGAGCGCAGCTGAAAACAGTTATGCTGGTGAGAGAAACTCTAAAACTGGCCTTCCTTTGAGCCACAAGTTTGAAGAACAACATTAATATTTACAATGAAAATCATTATTTCTAACCTTGTCAATGTCTTAACTATATTTTGCGTTAATCTTGTATTCATTTAATAAATAAAAGTGTGAGTTTTCATGGAAAACCCAAAATGTTCTCAGTTATAACTGAGTAATATAAGTTATAAACCAGTTATAACCCAGTGATAACAGTTATAACCCAGTTATACCAGTTATAACCGAGTAATATAAGTTATAACCCAGTTATTACCCTGACTCCGTCTCTGAACTCCAGTTGTTTATTCGGGAGGCTGCCCTTCCAGCTGTTGACGACGTCTCGCTCTCGCTTCTCTTAATATTAAACGCATTTCTCTTCGGACAAGTCATGAACGTGATGTTTAGTTTGCAGTAAACACAAAGTAGAGCCGAGGCCGACGACAGCGTCAGCATCCGACCATAAACCTCAAACACGTTACACGCGCTCTGCGCTCCCCGCCCTGACCTCCTCCCTAAAACCTTCTCCACATCCCACAACTCCTCCCTCCTTATCTCCTCGCAGACACCGGTTGTAATTCACGCCGCCACGAGACGTATCCGTTGGACAAATGTTAACAGGTCATTTCCTGCATTTGAAGCGAGCGATCAATCAAACGGCGCCCGCGGCCCCGTATTGTATCGCGTCACATTTCATTACATCATCAAACTATACCGGAGGATTATTTTAAGAGGTGTCGGGGCGCCGCGTCTCCTTCAGCTTCCTCTCGCGTCGTATACTTAATGGACGTCTCCTTCGCCGTTCCCACTGCAGGCTTCCCATCTGCTAATATACGAGGCGCTTTATTATTCGCAGGTGGTGAATCATCCTCTTTAAGATGGCGTGTTCCCTGTATCCTAAAAAAGAAAACACGACTTTAATGCCCCTTTAAACATCAGCGTTGTGTTGACAGAGATTAGGAAAACGCATTGAAATATAAAACACGGTTCTGAACGGGTTGTTAATGGTTCTCACAAACCCTCCGAGCAATCTGGGGATTTGGGCCCATTAGAGAGGAAAATACACACAATTCTATTTAGAAAATGCAATGATTGGAAAGATCCCATTTTATTTCATCGTGGTATTCCTCCTTTATTCACCATATTGACTCATTTTTGCTTTTCGAGCAAACCGCTGTTGGAAAAGTCTGCATTTAATCTCAGGGATTATGCGTTTGGTGTTTTTCAAATAAAATAAATAAACATCAGTTACAACCTCCAAGTCATTCTTTCTCTTGCCCGGTTTATTTACGCTGAGATCTCTGAGGTCACCATGTGGCCTCTGCCGCCGGCCTCTCGACACTCACATGACATCACTTCCACAATGACATCATCCTATCTTTGCAGGCCCAAAAAAACTAAACAAAAAAAAAACACTTGTAAATGTCGCGGGCCATTACAGCGAATGAATGCTTTGACTTTGTGTTTTGATGGGAGTGAGGAACACTAATGGTCTGAGGGCCCGTGTGACCACACACACACACGCACACACACACACACACACACACACACACACACACACACACACACACACACACACACACACACGGCACCAAGCATGGGGAGGATGTTAGTGCTCCGGGGCGCGTGTGAACGCTCGTGCTTTTCTACGCTCTTTTCATGCAAAGTGTTTATGTATTTGTGTTTGTTTGACAGAGAGAGAGAGAGAGATAGAGAGAGGTAGCAGCTGTAGGAGCCGGGGGCTTCATAAGATGCCAGACCCAGCTGGACGCCTCCAGGGGAGGTCGGGCTGTTGACAGCTTCCCGGAGCAGATGAGAGGGCAGAAGTGTCTCTGCCTCTCATCTGCAGAGCATGTGGAGGCCTCTGAAGATGGCACAACACATCGCGTCAAGTTTCATCTGTAATTAACACTTTCTCAAGGGTTTTGTTGAAGGGCAGGTGTGTGTGTGTGTGTGAGTGAGTGAGTGTGTGTGTGTGTGTCACCAATTCATGTAGAAGTGGCCAAAGTCATTGTTAAAGTGTAAACACGCAGAGCAGATGTGCATCGTGACTCCCGGAGCTCTTCTTCGAGTGACGTACCCTCGGTATTCACGCTCGCGCGTAAAGGTTACGAGGGAATATTTGATAAACAGTCACCCCCCCCCCCCTCATGCAAATGGACTTTTTTTTTTTTTCATTATTTAAAAAGAAATTGAAAGTAGACGCCAATTAGACATTTACGGATGTCTTGCAAACAATTGACGTTGCATGTGCAGAAATGTAGATGATGCTCATTTAGGATAAACAACAACAAAGAGACAGAATGAAAGAAGAAAACTAAAACTAAATGTATAACTATGGAGTGATCTATTCTCTATTGTACATTCTAACCCTAACCCTATTATAAAATCAGGTCTATGAGGCGTGCAACCCATTTTTTCCAGTATGCCAACACAGGGTTGTTCTCTTCTCTATGTTGTAAATGTCCATTCATGTAAACTTCCTGGAGAGTTTTTTTTGCCAGCCATTAGAAGTACATTTATTAAATATAAGTCTCTTTTTGACAATATTTGAGTTAAATATCCTCAAATACAAATGGCCATTGAAAAAAAAGACAACACAAGCTCTCAGATTTGATCCTCCGGTTCTATGGACCCAGCTGAGTGATGACGGAGTATACCTCTCCATCGCTCCATCTCTCCATCCCTCCCTCACAGAGCGGTCTCCATCTCCACCGGGGGCCACTGCAGCCTCCGGGTTCAAAGGTCAGAGGCGGCCGTGGTCCAGGCGGCCGTCCCGGCATCGAGGCGTGCCTTCCTCTCTGCTTGGCGGCTTCCATATTGATTTGATTAGTTGCTAATTAGAAGTTGGCGGGCCGGGCCGCGGCACAAAGGAGATCGCTCCATTAGCAGAGGGTGTCAGGGAATGTAATTCTCTCTCTCTCTTTCAGCCTTCTTCCTCTTTCTTTCTTCCTCTCTCCCTTCTCCCGTCCCACTCGATCACACGTCTCCATTAATGAGTATAAAGGATGAGTGAAATGGGAGGGGAGGATAACCCTCCCAGGAGAGAGAGAGAGAGAGAGAGAGGGGCTAAGAGCATCCAGCCCTGTAATCCTTAAACTAATCTTTTGCTTAAAGATGCAGTTTTGTAAGTTGTAGAGAAAGCGGCGGCGTGCCGGTGGACGTCGTGTTGGGGCGCGTTGCCTCGGGCACGCCGTGATGCTCCCTTCTCTTCTACTGACAAGTCACACACACACACACACACACACACACACACACACACACACACAGGGCTGTTGCATTGTTGGAGCCTCTGGGGGAAAAGAGTTACGAGCTTCAAGATCCACTTTTGGGATTTGCTCTATTGCAACGGCGGTTTTCACAGAGGAGGAAACTCCTCTGTCGATCCCGCTCATGTCAGGATGTCATGATGTCATGATGACATTTGACATCTTTTTTATTTCTCTGAAGTTACGTCGTTTTTTTTAACGGAAAACGTCTCCTGTGAGAGTAACAATCGAGGAGGTGGAGTCTGTTAGAACATTTGTATTGAATGGAGTAAATCGGGTCCATTTAAGGCCCAAGCGTCAAACACAAGGCATGTGATCACTTTTTCTTAAAGAAACCATAAATAGAAATACTGTGCTTTTATTTTGAAGGTTTCAAATGGAATTGTATGTTATAAAAAAATGTCTTAAAGAAATACAAAAAATATACACTGTGCTTTTATTCTGAAGGTTTCAAATGAAATGTTATGTTATAAAAAATATATTTTTTAAAGAAATACAAAATATAAATACTGTGCTTCTATTTTGAAGGTTTCAAATGAAATGTTATGTTATAGAAAATGTCTTAAAGAAATACAAATTATAAATACTGTGCTTTTATTTTGAAGGTTTCAAATGAAATGTTTATGTTATAAAAAATGACATTTCTTAAAGAAATAAAAAATATAAATACTGTGCTCTTATTTTGAAGGTTTCAAATGAAATGTTATGTTATAAAAAAATGTCTTAAAGAAATAAAAAATTTAAATACTGTGCTTTTATTTTCAAGGTTGCAAATAAAATGTTATGTTATTCAAAAAACTGTCTTAAAGAAATAAAAAATATAAATACTGTACTTTTATTTTGAAGGTTTCAAATGAAATGTTATGTGATAATATTAGAGACATTTTCCTATTTACACTATTTCTACACTCAAATGAACAATAATCGAATGCAAAGAGAGTTACATAACAATCTGTCCAGGAGTAGTTCACACAGCGTTCCAGTTACAACCGGCCCTTTAAGAGGCGGCAACGACGCTGACGTGAAATATATATAAATATGTGCTCTTATTCTTTCATTTTTCAAACCACAGAGGGTGTAATATATGATGAAGAGAGGAAAGGCAAGAGGGATGCATAGCCGGGACTATTTGTTTATGTTGTTATCAGTTAGCAGCAGGAGGCTTGACTTTTTTGGGGGGGATTTTTGTTTTGCTTCAGTCAGCACCCACGTGAACCCCCGCGGCTTTCCATCCGCTCCCCACCAATTTAAGGGGGGGGGGGGGGGGGGCATCGTCTAAACAGATTTAGACACCGGATGTGACTCCTCTGATTTATGTCAAAACATATATGAGCAGAAATACACACACACACACATCCATGGGTAATGCTTTCTGGAGGGCTGTTAGGAGATTAAAAGATGGATAAGGAGAAACATTTCACTGCTCTCTACAGAAAGAAAGAGTCAGAGAGCAAATTATATTATATTAAATATAAGATGAAAGAAATGGAGGCAGATTCACCAAAATGTCCCCGTCTCTTAACTTTTAGTTTATTTAAACTCGCCTCGTTGTGTGTTTCTTGTGTCGCTGCCCGTCTCGTCCAGGTCACCCTCGGAAAATAGATTTTTTAAATCTCCAGGGGATTAACGTGTTTAAAACCAAGGTTCAAATATAAATAAATAAAGGGCAGATTGTATGAATCATCCGTTCGTATCTGGTTTACCAAACAAAGTCATTTATTTGTGTTGCCCGTGAGGCTTCAAATGAAGGACACCTCAAACACACACACACACACACACACACACACACACACACACACACACACACACACACACACACACACACACACACACACCATGGTCTTCCTCATCTCCTGTTCCAACTGGACCCGGCCTGCCTCCATTAGTCCACCCCCTGCTCTTATATAATATTCCCACGCAGCGGTACACGTTTTATCTGACTGCACACAACCGGGCGTTTCGGCGCCGGCTCACCTCGGACCCGATTGACTCCATTTGGCTTTTACACCGTGCTTCCATTTATATTTTTGTTGCAGTGGAGCATGCGCAGCCTGAAATGTCAGCAGTCAGTTGCCAATGGCAATTACTCACAAGCTGGAACTGATTAGCTGTGAACGGGCCTGAAAGGCATTCTGGTCCGCGGCGTGCGGCGTGGGCTGTCGTCTGTCGTCTGTCGTCTGTCGTCTGGTGCGCACGAGGAGGACATCCCCACGACAGGTGTGGATAATGTGGAGGGGTTAGTGCTGCCATGGATATACAGAGGAGAGGAGGCCCTGCAGCGTACCTGTACCTGAGAAGCTGGAGGCAATGAACCCAGTTATTATCCACACTGGTGTGAGATTATATACTGAATATATCATCTGGGATTATGTAGTCTCGTTTAAATCCCATATGGTTCTCATCCTGAAGGATTCATCTTAACTCAATCATGATGTTTTGGGGTTTTCTTTTCGTTGTTTTTGTTTTGTTTTTTTGGGGTATGTATGTGTGTTTTTATGTATGTAAGTATGTGGGTGCATGGGTATATATGTATGTATAAGTAAATATGTATGCATATGTATGTATATGTATGCGTATATATATATATATATATATATATATATATATATATATATATATATACAGTATATATGTATGTATTTATATGTATGTATATATATGTATTTATATGTATATGTATATATATAATTGTGACCTATTTTGTGTGCATGTGTATGTACAGTATATGTGTATATATACATATATATATATGTATATATATGGGTGTATATATATTTGTATGTTTATGTCTGATTTTTGTATTTATTTTATGTTAATATCTCTAGACGAATACAAAAAAAGTAACAGACAAAAAACCCTCATCATTCTAACTATGAGGGTTTTGATCTTTTTTTAAACACATTTTCTGCATTATTTGGCATCTTTGTGCTCTTCTCGCTGGTTTGTAGTCAACCGGGCTCAGTTGGAAAAAAGAGGGTGTCGCAATACTTTCCTACACCAATCAGGTCTCTTCCATTATTTGAATAAAAATGTGAAAGAGAACGTGTGTGTGTGTGAGAGACCGAGAGACAGTCTACAGAGAGTATTCAGACCGCTTGAAATGTTTCACTCTTTGTTTCATTGCAGCCTTTTGCTAAAATCAGAGACCCGGACATGTCTGTCCACCACCGTTCACCATCCAACCTGACGGGACTGGAGAGGATCTGCAAGGAAGAATGTCCGAGCGTCCCCAAATCCAGGTGTGAACAACGTGTTGCATCATTCCCAAGACGCCTCCTGGCTGCACTCTCAAAAGGCTTCTACTCAATAATGAGCAAAGGGTCTGAATATAAGGACCATGTGATATTTAAGTTTTTCCTTTTTAATAAATTTGCAAAAAATTCTACATGTCTGTTTTTTTCTGTCAAGACGGGGTGCCGAATGAACATTAATGAGAAATAAAATGAACTTTTTTGATTTTAGCAAACAATGCAATGAAACAAAAAAGTGAACATTTAAAAGGGTCTGAATACTTTCCGTACCCACTGTGTAACGACACAGTAAGAACATCGAGCATCACACAGAAAGAAGAAACTGGAAGCCTCACAGCGAGTATGCATGCATGCATACATGCATGTGTGTGTGTGTGTGTGTGTGTGTGTGTCAGGTGACAGAGAGGGATGGGGACATGGGCAGGTCCTGTTAATGAAGGACTGATAAGTCCCTCTTTCCCGGGCCGGGGTTAATTGTGCCTACAGATAAAGGGTAATAAATTGTCACGGGGTAATGGCAGCAGCCCGGGCCGGGCCGTGTTCCACATTCATCACCACGGGCGGCACCTGTGAGGACCGAGACTGGTGGAGGGAGGGAGGAGGAGGAGGGAGGAAGAGAGGAGGAGGAGGAGGAGGAGAAGGAACCTCACAGGGATGGAGGAGGATAGATGATGGTCTGTCGGAGCAAGGACAAGAGATGACCTGGTAATGGAGCTCGTGAGAGGAATGAGAGGAAGATAAGGAGGCTGAGGAGCGGAGAACGGATTAATACAACTATGGCGTCTTATCAGAAGCTTTGGAAACTTACAACACAATGGTGATTGAGCCTTTGGGCCCCGCTGATGAAAGTATTGCAATATTTTTTTATATATATATATACGCTGTATTTTGCGAAATTGGTGTCTATGGAGACATTACTGGGAAAAAATCTAATTTTATAAAATATATAAATTAATTAAAAATAAAATTAATTGTATATGCACAAAAGATGTATTGTACTCAATTTAGAAAATACAAATAAATATAGTGCAGTTAAATGTATAATCAAAAAAAAAAAGTCTGAATTACAATAAAATGTACAAGTGAATTAACCCAAAAGTGATTAAATCCACCCCCCAAAAAGAAAGTTCTAGACTAATTTTCACAGTTATAACCATTTGCCTAGTTTTAAATACTTAATCTTTATAAGTAGTACTAATCTACAATATAGAGTAGCCAATACTCGTTAATCTCATTTAACATGTGATTGATTCAGTTAGCCGTGGAGCTCTGTAATTGTTTCCATGTCTTTAGATATTATACAATCACATATAACATATTTAGTATTTATTATTGTTATTGTGTTTTATTCTTATCTTTTATTAATGCTCTAGTGTGCCGTGATCCTGAAATGTCCCCACTGAGGGACTAATAAAGAAATATCTAATCTAATATAATATAATCTGATTTAAAGACGTTGATGTGACCTTCAGCGCTCGTAAAAATCTTCTCAAATTTCCTTTTAAAATATTCAAAATGTCCTTTTTTCCCCGCTCTTTTTTCCCGCCGGGGTGACTGAGTTCCTGGAAGCTGGTTCTCGGACTGCATCGATGTTACATGTGCCGGAACGTGATAAAACCGTGAAAAAAAAATCACACACGCACACACACACACACACACTCACACACACACACACACACACACACACACACACACATGAGGACATGATTGAGCGTTAGCCCATTACACAAAAGAAACTCTTCCACGGTGCGTGTGTTTTTTTTCTCGTGGAACTCGGCGTGACGGATCACTGCTTCACGCTGAGGGATGGCGCCGGTGGTTTCGGAAGATGATGCATCCCACACGTTACCCCCCCCCCCCCACCCACCCACCCACACACACACACACACACACACACACACACACACGGCCGACGCCACGATGACACTCGCTGTGCGTCGTGACATATGATGTGTGTGTACAAACAGTAAGCACATAGGCGGAGGGGTGTGTGTTTGTGTGTGTGGGAGGGAGATTTTGACTGTTCTATGTGGGTCACACACACACACACACACACACACACGTTTTTCATGCAACCCATTAAAAGGAGGGAACAACGACGCCCCTGAGACGCCGCTCGTCTCACAGGAAATCACGGCAGAGTGATGTGAGGTAAACACGGTGACATTGAACCGCCGGGGGAAAGTTTCTCTCCGACGTGTTCCTCCTCCTTTTTTTTTCGACTATCCTGCCTTCGCGACCTTTTGACCTTATTCTCTGGTCACCGCATCGTTTTTTTTCGCCAACCGAAAGTAGTTTTTTTTCACGAGGAGTGAAGTCACGGCGTAGATCTCCCTCTCGAGTTTTTCGTGTTTCTCTGAAAGTAATAGCAGTCGTAAAGAAAGAGGTCTGTGATATTTGAATATCTGTCAACACCAAACAATATAAATCAATAATATAATAATAATATAGATGAGAAAGAAACTGAAACATATAAAAAAGACCAGAGGGGCTAAATAATACATTTAAATGACAAATAAATATTCTCTCCTCTCTCTTCTCTCATCTCTCCTCTCCTCTCCTCTTTCTCCTCTCCCCTCCCCCCTCCGCCTCTCCTCTCTCATCCTCTCTCCTCTCTCCTCTCCTCCTCTCCTCTCTCCTCTCTCCCCTTTCCTTTCTCCTCTCTCCTCTCCTCTCATCTCTCCTCTCTCCCCTTTCCTTTCTCCTCTCTCCTCTCCCCTCTCCTCTCCTCTCTCTCCTCTCTCCCCTTTCCTTTCTCCTCTCTCCTCTCCCCTCTCCTCTCCTCTCTCCTCTCTCCTCTCTCTTCTCTCCTCTCTCCTCTCCCCTCTCTCCCCTCACCCATCTCCTCTCTCCTCTCCTCTTTCTCTCTCTCTAACTCAGCATTACAAGACGCACATACAAAGAGGAGAAGAACATTGTTTTTGACAAGCAGGATGGGAGCGGAAGAGAATTTCACAGTGCAGAGGAGACGACAGAGGATATCAAGGGAGGGAGGAGGAGAGGAAAGTAAAACAAGGAGATGGAGAACCAATGAATGCTGAGATTCATGTGTCCTCTCCCTCTCTCTCTCTCTCCCTCTCTCTCTACCTGGCTGCACACACCCTCTCTCTCTCTC
>CM070110.1:21367115-21407115 GCA_036178185.1 Liparis tanakae | reverse complement strand
TCTCACACTCAACCACTTAAAGGGGAGGTCAGTGAGCCCCTGAGGGTTCAGGGGTTGAGGCCTATGGGGGGGGGGGGGGGGGGGGGTCATAGTAGATTCTTTAAGTTTAGGAATCCGTAAAACAATATGTACACTGCTCAAACTATTCTGTATTAACACAAATGTTTTGCTAATAAAGTTGGAGAAATTGAACCTTCAACAATATTTAGATCAGAGACGTACTTTTCCCAAAAGTCGACAATAATGTTAGGAACTAGGAATGAGGGCATTATATACATATATATATATATATATATATACATATACTATGTATATATATATATACACATAGTATATATACAGTATATATATACTGTATAATGTGGCAACCCGGGGGATGTGGAGGTGAGATTCGGAATAAAATCAGGAGACTCAGAGACGCAGTGCAAAAATAAAGGGTCTTTTAATAAAACGTGTAGGAAAAAGGGGGAATGGGCATCTAATGGAAACAAAGGATTCTTCCCGGTCGGGGTCTTTGGTCGTCAGTCTCACACCTTCTGTGAGACGGTTGGTATCTCCTGGATGGGCAGAGCAGAGCAGAGGAGAGAGGGTCCAGTTACCTCTGGTCTGTCGCGACTCCTCTCCTGAGGTTCCACGCTCCTTCTCCTGTCCTAGTCAGGCAGCTCTCTCCCCGATGGCTTCCAGTGGAGGGAAGATATACTCTCCGTTCCCTCGTTAGCTGACGGGCTGCAGGTGTGACCACTCCCAGGTGCCAATTGGCTGTAGCACCTGTACTGGGGAGTACGTCCCGTGGATCACTTCCCCCAACCTGAGCTTTGGGATCCGCCTCCGATGCGCTGTTTGCTCGGGTTTTCCCCCTGGTCTGCCACAATATATACATATATATATATACTGTATATACATACAGTATATATACTGTATATATACATATATATACTATATATATGTACATTATATAAATACAGTATATACATACAGTATATATATACACACACAGTATATATACATATATATATTCTATATATATATATATATATATATATATATATATATATATATATATATATATATATATATATATATATATATACGATACAACTGATTAAGACCTAGTCAAGCGGCTGACAAGAAACTTAGATTTAACTAAAGGATAAAAAGTGTGTATTTCTTTTCTCCATTTACTCTCCAAAAAGTAATATAACCAGAGTTGACCGGCTGCACTCGCTCCCGCTAAACGGCGATCAGTTGTTGGGAGACGATCACTTAGGCCCTGGACGCGCTCGCCATAAAGGCAATGGCGCCTTTACCGCGTGAAAGGTCCGTAACGTTAGAAAGAGGAGTGAATAAGAAAGAAGCAATAACGTCGAAGGAGCCGCGCGCCATGTTGGGTGATGAATAAAAACATACATGACTCTAAAACACAAATTGTTTGTAGTATATTTGACATCGAGGGCTGCAGAGATCGCGTCCCTTTCAGAAGCTTTCTAGTATTTGTTTTTGTCGTATCTTATTTATAATTTATTGTACCTCCTGGTTTATACATTCTATATATAAATCCAGTGACATTTCTTCACAAGATTCACAATTTGAACCCTGAAATGACTCCATCCGGGTGATAAAAACATACGTTTGATGCATTCTCTGTATTATCAGGGAACATGGGTGTCAAACGGGTGTCATGTGCACCTTGTGCACGTTCTCAAAACACCTTTTATTACCTGTCTGATCCAGACAGCTGACTCCTCACTCACCTAACAGCACCGGTTCAATTCAATTCACTTTATTTTATTTCATATAGGCCAGTATCACAAAATAGCCCCGGAAGTTTTTACAACCTGTACACATATACCACATCCCTGACCTTTGGCCTCACATCGGATCAGGAAAAACTCCCCAAGAAATAGAAAAAAAAACTTTTACAGGGAAGAAAAAGTGAAGAAACCTTCAGGAGAGCAACAGAAGGTTGGACAGAAGACGAGGCGTCATGTGACCAGAAAGAAGTATTACAGAGAATATGACAGGATTCATGAATAATGAGTAGTAGGCATGGACCAGACCTCCACCATCCATGAGACAGAAGGAGGTGGAGAGGAGGAGGAGGGGGCGGGGCATCAGCAGAGCCATGGCAGGAGGAATCAGACACAGCCAGGTCCAATTATTCTTCACACGATACAGAGGTGGTGTCTGCACACGCACCTGATGGAGGCGCTCTCATTCATCCAGCAGCACCGTGTGTGTGGCGTTGAGCTCCAGTTGATAGCCGAAGGCGATCGTCACCGTGTTGATGAGACATACACTACCGTTCAAAGTTTGGGGTCACTTAGAAAAAACAAAAAAAAACACTGTTTTTTCCATTAAATTAATCAGAAATACACTCTCTACATAGTAATGTGGTAAATGATTATCCTCTGTTGTTTAATGAAGTCTCTACAGAGGTGTGTAGAGGCCCATCTCCATGTTCTAGTGGTACGTTGTTTACGTTGTCTTTTTATTTATCATTTTCCACAAACAGATTATTCCTTGACATTGAAACCCTTTTTCTGTGAGCGCAGCTGAAAACAGTTATGCTGGTGAGAGAAGCTCTAAAACTGGCCTTCCTTTTAGCCACAACTTTGAATGAAAATCATTATTTCTAACCTTGTCAATGTCTTGACTATATTTTGTATTAATCTTGTATTCATTTAATAAATAAAAGTGTGAGTTTTCATGTAAAACACAACATTTTCTCGGTAACCCCAAACTTTTGAACGGTAGTGTACATTCAGAGTGATTTCCTCCTAATATCAGCAGAAATTGAGCTTTTACTGTTCCTCATGCAGCCGAACAAACATCCAACCGCTCGTCAAGCCTTGAAAGCCACAAGGAGCAGAACCAGAAGCAACATCACACGGATATAAAGCGAGCTGGACCACGTAGAACACGGGTCTGAACATATTTTCTAAACCCCCTCGAGGAGCCAAAGGTCTGACATGTTGCACGACTGTCACCACGGGTTCTTCTGGTTGGACTCGATGTCATGTGACATATGTGTCACAACAATATTTTCTCCCTCTTTTATATATAAATGTGTGTGACAAACACGGTGAGAATAGTTTAGTTTGGATGTACGTCGTGTTATTGAAGCGTCGCGATTGTTAAATGTGTTGAAATGTATCTTTGACAACAAAAAACAAGCTTGACTATCACAGGCGGACATTTTGGAATGTTCAGTACGTGTCACAGAGGGACTAAAACCAAGGATAACTAGAACGGGCACTCGGTAGAGCGCATACCTTCGCATATCACAAGATTGGGCATTGAATTATGAACATTCGGTTTAATACTTTTTGACTTATGCGAGTAACCCGCACACAAATAAATAAATAAATACACGGCGATCAAAACATAACCTTCCTCATTTTCAATGAGACGGTAATACAAACAAAGGATATTTAAAGTGTCACTAGCTCCACATGTGCATATTGTTATATGTTTTATGTATATACATATATATATACACTACCGTTCAAAAGTTTGGGGTCACCGAGAAAATGTTGTGTTTTCCAAGAAAACACAACATTTTATTTATTAAATGAATACAAGATTAATACAAAATATCGTCAAGACTTTGACAAGGTTAGAAATAATGATTTTCATTGTAAATATTAATGTTGTTCCTCAAACTTGTGGCTCAAAGGAAGGCCAGTTTTAGAGCTTCTCTCACCAGCATAACTGTTTTCAGCTGCGCTCACATAAAAAGGGTTTCAATGTCAAGGAATAATCTGTTTATGGAAAATGCAAAAGTGGGTTCTACCCCTCTGCTCGTCTTCTAAGGCAATAACACAATGTACCACCAGAACACTGGAGATGGGCCTCTACACACCTCTGTAGAGACTTCATTAGAAAACAGAGAATAGTCATTTATCACATAAACTATGTATAGAGTGTATTTCTAATTAATTTAATGTCATTTTCTTTGGAAAAAACAGTAGTATATATATAAATATATATGCTTCACATTCATACTCACGAGGGAACAAGGGAACAAGTGCACAGAGGAGTGAGCCAGCACTAAGTGGGCCGCGGTCCCTTTGTCACGAGGCGGCGCCGTGTTGTTAGACGCTGTAATAAAAACAAGCTGCACTTCATAGCTGCATTTATGGGTGGATAAATGAGTTGAGGTTGTCCCGTTTACAGGAAGTCATCATTGGTGGCCACGCATAAAGAGCAAGTTAGGAAGTCGGCGGGGCGAGAAGAGAGAACATGACGGCTGAAGCTAGTTTCAGGGAGAACATGTGGGAGCAACTAGCTAACGAGCAGCTCCGCTTCAGGGAACGCTGAGGCGTGATGGGATGCTTAAAGCTCAACATGGCGTGTCACTATGAGGCTACACACACTTCAGGGAACGTCTTCCGAGTATTATCGAAAATCTTAAAAAAATATATATTTTCTTAATTTATATAGTTTACAGTATGTTATTATTAAGACTTTTTATCTAATTTTTCAGACTTTTTATCGCATAATTTTGACTTTTCCCCAAAAAAATAACAATGAGCTGAAAAACTGTTCAGGAATTACAAATAATATAATTAAATACCTTTAAATACTAACTTTAAATACCATTTTTGCATAGCCAGTTTTGTTTGTAACCACATATTTTGAGTTGAAACTAAATTTAAAATAAATAAATAAATATATATCTATGTATATCTATATATATGTATATATACATATGTATATATGTATATTCATATATATATTCAGCTTTTAACTATATTTAAATAAATATATATATATATTTATATATAAATATATATATATATATTTATATATATATATATATCTATATATATATATATATATATATATATATATATATATGAATATCCCTGAAATTTAAATCCAAGAATATTATCTTACTCAGTTAATGGACTTGGGACTATATTAAGAAAGTGTATTTGATAAACAACAATAACATCAACAATGGACACATGCTTCGGCTCTTTTTTTTTCTCCATATAATTTTATTTCCAAATAAAAGTCAGAGAAAAGTAAGACAAGCCAGTCAAGTACAACAAAACAAATCCCCCATCGGGAAGAAAACAATAACAAATAAAAAGCTGATAAAGCCACAAGGCCTGATGATATATACAACAGCAGACATCTTTTTGGTGTTGCAGTACCAGTGACTCACTCGACAAAAAACTCATGGTATTCTTCACATAATAAGATAACAAAAAAAAATAAAAAATAAAGTAGTTTTCTTCTTGTTTTAATGGACAGAGAAGGTTCTAAAAGTCAGCTAAGGCACACAGAGCCTCCCCAGAACAAAACAAGGGGGGAAAACGTCAGTTCAGTCATTTGTGCAACAGTTGCTCAACGATACATTCCAGCAAGAACAACAACAATCTGGCGTGTTATTTTTCTCCGAGAGGCAAAGAGGACGCGGTCGTCGTCCCGGCTGTCCAAAGAAACCCAAACACTGAAACAGGTTATGCACTTTGATCAATAAACACCATCAATTCACTCTTTGTGCCCCAGTTATTGACTCGTGAAAAAAAGAAAACTCTTAATAATTCAAAGTCATTTGTGACCACATCTGTATTTACACGTACAACACACCGTTTCCGACAATATCTCAATACAAAATAACCTATGTACATCTTCTTCATCCGTTATCTCATTTTGTTACAAAATATGACTTCCACATTGAGTTACATTGATCTTTTTTTATTATTTTCTTCCCAAAACACGTCATTGAGCTCACGTGATAATCTGTATTTGAGTGACGTATTGTTCTGAGCATGGTGAGGTTAATGAGGGGGTGGCAGACGCCGGGAAAAAACTGATTACTACCCAGAAACAGTGTTGATGAGAGAGGGAAGGTGAATTAATGAACATTAATGTCTCGTAATCAACTCGCTTAGCTCGTGCCGCTAAATAATGGAGACGATCGCGGATGAAACTTTATGTCGGACTCATTTAAATATCTCCTCTTGTTCCGGGTTTGTCGTGGTGCGGAGATACTCGTAGATTACGTCTCAAATGTCCACAGATTGTCTTCGATGGCAGAAAAAAGATACTTTCGAATGTTGATAAAATCGGTTTAATAAATTAATGCATTTTTGCAAATCGAGCCACGATATATAATATTCACATGAAATTCGACCGCGAACCGCTCACGATCGTCCTGTGAGTGAGACGTTTCCGGAGGTTTGTCGATGAGAGAGTTTTTTTCTTCCCTTGTGTGTGTTTTCCTCTTCGCTGTTTGGTGAGGTTGTTAGGTAGAGCTGACCTTTGACCTCTGACCTCGCGGGTCGGAGCGACTGTCCTCTTGCGATTCGCTCGGCAAACAGACGATGTTACGAAAAAAAAAACAAGACGAGAAGATCTATTGAGACGGGACGACACGGAGGGAGCGCTGTGGGTTCGGGGGAGTTGGGCCTTTGTAAATAAAGGCAGCTTTCTTTACAAAAAAATAATATCGATCATGCTGCCAAGGCAGCGTCGCAGTTATTTAGTCACTGACTAAAAATATCAGTATTAATATAAACGTATAAATAAATAGCGACTCATGGACTCCACCGCCACTCATTCACACAGACTTCTTGAAGAATTATGTAAAACGTGAAATTACAGGAATGAAGTAAAACACTGAAAAACGTGGATGTGAATTTTAAGGTCAGCTTGAGATGATTGTTTCAAGTTTGAGGAAGAAAACCCAAAACATCTGAAAGACACTCAAATAAAAACCTAAACTATGTTAAGTCTTAAAATACTTTTTAGAGAATCTTTATTAATTAAGAACACTAAAATGTCTATATTAAATTTATTTGAAAATCCAAATTGGCGTAATAATTTTTTTAAAGGCCTCAGTATTTTTGCATTTCTAGTTTTCTATGATTTATTCTACTGATAACTGAGAGTTTTAAAGGAATTGGCTTTAATAACGCTAAAATATTTGCTATTTAAATTCCTCCATACATTTTTTTATTTGTTTTTAAATGTTTTTTACATTTGAGTCGTACCAAAATAATATTTGTTGAATGTTTTTGGTGCTTCTGAACACTCAAGATATATATATATCTCGTTTAGTTTACGTGGAAACACATTAAATGTAATAAATACCAGGCGAGCTCTTCACGTCCGTCTCACAGCTAAGGCTTGTTGTTTTTTTGCAGTGCTTTGTCCGTGTCACATGACCACTGACCCGAAAAGCTGACTTCATATTTCATAAATGCTCGAAGAAAAAAATCTCAACGTTTGATCACAGTAGAAACTAAATAAATACACAAGAGAAACTGAAACAGCAAAGCCAGCATAATCCCCGAAAAAGAGGAAACCCCCGTGGGAGGAGCTACAAATCATTCTCCTTTTCTTTCTGTCCAAACAAAACCTCATCCAGAAAAAAATAAAAACAACACTTCTTCTTTTCTTTTTCTCCCGAAAAGGAGGAAGAACCCGCGGCAAAAAAATAAAATAAAAAATAATAATAAAAAAAACACTTCTTCTTTTCTTTTTCTCCCGAAAAGGAGGAAGAACCTGCGGCAAAAAAATAAAATAAAAAAAAATAATAAAAAAAACACTTCTTCTTTTCTTTTTCTCCCGAAAAGGAGGAAGAACTCGCAGCAAAAAAACAAAAACAAAACTTAAATAAATAAAAAAAAAACTTATTTTTTCTTTTTCTCCCGAAAAGGAGGAAGAACCCGCGGCAAAAAAAATTGATAAAAAAAACTATTAAAAAAACACTTCTTCTTTTCTTTTTCTCCCAAAAAGGAGGAAGAACCCACAGCAAAAAAAAACGTAAATAAAAGTTAAAAACAAACGGAGCGTGCCGAGGCCTCCCGTCCAGCTGGAGGTCCTCGCTGCTACCTGATGCGCCCGTCTGCGCGCGGCGTTCCCAGGTGGGATTTGGGGTCCGGGCTCAGGGAGCTCCAAGGGTTCTTGACGCAGGCCTGCACGGCGGGGCAGGCGCTCGGCCCGGCGGCGCACACGTCGGCCGCCTCCCACAGCTCGCCCACCAGGCCGTCCGCCCAGCGCTCCAGCTCCGGGCCGGTCAGCGCCGCGTTCCTCTTGGCCTGCTCCACGCGGCCCGGGCTGACGGGGATGTTGAGCACCGGGTTGAGGCCGTGGAAGCTCTGCTCCATGTAGCCGTTCTTCGCCGGCCCGTTGTGGTGCTTCAGGGTGTCCTCTGGGGAGGAGGAGGAGAGGAAGGAGAGAGGAGGAGGAGGAGGAGGAGGAGGAGGAGGAGGTAGAGGGTGTTTTAGAGGATGTTTTTTTATTACTTTTAATACTATTCGTAGTGGCCACGCTGACTTCAAGGAAACAAAATTCTTTCTTCCTACATGACGGTCAAGGAGGAGGATGGAAAAAACGTAGACGCGACACACTCTCTCTCTCTCTCTCTCTCTCCCCCCCCCCCCTCTCAAATCACTTTCTCCACCCTGAGCTCCACCGAAGCTGCACATTCCTCACCGGCGCTCGAAATGGGGCGGCGGCCATCCCTCTTTTCTGTGAGAGCGGCCGAGCACACAGCCGAGCACACATCGGCGCTTTTCATGCACCGGTGACAGAAAAGATGCAGTCAGTCAGACACGAGGAGCTCCACCACAGGGCGAGGCGACGGCCAGAGCATGCCAGCTCGCCTTGTGCGTGGAAATGTGAGGTTGTGTGTGTGTGTGTGTGTGTGTGTGTGTGTGTAGAAGGCCACGTCATAAAGTTTTACTGGCACCGCATGTAGGTGGGAAACCTGGTGCCAGACATGGCAGTAAATTAAAAGGCGGCTGGATGGAACAGCTAAGACCCAACACACACCACAACACACAGTAAGCCGAGCGCACACGAGGTTGTGACATGATGACTATACTCTGCTTTTGAAAAGTGGAAACTATACGGAGATCTATCTTATTATGTATCCTTAAACTGTAAAAAATATGTGTTTATCATTAAACCCCACTTAATGTCTGCCGTTGTCTACGGTGTGTGGAGTAAAAGGGCAATTCAACAGGTAACAATGAGGAGAGAAAGCACGCAAATATATATATTTTATTTATATATATATATATATTCAAAAGATAACAATGTGGAGAGAAAGCATACAAATATATATAAAAATTTATATATATATATACAATATATATACATATATATATATAAATATGTATATATATATATATTGTTATTAAATGTTTTAAACAACTATTAAACATTATTATTTCTTCTTTTTTTTAAATAATTAAAAATATATATTTATTGATTTTCTAGGCAATACAGATAGGACAGACAAAATAAAAATAAATAAAAAAAGAATACAAATTCTTAGAATAAATTATGGGGACACATATTCACATGACAGCCGGAGTAAAAGTCTATTTCTTCGGGGCCGTTTTGCCCTTGTGTGTTTACACTACACACATAAATGCATCGAGTATTAATCCCCCATCATTATAAACCTAAACAGCTGTGACCCCCCATGAGACTCGGGTCAAAGACAAAAGCTCTTCCCTTATTTGTTGCTCTTCTTTCTTCCCTTCATCAAACGGCTCGGAGAGATTATCAAACGGAGGAAGACGCGACGATGCCGGGGGGGGGGGGGGGGGCCGAGCGGCCGCTTTCCAGACTCTAACGACGCCGCGTCGCCCCTCTGTGCACGCCGGCTGATTGATTTAATTGTGCCGTTGTTTTTCGGGGGGCTAAGTGCACTGTTGTTTAACATTCTGTTCACCGAGCGTGAGCAGCGGGTATTAAGGGTGACTTGATGACAAACAGCCGAGGTCTGCAGAGACCCAGAGGCTTGATTACAAAGGGCATCACTGCGAATACAAGGCGCTGGGTGTGTGTGTGTGTGGGTGTGTGTGTGTGTGTGTGTCTGCAGACATTTGTTACTTCACAGGAAATGAAAAGTCACTGTTTGAAACTGTGTTGTTTTCTTTCGACTGAAAAGAAAATTCTGAAAATGTCCGTCCAACATGACCACGATGAGGATTCTGTACGTCTTATATAATATAATATACAATATAATATATTGGATATAAAAAAACTTAAAAAACTCAAGACACATTGCGGGATTGAACCGCCGATGCTCTGCACTCATCCTCCAGGATGGCCCCTTCACAACATTTAATTAGAGCTATCAGTGATATTATTGGATTATCACCTATTATTAGGATCATAATATTCACAATGCCAAAAAAAGGTTATTATTATTATTATTATTATTATTATTATTATTATTATTATTAGCTTATTTCCTATATAAATAAACAAAAATGAATAATTAAACCAGTTCTATTCTCCCACTTCCCCTCTTTTTCTTCAGGTATTAAGACACTCTTACGTGTCACAAAATGTACCTGCATTGTGTGGAATATGTTTAAATCTTAATTCACAAAGTAACTAATAACTGTGTATATAATAACTAAGTATACAGTCAAACTTTACATATTCTCGAACATGCATCTGAGCAGAAGTAGTAAGGAATATAAAATATAAATATGCCAAAGGTTATAGTATCACACACAAATAGTGTATTGTTATTGTTATTGAGTTTTCCTCTGTCAACAAAGTCACATCGATGAGGTGATAATAATAATGTAATAATAATGTAATAATAATGTAATAACCTTCACAAATTCAGGTTTTATTGTAGGACTGTGTTATTGGATTGTCTTATTTATCTGTGTAGTGGATTCACCGAAATCTACATTTCATGTCATAAAAATGTGTTCTGACTTGTTTTTGACGAATTATCTGTGGGAGGAAAGAAAAGTGCAGCGCTGCGAAACAAGTCCCAAAAACAATTTGTTCAAAAAACACGATCAATAATCATTTAGAGAGACACGAAACAAACTTCACGAGAGAGGCTCTCTCTCTCCCTCTCTCTCTCCCCATCTCCTCCTCTCTCCCTCCTCTCTCCCCTCTCTCCCCCATCTCTTCCTCCTCCTCCTCTCTTCTTTCTCCTCTCTCCTCCCCATCTCCCCTCCTTCTCACTCTCCTCTCCCCCCTCCCCCATACCTTTTTCTGATTATGGCATAGTCCTGCCCCCTCCACCCCCACCTTGTCTGGGCTGGTCCCCCCCCTCACCTTGGCGTATGGGCTGGTCCCTCCCCCACCTTGTTGTAAGCTGGTCCCCCCCCTCACCTTGGCATGGGCTGGTCCTCCCCTCACCTCCACCCCCACACCTTGGTCCCCCCTCACCTTGGCGTATGGGCTGGTCCCCCCCCTCACCTTGGCGTATGGGCTGGTCCCCCCCCACCTTGTCGTATGGGCTGGTCCCCCCCCTCACCTTGGCGTATGGGCTGGTCCCCCCCTCACCTTGCGTATGGGCTGGTCCCCCCCCTCACCTTGGCGTATGGGCTGGTCCCCCCCCTCACCTTGGCGTATGGGCTGGTCCCCCCTCACCTTGGCGTATGGGCTGGTCCCCCCCCCCCTCACCTTGGCGTATGGGCTGGTGCCGGCTGTAGGCCAGCGGCGCGATGAGGAAGCGTATCTCGGCCACGGGGCTCCAGTGGTGCAGGATGCGGACGCTCCACACGCCGGGCCTCAGCGGCTGGTTGAGCGGCGGGCGGTAGTGGGTGAACTCGGCGCCGGCGTCGATCAGGATGTCGTAGGTGGCGGCGATGACGTTGGTGGGGTCGATCCACACCACGGTGACGGTGACGTTGGGGCCCTTGCTCCACCGCTGCATGCCCATCGTCTCGTCCGCCGGGCCCAGCAGGCCGCCGAAGTTACGGAACAGACGCTCCTTGGCGTCCCACTCGGTGCCGATCTGGAGAGAGAAGGGGAGGAAAAAATAAATGAAGAGTGGGGGGAGAAAACCGGAATATGGTACATAAGAAAACGTCTCTAATATTATAGCATGAATACATTTATTTTTAAACCTTCAAAATAAAAGAAGTTCAGAAGCTACTGGTGGCTTCGTCTATGTAATGTGCAAATATCCCTTTTTATTTGAATCGCCATGAGAGTGATACCTTAGACCAGAGGTGTCTCTTAAAGGGCCGGTGCAACTGGATAAACTAGTCAAACATAGTGTTAAATAACTCTTTTAGCATTTGATTGTTGTTTATTTAAGTGTACAAATATTTCTCTAATATTATAACATAAATCTATTTGATTTTAAACCTTCAAAATAAAAGATCCCTTAGACCAGAGGTGTCACACTCATTTCCCCTGTGGGCCACATCCCTCTTCCCTCACGGCCCCCTCTTAAAGGGCCGGTGTAACTGGATAAACTAGTGAAACATAGTGTTAAATTACTATTTTTGCATTAGATTGTTGTTTATTTAAGTGTAGAAATATTGTACGACAGAACATTTTTCTAATATTATAACATGAATCCATTTAATTTTAAACCTTCAAAATAAAAGAAGTTTATAAGCTACTGGTGGCTTCTTCTATGTAATGTGCAGATATTACTTTTTTTATTTTAATCGCCATGAGAGTGAAACCATAGACCAGAGGTGTCATGGCCGCCTCTTAAAGGGCCGGTGCAACTGGATAAACTAGTCAAATATAGTGTTAAATAACTCTTTTTGCATTTGATTGTTATTTATTTAAGTGTAGAAATATTGTACACTAGAAATTTGTTCTAATATTATAACATGAATCCATCTGATTTCAAACCTTCAAAATAAAAGCGCAGGATATTTTTCTTCATTTTGACGCCTGTGCCTTATACACTGAAAATAAGTGCAACATATAATGCAAAATGCACCCTTTGAACAAGAGTGAGTGACAGAATGAGGTAAAAAGACAGACAGCAAAAAAACGAGAGGTGAGAGTGTATCAACGTCTGCGTGTGCAACATAAATAAATAACATCCTCCGTGTATGCGTCGCCATTCTATTTCTAGGAAAACTGTCTGTGCATCGCATTATCACGGGGAATATAATCTTCAGCATGCATCAAACAGCAGCACACCAACCCTCCTCCTCCTCCTCCTCCTCCACGCAGTCGTTATGTAACGTTGTTATAATGCGCAGACTGATTGTTTCATCCGTCCCACAGTCGCCAGTCCTGAATGTCTGAGTGGATCTCTGAGCATATGGGTTATAACATATGACGAGACCTTACCCCCCCCACACACACACACACACACACACACACACACACACACACACACACACACACACACACACACACACACACACACACACACACACACCCTCGGGCTGAAGATCAAACGCATGTTTTGCTCTCCGAACACATTTCAAGAGAGAGGGAAGGCGATGAAGAGGAGCATCTGGAGTGAGCAGCATTTTGTTTTTTAATATAAACAGTGGAGAAGATTTCAACCTGACATAATAAAAAATAAAAAAACAGAGGAAGACACCGTACATGTTAATATGAAGACACACACACGGCTTTGCGACGGAGTAAAAATGTTTCTGTGGAGCAAACGTCTGTAAAAGTATACGGTTTTATAACGCCGCTTTCTCTCCGTGACAATTTTGAGATGAATACACTCAATATATATGAAAGTTGAGAGAGAGAACACAGGGTGGAATATCTCTCTGGTGGATTACGAGACGTACGTTGAGCCTCGACACGGAGATAGCTGCCAGCCGGCCGCACACTGGAACACTGCCAGGGATAACACCGAGCCAATTTAAGATGATTATGTCCAGTGAGCTTACATAATTAACATTTAGACATCCATTAGTACGGTTGTTTGGAATGAACTTTTTAATTTAGATTTATAGGTTGTGTATTTTGAACTCGGCAACAGAGGACGAAGATTTTCCTCATTCTACGAAGAATTAAAATTACAATAAAGCACAAAAAAAACGAGAACAAAAACAGGATGAATACACAAGTGCAGCTAAACGCATTTAATGTCTTCATTGGAGAGGCGTGGCCTGTGGGTGGGAAACGTGTGTACGCTAAATGAGACGCATGCAGCGATCGAGATGGAGTGAGGTGATAGAGGACACACACACACACACACACACACACACACACACACACACAGAGAAAGTGAAAGATGTGTGGGGTGTTGGCAGGAGTGTGAGCGTGATGGCAGCTTTAGGAGGCGCTCGTCCTCACAATAGGAGCTGATTAACGAAGCGTGACCACGCTGGACGATCAATGGCCGACTCATCGTCATCATCACCCTTTGAGGGTTGAGATTGCGATGTTCAGAATATACGTAAATAGGCATAACACGGATGAATTAGCCAGCGTGTGTGTGTGTGTGTGTGTGTCTTTGCCATCTGTTAAAGACACCTCACTTCCCTCTCCGTTATTGGGCCGACCTCGGCCGTGTTCTGCCCCCTGGTCCTTGGTTCTTTTCTCTTTAAACTGCTAATCAACTCTCTTGTCCGGCAGCTGTGCAGCTCATTATATTATATGTACGTTGGCTCGCTGGCACACGCTCCATCCCCCGATTGATTGGCGGGCGCTCTCTTTCGGAACCCCAGGAAAGAAGTGAAGGAAGTATTGACGGAATAATCGCCGTGGCAACGCCTGCAGGAGGCCGAGTGAAGTTAGAGTTATACGTACACACGGTTTACATGAACTCTTAACGTATTTACCACAGGAAGTGGTCTAAGTCTTCAGAAAAATGTTTTCATTCAGCTCTGCAAGTGGGTGAGATACAAAAAAAACTTAAAATATTTCCTGGCATAATTAGTAAATGACCCTCTAAAGTTGCTGAGTCAGCCATATTGACCTCTCAAGTCCCGCCTTTGCGTCTGTTATTTTGCTGACTCTCCCGAATTGGACTTACAATTTAAAAAAAATGAATAAATACTGGGCAGAAGAACTTCCCACCAAACAAAAGTGTAAAATACAAACACTCCGTAAGACATTGACCTTTTGTGTTTCTGTGTCGAGAGCTCCGGGTCCTCACGCCCACGCAAATCCACAGCCTTGTTTTCAGCTATCCCGCGCTTTTATTTTGAAGGTATAAAATCAAATGTATTTATGTTATAATATTAGAGACATTTTCTGATATACAATATTTTGACACTCAAATAAAAAACAATCAAATGCAAAGAGAGTTATTTAACTCTATATTTGAGTTCATGCAGTTACACCGGCCCTTTAAGAGGCAGCCGTGATGCTGATGTGGCCCACGGGGAAAATGAGAGTGACACCTCTGGTCTACGGTATCACTCTCTTGGAATATCTGTACAATATATAGAAAACGCCACCAGTAGCTTATGAACTTCTCTCACTTATAACTACACTTAGTTTTATGTAAGTAATGCTGATCTCATTGCGACCTCTATCCCCCTTTTTCTTTTTGTTAGCCCCATGTCTCTACTTTAATCTTTACTCAACCTCTGAAGAACTCATATTTTCCATTCATAACATGCACTTACTGACAACCGCTGTTAATTTGACCTGACGATCAGAAAGAGAAACTCCTGTCTGATAATGGCCCATACATTACACATTTATACATTATAAGTTTTCTCCGCATATGCCTCATCTTCCCCGTCGAGGACCCATATTACTCATTTCACGCTCTGCTAAATTCCCTCCCTGATTTAATAGAAAACATAAAATACCCCCATCTCATAATCCACCTCCGATCCATTTCTTCCTTCTGACCCGGCAACCCTGAAAACCTTTTTTTTTTTTTTTTGCTTTCATCGCCGGCTTGCTTGGCGCCCACACCTCAATTAAATAAGACAGGTCAATTTAATCAGGCAGGGGTACGGACAGTCCCGGTCTACTTCTGGCCCCGTTGAAAAAACCATAGGGCACCGAACGTTCCCCCCCGGGGGCCAATCCAGAAGGTTATTAGTGGCCCTTTTTTTGTGAGGGTAATCAAACACAGGTGCTCAGGAGCTGCACTCGAGGACTCCCCTGGGACACGTTTGCACTACTGAGGGACGGGATGGGCAAGACGGGGCCGGGAGCTCGCTAATGAAGACACACTGTCGAGAGGGGAGGGACGATGAGAGGGAGGGATGAGAGAAGAGTGGAGGACGGAGAGAGCGGGACGTTTTCTGTGATGCATCAAACCGGACTTAAATACATCGTTTTTGGGGCATTTTGGAAGGTTTGGTTTATTGGCCTGCAGAGTTACATGAGCCATGAGGCCATGATGTCTGCTGCGATACAGTGTGGAGCTTCTATAACAGACTCAAGGTCCATATAGTACAACACAAGAAAATATAGAATAAACTACATACAGAATCACAAGAAAAATACATAGAAATACGAATGCTTTATAAATAGACAGCTGTACCAATGTCTCCACAGCTGGGGCTGGTAGAGCGTAGAACTAAACTTTATGTTTCATTAAACCATTATTATTTCATTTTCGGAGTCATTAACCCGGCAGATAAATGTGTACATAAGATTTCTTAACAGCTTGTAAAGTATTGACTCCTGCAGCCACAAACATTTCACTGGCTCTACTCCACCTCTTCAATAATATTCACATGTTATCATTATGAGCGACTTGAAGTCTCTGTAAGCTTTTTTTGTAGAAGGCCTTTATGTACCCCCTAGAGGGCCTTCACATACCCCCTAGAGGGCCTTCATGTACCCCTAGAGGGACTTAACGTAACCCTTGTGGGCCTTCATGTACACCCTAGAAGACCTTCACGTACCCCCTAGGAGACATTTACGTACCCCTAAAAGACCTTCAGGTACCCCCTAGAAGACCATCACGTACCCCCTAGAAGACCATCACATACCCCCTAGAAGACCTTCACGTACCTCTTAGAAGACCATCACGTTACCCCTAGAAGACCTTCACGTAACTCCTAGATGACCTTTAGGTACCCCCTAGAAAACCTTCACTTACCCCCTAGGAGACCTTTACGTACCCCTAGAAGACCTTCAGGTACCCCCTAGAAGACCTTCACGTACCTCCTAGAAGACCATCACGTTACCCTAGAAGACCTTCACGTAACTCCTAGATGACATTTAGGTACCCCCTAGAAAACCTTCAATTACCCCCTAGGAGACCTTTACGTACCCCTAGAAGACCTTTACGTACCCCCTAGAAGACCTTCAGGTACACCCTAGAAGACCTTCATGTACCCCCTTGAAGACTTTCACATACCCCTAGAGGACCATCACGTACCCCCTAGAAGACCTTCACATACCCCCTAGAAGACCTTCACGTACCTCCTAGAAGACCTTTAGGTACCCCCTAGAAGACCTTTACGTACCCTCTAGAAGACATTCAGGTACCCCCTAGAAGACCTTCACGTACCCCCTAGAGGACCTTCATGTACACCCTGAAGGCACATGGGCAAACAGCTAGCACGGCCTCACCCTATAAATTATATTCCAATCAACCATTGTCTTCTAGCAGAAGCGACGGAAGAAGGAAGAAGTCCCTCCGACATCACAGGAACAATATCCAACACGATAGCGTTGCACCTTTTTTGAAACTCCTAATGTCAATATTTTTGAAACTATGTCATAATTTGTTCATAATGTTCGCGGCTCTCGGTTGTTCATCGTTTGTTCCTGACGTGTGTGCAGAGAACAAGGCTAAGCCATCAGTCAACGTCAGTCACTCCACTGTAAAAGATGTGTCCAACAAAGAGTAATATACCTCTCTATATGTCAGTCTGACTGGAGGTGAAATGCTAATTTTAACTGTGTGGGCTGTAAGTGGCCCTCCACTAAATCATGCTGTAAAAAAGGGGCCTATAAAAAGGCAGCTGGCAGTTGGCGGTTGAGCAGTGAAAAGAAAGACATATCTGTCTTACTTTATATCTAAAGGAGGACAGGGAACACATTGTTAAGCCGAGCATATGGTTTATCTCGCAAACTCTGGCGTACGGCGGTGCTAGAACGGGTCATATCTGCTAAGTTGACAAGAAGGAAAAAAAAAAGCGCAGAGTTACCGCTGCTTTATTCACGCTCTTTCTGCTCGCTGTTCTGAATGACAGACGGACAAACCAACTGAGTGGCAGCGGATGCTTTCTCAGGCTGAGCCGCATCCTCACACGCCACTCGTCTGTCACTCAGGGATTCATATATAGGGCTTGGGGGGGGGGGGGGGGGGGGGGGATAGACACCGCTAGTAAAGGTCGACCAGTGTCAAGGCGTGCGAGTACGATTCACGACAAACTAAATTCAGTCACGATTTCGTTGGCATTTTCTACGAAGCGGTGTGATAAACCGGAGAGAGAGAAAAAAACTAAAGGTCAGTTTACGTTCACTCGGTTAATTTTATCCTTTTAAAAAAAATAAGCCACTCGTCGCATCCGAGCCGCCGTATCCTAAACGGGCGCCGCGTGGTAAACAGAAACACGGATTAACATAACAAGACAATCAAGGGAAGCATTCCAGTGTGAAGGTGAGGAGACGTTCTATTAGGGAAACAACAAATAAACAGAACGTGAGGCGCTCGTCCCGATAAACTCGGATGAATTCAATCAATTTACATTTTACAAGGCCATTACGGGCACCGCTTTAATTGCGGGCGGGGATGCGCCGCTATGAGTCTTGGCAAGGTCGCCATAGCAATGATTATGAGGCCGCCGTGGCAACGAGCTGTACATCTCGTCTCCAATTATATGTGTGTGTGTGTGTGTGTGTGTTTCCTATTTGTAAATGGAGCTAATTCTCCGACATTGGCAACGGTCAACTGACTCATGCCCAACAAATGACTTTACAATGTCAATTTTTTTTTTAAAAGCAGGCCAATAGGTGGCGCCTCACCTCGGCGAACTGCAAGCGGCTGAAGGTGCCGCCCGGGGGCGCCGTCAGCTTGAAGTTCTTCTTGGGCGCCACCCACGTCTCCATGGTTTCCAGCTTGCTGGTTGCCAGGTTGGTGGCGTGGTGCTTCACCAGGTAGCCCTGGAACTGGTCCGACTGGAAGTAGAGCTGCACCGACACCGGGTGGCCCATGGGGAAGTACCTGGAGCGAGAGAGAGAGAGAGAGAGAGAGAGAGAGAGAGCAAGGATCCATTAGAAAACCACTTTACCGGTGGAAGAGGAGAATAACCCAGATGCATCCGGATAACGTCTGGAAGGAACCAGCCGTCGTACGCTGATAGTTCCCATTGAGCATTTACTTGTTGGGTGCTATTCAATTAAGTTTATTTTATACAGCCCAATATCACAAATTACAAATTTGCCTACGGGGGCTTTACAATCTGTACACATACGACATCCCTGACCTTTGATCTCTCACATCGGATCAGGAGAATTTCCCACAAAAAATTTCACAAGGAAAAAAAAGGGAAGAATCCTTCAGGAGAGAACAGAGGAGGACCCCTCTCCAGGATGGACAGAAGAAAAGACGTCATGTGACCAGAAGGAAGAATTAGAGTTAAAACACATTCAATGAATATGACAGAGTGTAGGAATGGGTCGTAGTAGGCATGCTATGCTATGCCAACACACATGATGTGGTCCCGTTTAGAATATATTAGACGATACGTAGGGGTATGCAATAGGGTATGCGACCTTGCAATTAAAGGGTTTGAAATGAGTCTTTAGGATCTGCATTTTCCATCTGCATGTGTATATCTCCTGTGTTTCAGTAATAGCCGTGTTCAAGTCAACTGTGAACCCTTAGAGATGGTGACAGTTGTTTCTTTGGGAATCAAGGTATCAAAGAGAAATTGTGATTTTGGAATCATCTGTATTGTTTTGCATCCAGTGTTTTAGTTACTTGTCGTTGGGTCAAGTAAAAGGTTTCATCCACTCCAATCTCACGTGTAATTTCTATTTTTACAAAAGACAAATACGGCAACAGCCAAAAAAAGCAAGATGGCGAAGGCCAACGTGCTGAACTGGAGGCGTATAAACTTTGAACCGTAAACCAACGGATGAGTTCACAGTGACTACTTCCACTTCTTGGAGATAAGTGAGAAGCCCGAGCTCCGCCACGTATGTAAATACAACTTTTTCCCCCTTTTTTTCAACGTGTGCTCTGGAAACGACGGTTGGAGAAGACGTTTGCCAGTAGAGACCACAGCGCCCTGCCGCACGGCTACAGACAGTTACAGAATGGTCTATAAAGGGCTTTACTGGCAGCCGACTTCAGATTAGTCAGAGTTCTGAAAACACGGACGTCCCACTGAACACATCACAAGTTAAACTGGGTCAACGGGAGCTGAGCGGAGGCCTCGCGCCCTCCTCAGGAGTCTGTGTGTTTGTTTGCGTGTCGCCTCGTACGTGGCGGAGGGTTCGAGCCCTGAGGGCCGCTGCAGGCCGAGTGACTTCTGGAAACACACACACACACACACACACACACACACACGAAAAGGAGCCCGGGTGCGCACCGCTGGAGAACAACGTGCAGCTGCTCTCGCATCCCGACTCCTTCACGCCCAGATTCCTCATCCTTTCCCTTCTTCTGCTTCCCTGAAGTCGTCTTTATCCTCCCTCCTTTGCACACACACACACACACACACACACACACACACGCACACACACACACACACAGATTAACACACACGCCGTGCCTCCTTGCTCCCCGGTGCCCGTGGCCTCATCAGTATTCAACTAAAGGGACCAGGAGTCAACCCGTCCCGGTAAATGCTACCCTGACAAGCAGAACAGCAAATATTTACACCCACAAGGACCGCAGAGCACACTCCCTCCCTCCCTCGCTCCCTCCCTCCCTCCCTCCCTCCCTCCCTCCCCCTCCCTTCCCTCCTGCTCCCTTTCCCCTCTTTCTGTCTCCCCCCTTTCCACACTTTTGCTATTTCCTCCTCTGCCTTTCCCTCTCTGCTCCTCTCCCATCTTATCCTTCTCTTTCTCCCTCTCGGCTCTCGTATCCCTCCTCGTTTTTCCCCCGAAAAGAAAAGAGTTGTGCTGCCGGTCAGGGAGGAGGGGCCGGGGGGCGTGGCCTGCACAGAAGGTCGTTTTTTTTTTCTTCTTCGGGCGTTTAGCTCACAGTTTCTCCCATGGAGAGAGCCAGCGGGCTGCTAACAGACACAAATCCCTCTTTTCCGCTCCCTCGCTCCGGTCTCTCACAGGCCGACCCGGTCCATCTGTTGGTCGCACCAGCGTCAGAAATACACAAGGGCAAAAACGCCCCCAAGAGATATAAATAATTTTGCCCCCCATTTCATGAGGAGAGGGGCGAAAAATGCGACGATTGACTGATTTCTGTTTGTTTTTTGTTAGAAAAATCTAAGAAAACACTTTGAATTTGTAGACTACTGATTAATAGTCTTATTATTATGACAATTTCTCATATACTGCAAGGCTGAATAAATATATTTATTATTTTTAACAAAGTTTAAATATTATTATTTCACAAGTAAAATCAATTTATTTCTAAATACCCATGGATTTAAAAATAAATAAATGTAAATGTAAATGTCCTACTTTGGCCACACACACAACATGCTACATGTATGTGGATGAACTGGAAGCCTCAGACACCGGGCCACATATTCACTTAGTTTAGAGTCAGGAGAATTCTAGATCAATAAAACACATCAGACAGGCCTTGTCTCACACACACACACACACACACACACACACACACACACACACACACACACACACACGCACACGCACACGCACACGCACACGCACACACAGTGTATTTAATTATTAGGCCTAATCAAGCTCATTTTTATGATGCATCAATTTTTTTATTTCTCTTTGTTCAGCTTGATCCTCGTTGCAGCTCATATTATTAGTGTGTTGAATATTTTTTCCTCACATACTTCATAATCTATTATTATTCACTTATCTCGCAGAACAATTAGTACTGAAAAAAGCCTTTTTGTCTGCATGTTCCTCCGAGCATCATGAGAACAGCGTATTGTTGATAAGTAACGGCTGCAGTGATACGTCTATGACAGTATTCTGTCTGTGTATTTTTAAATGTGCATTACCATGTTATAAGGAGCAAAATGAAAATGTTCCCCATTCGTCACTCAGCTATAATAAATAAGTTCAAAATACTAAATATAAAAGTTGAAATGCCAAAGTTACATAACCTTTTTTATATTTACCAATAAAACCAAGAAATGTGAAACTTCCAGGAAAGAGTTAACAATCCTAACTTTGAGCGGCCGACAGAAAACAACGTGTAACGGTCCTGATGCTGGTCACCTCAGAGGACGACCACGGACCTCACGTTGTATACGGACCTCCTCATCTGGGATCAATTACCTCCCAAATAAAGAGAAAGAATGTGGAGACAGCGCTGTGAGAACACGTAAAAGAGTTAAAGAGTTAAAGAGTTACGCAGAGAACTCAAAGACTTTGACCCGACTCGTAGACTTCAGACTTATTTTAACACAAAAGGCTCAAAAACATGTTAATATCTGGTTACACGGAAACTAAGATACACACAGATACACACAGACACACACAGACACACACAGACACACACAAACACACACACAGACACACACGTATACACACACACGAACACACAGACACACAGATACACACATATACACACAGACACACACAAACACACACAGATACACAGACACACACAGATACACACAGATACACACAAACACACACAGATACACAGACACACACAGATACACACAGACACACACAGATACACACGGACACGACTCAGAGGAACACTTGAAACAACGCACACGCATGGGCGGAGCTGACATGTGTTTGCATATGTTAAGAGGAAGCGACATGTTAACACACACACACACACACACATCACGCCTGAGGGGCTTGCACAACACACACACACACACACATGTACAAACGTGTAAATAAACTTGCACACACATACACACACACAAACACACACACATGCAAACATATATACATATACAAGCACACACACATACACACATGCACACGCACACACACACTCGTACACACTTGTACACACACACACAAGTACACACACACACAAGCTTCATTTCCTGTCTTTTGACCTATGACCTCTCACCTATCTCAAAGTGTCTTTAAACTAAAGTTTAAGAGTTGTGGAGCCCTCCACACACACACACACACACACACAAAAACACACGCGCACACACACACACACACACACGCTGTATGTAATCACCTTCCCCAACAGCTGTAGCCAATAGACGGCTTTGAGGTTTGACAGATGGAAAACACACTTCCTTTCTCTGCTCGGCTTTCGCCTCCAGGACTTTACAGAATACCCACAATGCAGCAGCATAAGGAGGAGGGGAGGGGGGGGGGGTGGCGGTCGAACACGCTACCGGTTAGTTTACCTGACGACTTCTGAAACTTTCCTCCGAGTAGAACAACACGACTCTGCAGCTTCGGAGATCAATCTGCCGATAGAACAAACGTCTTCCCTCCCTGCTGCGTTTGACATTATCCCGTCTCACGTGTGTGTGTGTGTGTGTGTGTGTGTGTGTGTGTGTGTGTGTGTGTGTGGGGGGGGGGGGTCCTCTGGATGTTTATTGATGTCATTAAGATGAACATAAAGACGCCATCTCAATCGTTGCTGCTATAGCAGGTGTCGCGTTTGTTGTTTTATCTGGAGGTGAGACGCCTTTTCTTTTTACGAGCTGCGCAGCTTCCTGTCACACGTTCAAACCGCCGCGTCACATTCCTCACTTTTATTCACCGGGCGTCAGAGTTTCATTGCGGTGGAAATAAAATAAAGGAAAGTTAAAGCTAAAAGGCTCCTGCACCAGACGCTCCTGAACACACGCAGCGACTCGACGCCCAGAGGTTTTATTTGGCCATTAAATATGAAACGTTCCACGTTAGCTCCACGCCGCGTGCTAACAGCACCGGAATTCATCCATTCACACCGATAACAAACGGGACCGCCGGGACCGCTTCCAGAGCTTTGATCCATGTCGCCTCATTATCTCTGGGATTAATTGACAAAGAGTCGGATCGTGTTCCCAAAATGAATCGCGTTACCCACGGAGCTCCCAGCTGCTATTCATCGTTATTCTATTACCAGAACACGCGGCGACAGACGGGGGCCGACGCATCGGCACCGAGCTCTTCTACCGACGGGAACGTTGTGATTCCTCGTAGACGTGGGCGTCGCCGGCCTTTTCTACGTACGGGAACGTTGTGATTCCTCGTAGACGTGGGCGTGGCCGGCCTTTTCTACGTACGGGAACGTTGTGATTCCATGTAGACGTGGGCGTGGCCGGCCTTTTCTACGTACGGGAACGTTGAGATTCCATGTAGACGTGGGCAGCCTTTTCTACGTACGGGAACGTTGTGATTCCTCGTAGACGTGGGCGTCGCCGGCCTTTTCTACGTACGGGAACGTTGTGATTCCTCGTAGACGTGGGCGTGGCCGGTCTTTTCTACGTACGGGAACGTTGTGATTCCTCGTAGACGTGGGCGTGTCGTGGTCCCTCGTGGGCGTGGCCGGCCTCTTCTACGTACGGGAACGTCGTGGTTTCTCATGGATGTGGCCGTGGTCGGCCTTTTCTACATACGGGAACGTTGTGATTCCTCGTAGACGTGGGCGTGGCCGGCCTTTTTACGTACAGAGAAGTCGTGGTTCCTCGTGGACGTGGGCGTGGCCGGCCTCTTCTGCGTACGGGAACGTTGTGGTTCCTCACGGACGTGGGCGTGGCCTCTTTGATGTCGTGGCGGGTGAACCAAGGGAACTCACCTGCAGCTGTGGTCTTTGGCGTTCCCCTGCAGCGAGGCGGCGGCTCTGGCCAGGCCGAGCCGCGAGAAGGAGTGGAAGTACGTGAGCTGCGTGTCCGACAGGCTGCCCACGCCGTCCGGCTCGTCGTAGACGCTCTCCCAGTACGAGTTCACGCTCGGCGTCGCCGGGGGAAACGGGCCGAACAGGTAGGCGTCCAGCTGGTTGACGATCTCCTGGTTCACGCTGGCCTCGAACTTCCTGGCGAAGAAGGTGGGACGCACCGTTTGCTGCAGAGGGAGAGGGGAAGGAAGGAAGGAGGGAGGGAAGGAAGGAGGGAGAGAGGGTGGGAGGGAAGGAAGGAAGAAGGGAGGAAGGAGAAAAGAAAGGAAGGAAGGAGGAAAGGAAAGAAGGAAGGAAGGGTAAAAAGGGTAGGAGGGAAGGAGGGAAGGAAGGAATCAGGGAAGGAAAGAAGTAAGTAAGGAGGGAAGGAAGGAAGGATGGAAGGAGAGAAGGAAGGAATGAATGAGGGAAAGAAGGAGGGAGAGAGGGTGGGAGAGAAGTAAGGAAGGAGGGAGGAAGGAGAAAAGGAAGGAAGGAATGAGGGAAGGAAGGAATGAAGGAGAGAAGGAAGGAATGAGGGAAGGAAGGAACGAAGGAGGGAAGGAAGGAAGGCAAGCAGGGCAGAAAGGGCAGGAGGGAAGGAAGGAAGGAAGGAGGGAGGGAGGAAAATAAGGATGGAAGAATGGAGGGAGGGAAGGAGGGAATGAAGAAAGGAGAGAAGGAAGGAGGAAGGAAGAAGGGAAGGAAGGAGGGAAGGAAGTATTAGATGTATGTGTTATGTGGGCAGAAATAAAAGAACACGGTTCTCTCGAGGTGGCAGGAACAACAACGTACATCTTTCCTTTATGTATATGTGTATTAAATAATACATACATTAAATAAAATTAAACAAACACGTCCTCAGTCTCTCTTTTTAATTATTTAACAGAACAAAAGCTATATATTTTTATATATATATATATATATATATATATATATATATATATAAATATATAAATTCATAACATTGTGTTCTCTGAGGGTCGTGAGGTGGTTAAGACGAGTGGAATAGGAGAGGATATTATTGTATTCCTCCCCAGGCGGGGAGGTGTGTGTACTCTATAGATTTAGCATTTCAAAATCTATAACATTGTCAGACCTCACAAAAAAAAGAAAGAAAGATTGAAAAATTGATGCGGCACAATCGGCGATATTGTCTTTTTTTATTTTTTATTCCACGCATTCTCCCTCCCTGTCAAAACGCCGGCGCCTATATTACCACAACATCAGCGGGCGGCCATTCATCAGCCGTCGCTCCTCTGGAGCCACAACAGGTTTTACACATTGATTTTTCCCCCCACATAATAAGTAAGTTTGTACCTTCCAAAGAACCATAAACCGTAAAATTGGTCAGTTCACCTCTAAGAAAAGAGGAACGCCGTCTTACACGTCCTTGGAGGCACAAAATGATGTAATGACATCAGAACCGCCCCATTCCCTTTCCCGTGTTCATCCCTCCATCCACCGTCTCTTTTCTCAACACTTCTTGGTATTTGCGTCTCGGTCTGACTTCCCTCTCTCTCTCTCTCTCTCTCCCTCCCTCTCCCTCTCCCTCTCTCTTTCATATCTGTTCCTGCCACACTCGCTTATGTGATGCATCATAAAAAATCTGCTGCCCACACAGCTTGGCCTTTTTTCACAAAGACATCTTTTCAGTCCCAGACACAGAACTATTTGCCGATACCGTCACCGAGCGGCGAACACCTCGGTGCTACCGCGAGGAAGGAAGGAGGAAGGAAGGAGGAACGACCCAATAAAGAAGACTCTTATCTCCCGCCAGAGAGACGCCGACGGGCGATGTCTTCTTCTTCTTCTTCTTCTTCTTCTTCTTCTTCTTCTTCTTCTTCTTCTTCTTCTTCTTCTTCTTCTTCTTCTTCTTCTTCTTCTCCACCACCAGTGTCTGGACTCCATGGGGGATCAGCATCTCTACGCTGATAGCTTGACCTCATTCAGGATAAATAATAATAATAATAATAACTTTATTTATATAGCACTTTTAAAAACAAAGTTTACAAAGTGCTCTACAGATAAACAAAGCATAAACACAACTTAAATGGTGGCAAACAAAAAAGACCATACCATAAAAGCATTGAATACAAGTAAAACCAAACAAATAGGCAATTAAAATACAAATTCAAAAGGACGACATCACTTAAAAGCAGTTCTATAAAAGTGGGTTTTAAGAAGTGATGAAGACCTTTCCCTATTTCAACATGCGATAGTGAATAAGTGATAGTTAAACTCTAAGTACCCGTGTCTCCTGAACTCTGATCTCCACGCGCCTCACGTCAAAACGTCACGGGAGGCTTTCGTTTCGCACACATCCCCCGATCCGGTGTGTTCTGACACGCCCCCGGTGCAGTCGACCTGTCACAGCCCGTCTACCCCGACATGCATCTCACTCTGAAGCGCATTACTGAACAACGATGTTCTGAGACAACAACAACAAGCCCCCCCACACACACACACACTCTCTCTCTCTCCTCCTACAGAAACAACCCCTCCAGCGCCTCATACCCACACGACGCCCGAGGAACTCCACCGTTTTACCGCGAGCTATTCTTCTCATCTGCACAACCAAAAGGGAAGAAGCCGACTTCACTTGTCTGCACCCCCCCCCCCCCCCCCCCCCGACCCCCAGTGTCGAGGTTCAAAGGGAGATATTGAGTCCCATTAATACCGAGGAGGCCCGGCCGGCTGCTTCTGTTTCCCAAGGTTGGACTCTCCACTGACACCGGAGCGCCGACCAGCCTCGGCGGGCGGTGCCAAGGAGCTTCGGGTAATGTGTTGGCACCGGAGCGCCAGAGACCAGCGGCGAGACAGACGGCAGACGGGTCTGGCAAAGGGAGGGCCGAGGCCTGGCTCGGTCCTCCGGTAAGTGAAGGACGGAGAGAGAGACGACGTGAGCGGAGGCACTTAAAGGATGAGACTCGGGCCGATGGTTAAGTGTTTTCTTTTTAGGAAGCACATCGAAAAATCAAACGTCTGACACTGACTTTCTCTGGGGTCCTGGAGTCACTGCCACTCATCCTCTCCCCTCACACTCAGACAGAGAGGATGTAATTACTATTCTTTTGTTCCCCCCCCCCCTCTCCGGTTCATAATAGTGGAGACATCATTTTGCACACATTGATTGTGAGAGCGGTGGGAACGGGCTGTTCAAGGCTTTTCATTTCAATTTGTTTTATGTTTGTTTGTTTATATGATCTCTCTGATTGGCAATCACTGGGAGATATGGCCTTTAATCTGAGTTAAGCCCAGGGTCTGTGTTTATCAAACTACTAAAAGGAACATTTAGAATAATTAGGATTTTATAAATAAAAGTCGTTTACTTTCTTTATACATATATATATATATATATATATTTATATATGTATATATACTTTCTTTATACATATACATGTATATATATCTATTTGTATATGTATATATATACATATTTTAAACAATTTTATTTATATATAGAGAAAAAGTAAAGGAATTTAATTTGTATACATATTATATATATATATGTGTGTATGTATATATATATATATATATATATATATATATATATATATATATATATATATGTATAAAGATAAGGTAAAGGACTTTTATTATAAAAAATAAATAACTAATTAAATAAAGTCCTTTAATTTTTATTTATATATAAATAAAAATAGTTTAAAAGAAAAAAGTCTTATTTTTTATATATATATATATATATATATATATATATATATATATATATACATATATATGTGTGTGTTTCCTTCTTTCTTGCACATCCCTCTTTCTTCACACAGTTCTTGCCGTTGCTCTCCAACTGTCCTCGGCTGGATGGTTTCCCTGCAGCTATTTCTGTGTGATGTATTTCTTGGCTAATATTTTAAAGAGATATTCAACCTGCGCCTCAAGTTTATCCGAGACTTTTGCTCCTCATGCAACAAAAGAGCAATTAAATTATTCTTCAAACGTGAAAAAAAAGAAAGTAAAAGGACACAAAGCTATTTAAAGCTCCGTCCGTCCCCTCAGCATCCGTTTGTCCCTCCATACCCTTCAGTACGGATTTCAATTTAGATCATTAACTTTGAGAAGTGCGACCCTTGACCTTCCAGTGCCGCCGGCTCTCGGCTTCTCGACTGATCACCGAGGGTAGCCGTTTCTCCACTTTGGGTATCGTTGTTACCTGGAAGCGGTGGAAGTCCGCGGGCTTGAAGTCGTTCGGGGAGCATCCGCACCAGTCCACGATGTGCTTGTACTGGCACTTGCAGCCCAGCTTGCGGTTCCAGTTGGTGATGCGCAGGTTGTTGTCCACCATGCTCTCGCAGTGGGCGCTGTTCTCCAGAACCGTGTGGAAGAACGACTGAGCGCCGAGAAATAGGGGGATGGAAAACACCAAATAAACATCAATTACCCAAAAGAGAGAATTTGTGATTTCATACACTACCGTTCAAAAGTTTGGGGTCACTTAGAAATGTCTTTATTTTTCAAAGAAAAGCATGTTTTTTGAATGAAGATAACATAAAATTATTAAGAAATGCACTCTATACATTTATAACGTGGTAAATGACTATTTTAGGTTGAAACATCACTTTTAATAAAATTAAATATCTACACGGTTGTATAGAGGCCCATCTCCAGTGTTCTAATGGCACATTGTGTTATCGCCTTAGAAGACTAACGGAGGGGTTAGAATGTTAGAAAACCCCTTTGTTGTGTTAGCACAGCTGAAAACAGTTATGCTGGTCAGAGAAGCTTTTCAACTGGCCTTCCTTTTGAGCTTGAAGTCTGAAGAACACAATTCATATTTAAAATAAAAATCATAATTTCTAACCTTGTCAATGTATTCACTATATGTTCTATTCATTTTGCAATTCATTGGATAAATAAAAGTGAGTTTCTATGGAAAATACGAAATTGTCTTGTTGGGTGACCCCAAACTTTTGAACGGTAGTGTATATCCGCCTACGAGCTTTTCTTTGCATGCACATCTAACACGGCGATGAACGTGCGTGTGTGTGTGTGTGTATGTGTGTATGTGTGTGTGTGTGTGTGTGTGTGTGTGTGTTACCTCGGCTGGCAGCAGCGTGTAGGCGTAGAAGCGCTTCATGTTGACGACCAGGTCGTCCTTGGAGTTGATGACGTACTCGATGAACATGCGGTTGAGGAGGAACCAGTCGGACCCGCCGTCCACCGAGATGCCTTCAGGGATCTTACGGTCGCCCAGCCTCCACATGTGTGTGTCGCACTCGAAGAACAGGCGATCCAGACCCTGCTTACGGATAAACCTGGCGAACACACACACACACACACACACACACACACACACACACACACACACACACACACACACACACACACACACACATGCTTATAGCACTGAATAATACATACATGTGATCAGAAAAATAGAAACATTTTTCTTTGAAAAACTAAATTTACATGAAAACAAGCACTTTTTGCATTTAATCAGCTGCTCGTTTGTATTTCTATCCCCCATTTTTGTTCTTTACTTTCTATAAACATGTTTGAGCCGTGCGTTGTCCTCGTTCAGTAAAGAGAAAATAGAATAGAAGAATAGAAATATACTTTATTAATCCCCAAGGGGAAATTTGTGGACACAGTAGCACCAATAAACTAAACACACAAGAATAAAATATAAATATAAGAAAGAAAGAAAAAGTGACTGTGCATAAACTATACAAGTGAAATATAAAATACAAAATAAAATATGTATGTATATATATATATATATATATATATATATATATATATATATATACATACATACACACAACATATATGCAAATACAGCAGTGTAAATTAAATTAAATATAGACAATGTGCAAAATGCAAAGTGTGTGTATGTTATTGCAGTAGTTTGAACACACATGTGAGTGCTTGTAATACAATCTGGGTGAAAATCGTAATCGGTTCCTTCTTAATGCTTTTATTGTGTGTCTATAAATAAATACGTGGCCTAATGTAATAATATTAGATTCCCTGACCACCGCAGTTGTCTTTTCTTAAAAACTCACTTAGTTTCTATATCGAGGTAAAAAAAAAGACAATTTATTGACTATTTCACCATCGCTTCTGGTGAATAGAAGAGCTCACGAAACAATATCTACTCAGGTAGACTCAACTGCTGCCTAATACGGGATTAAGGATTCATCAAGTCTCCTTTCCTTGGCCCTAGATGGCTTGTGTGACACCTCGCATGCATAATGGATGTTCTCTTCAGCTGTGAACGTCTCATGTGTGACATGAAAGGAGTCAGATTCAGGTCAGCCGGGTCAGACCGTTCCCTCCGTCACCCGAACGCCGTCAAACGCGTTGATGTGTCGACCTCGTGGCTCACAGGTGCACCAAGCAACGATGTGCGGTTAACGTTTGAGATTTAAAAAAATGATGTTTTAGCCATCCACACATATGCATATAGGGATGGATTACCAAGATCCTTATTGTTGTTAAAAACTGGTTGTATAGAAGTATATGCGTCATTTGTTAAAGCTGCATTCTCTCCCCTGACCACCAGGGGGCGACTCCTCTAGTTGTATAGAAGTCTATCCTTCATTTGTTAAAGCTGCATTCTCTCCCCTGACCACCAGGGGGCGACTCCTCTAGTTGTATAGAAGTCTATCCTTCATTTGTTAAAGCTGCATTCTCTCCCCTGACTACCAGGGGGCAACTCCTCTGGTTGTATAGAAGTCTATGCTTCATGTGTTAAAGCTGCATTATCTCTCAAGGGGGCTCCTCTGGTTGTATAAAAGTCTCTGCTTCATGTGTTAAAGCTGCATTATCTGTACTAACGACCAGGGGGTGACTTCTCTGGTTGTATAGAAGTATATGCTTCATGTGTTAAAGCTGCATTATCTGTACTGACCACCAGGGGGCGACTCCTCTGGTTGTATAGAAGTATATGCTTCATGTGTTAAAGCTGCATTATCTCTACTGACCACCAAGGGGTGACTATTCTGGTTGTATAGAAGTCTATGCGTCATGTGTTAAAGCTGCATTAACTCTACTGACCACCAGCGGGCAACTTCTCTGGTTGTATAGAAGTCTATGCTTCATGTGTTAAAGCTGCATTCTCTCTACTGACCACCAGGGGGCGACTCCTCTATAGTTGCATAGAGTTAAATCAGGAAAACATCCTCAAAATGACAATAAATAAAAGAATACTGCTCTGCGAATATGAAAAGGCCTCGTTGAGTCACGCTGACTCATGCATCCATGCCGGCGAATTTAACAAAAAATCCTTTCATGTGTTTCAGGGTTGTTGTTTTTTGGCGGGGGCGTGCGCCACGAGGCAGAAGGTAGCGGGGGCGGCGGCAGAGGCAGAAGGAAAAGGTCGTTGGAGGCGGCGACCTTCGCCAGCCCGCCCCCACCTAGGAGGTTAATTAACGAAGCCACAGATGGGAAGCTAATTGTATTCTGATTCAGTGACCACGGCGTGCTGGCGGCGCGCTGTGTGTGTGTGTGTGTGTGTGTGTGTGAGAGAAAGGTCGGGTAAGGCGGCTAACATGAAGTCAGCATCACCTGGCGTTGTCCCTGCCGTGGGACTTGATGAAGTTCATGTCTCGGTACTTGGACAGGAAGGCCACCAGCTGGTTGTTGGTCCTGAAACCCAAAAAGAAGAAAACGTCTTAATGTTGACATACGGGAGACGGCGAGCGGGAACATCCGTCCTGCGAAACACGACACGTTACAGGACGACGGGAGAGGCGGAGGACTTCATGCTAATCAACCCATCTGTTGCTGGTGGATATGGAGAAAAGAAAACATTGATATATATGTTTTTTTTTTATTGAAAAAAAGGGAGAATCCTGTGTCTGCATGAGTTGCTCAGTTCACTCTTGTTATATAATACATATAAATATATGTTAAAATATTATTTGAATCCTTCTTTCAACATTCTGTAAAACTACTTTTAATGACGGCGACTTGAGAGTGTGTAGTAAACATGTACACTCGAGCTCATGTTGCACACAGTATGAGATGTCAATAAAGTTATTTTGTATCACGGAGAAATTTCATCAGAACCAGAAGCAGAAACATTTATTTGCTACGTTTAGACGCACGAAGAATTTGACTTGGCGGCTTCTTGTGTATATTAGACAAAACAACAACAATCAATATAGTGCAACAATTTAAACATTACATTAGAGTAGTATAAAATGAAATAAAGTGCGTAAACAGATAAGAGTGCTGTAGACAGGGTCCTGTAAGTGTACTTTTTGAGTTATCCGAAGAACACGCATACAAATAAATAAATAAATAAGTAAATACAAAACATAACCTTCTGCATTTTCAATGCGAAGGTAAAGAAGTATAAAGAGTATAAAGAGTTTAAAGAGTATAACGAGTATAAATAAAGAGTATAAAGAGTATAACGAGTAAAAAGAGTATAAATAAAGAGTATAAAGAGTATAACGAGTAAAAAGAGTATAAAGAGTATAAAGAGTATGAAGAGTATAAATAAAGAGTATAAAGAGTATAACGAGTAAAAAGAGTATAAAGAGTATGAAGAGTATAAAGACTATACAGAGTATAAATAAAGAGTATAAAGAGTATAAAGAGTATGAAGAGTATAAATAAAGAGTATAAAGAGTATAAAGAGTATGAAGAGTATAAATAAAGAGTATAAAGAGTATGAAGAGTATAAATAAAGAGTATAAAGAGTATAACGAGTAAAAAGAGTATAAAGAGTATAAAGAGTATAAAGAGTATGAAGAGTATAAAGACTATACAGAGTATAAATAAAGAGTATAACGAGTAAAAAGAGTATAAAGAGTATAAAGAGTATGAAAAGTATAAATAAAGAGTATAAAGAGTATAACGAGTAAAAAGAGTATAAAGAGTATAAAGAGTATGAAGAGTATAAAGACTATACAGAGTATAAATAAAGAGTAAAAAGAGTATAAAGATTATAAAGAGTATGAAGAGTATAAAGACTATACAGAGTATAAATAAAGAGTATATATAAAGAGTATAAATAAAGAGTATGAAGAGTATAAAGACTATACAGAGTATAAATAAAGAGTATAAAGAGTATAAAGAGTATAAAGATTATAAAGAGTATGTAGAGTATAAATAAAGAGTATAAAGTAAAGAGTATAAAAGAGTATAAAGAGTATAAAGAGTATAAAGACTATACAGAGTATAAATAAAGAGTATAAAGAGTATAAAGAGTATAAATAAAGAGTATGAAGAGTATAAAGACTATACAGAGTATAAATAAAGAGTATAAAGAGTATAAAGAGTATAAATAAAGAGTATGAAGAGTATAAAGACTATACAGAGTATAAATAAAGAGTATAAAGAGTATGAAGAGTATAAAGACTTATATAGACTATAAAGAGGTGTCCTGTCAGTATAAAGAGTATGAAGAGTTCGACTTATATGTTAAAGAGGTGTCCTGTCAGTCAGTATCGTGGTTCGGATGTTGAGTTAACTCTTGATGTAGAATAACTAAAGATGGTTCTAAACCCTTTCATGAACATTTAGGGATCCATGTTTTAAGACTCATAAATATTCTGCTTGGAATATAACTTTTGTCTGATGTGATTTTTTTCCCAACAAAGTTCAATTAAACATTTAAATTCCTCAACAGGGGAGCAAACCTGCTCATGTTTTATAATGTAATCCGCTCCCTCGTCCACTTTGGACGTTTTCCCAGAAAAATCGAGATCTGACATCCCGACTGTTATCTCACATCGTGTGTGTGTGTGTGTGGGTGTGTGTGTGTGTGTGTGTGTGTGTGTGTGTGTGTGTGTGTTCGAGACGACGGTTAAAGAATAACGTCGTTGAGCCTTTTTTGGAGGTAAAATAACTAAATTTGGCAGATGTGGAACTTCCCAGCAGCTTGTCGGTCTATCCAGCATCCAGAGGAACTTTCACTCTGGCACACGCAAGATTTGATGTAATTAAATCCCTCATTGAAATATCAAAATATATATTTTTTAATTAGTAAATATCAGACATGATGCACTGGAGGATTAACATGTAGTCGTTACACACGGGGGACGGGACTGGCATATTAATGTCATCTTCTCTTCAAGGAGCAATTTCACAGCCTGGGGGGGCTTAGCCAGGTCCTGAGCCAGAAAGCCAAACTGATGATGTTCTGCTCACACACAGGCAGGGCAGTCCTCCCTGTCTCCACTACACACACACACACACACACACACACACACACACACACACACACACACACACACACACACACACACACACACACACACACACACACACACACCTGTACATGCACACACACACACACATACACACACACATACACACATACACACACACACACAGTGGGGTACAGGTGCACGCACACATACACACATATACTGTACATACACATACATACACACAGCGGAGTGCAGGTTATGAAAGCACACTATGACAACACTCACAAAGTAGAAAGACACACAAGCGCACACACACACACACACACACATACATACACACATACACACTCGCACACAAATACACACACACACAAAAACACACACACACACATAAACATATACACACACACGCACACACATACCCACTACAGGTACACACACTCACACACACACAGTGGAGTGCAGGTTTTGAACACACACTATGACAACACTCAAACAGTAGAGAGACACACAAGCGCACACACACATACATACACACATACACACTCGCACACACACACACACACACATAAACACACATATAAACACACATGCGCACACACATACCCACTACAGGCACACACACTCTCTCACACACACACACACACACACACACACACACAGCGGAGTGCAGGTTATGAAAGCACACTATGACAACACTCACACAGTAGAAAGACACACAAGTGCACACACACACACACACACATACATACACACATACACACTCGCACACAAATACACACACACACAAAAAAAACACACACACATAAACATATACACACACACGCACACACATACCCACTACAGGTACACACACTCACACACACACAGTGGAGTGCAGGTTTTGAACACACACTATGACAACACTCAAACAGTAGAGAGACACACAAGCGCACACACACATACATACACACATACACACTCGCACACACACATAAACACACATACCCACTACAGGCACACACACTCTCTCACACACACACACACACACACAGTGGAGTGCAGGTTATGAACAGACACTATGAAACACTCAAACAGTAGAGAGACACACACAGAACTAGAATGCACACAGACAATGAGAAATACATGCACAGAGTCACACAAATGCTTGTAGGCATGCAGCCACACACACCCACAGACACACGCACACACACACATACACACACACACACACTCAGAGCGAGAGGGGAATTCATGTCAAGCTCCAGATTTGCCACCTGAGCGGTCGCCCGTCCGCTGGGTGTAGTTTGCTTACTGTCAGCCCCGCGGCTCCGTCTCACACACACATTACTGTAACACGCACACACACACACACACACACACACACACACACACAATTAACCTCTGTCAGCTACCGACAAAATGTGAATTTTTTTACGCCGCCATCATCTCCATTCACGTCCCTGTTTGATTTCTCTGGCCTTACAGTCAAATCGATGAAGAGCTTCTCGTAACACGGACGTTGACTTCATCGCTCCGGAGGGGGGGAGTGGAGTCCAGGTGTGTGTGAACACACACACACACACACACACACACTCTGACGACACTCAACCCACATTCATCACCTGTCGTCCTGAAGAGAGATTTTTAAAAAAGTGAATAATAAAATGCGGCGGCACATTTTCCATCCCGTTGTCTTTTCGCTCCGATGAATTATAAACGACAGCGATCAACGCCAATAAAACACGGGATTCAACTTTCTTTTTTTTTTTGTTACTCGGAGAGACGCGACAAAGTGGAAGAGACGAGACGACGTGCCGCCGGCAGCCGGTCGTCGTCTCACGGCTCAGACGTCTTAAGAGCTGTAAAGTCTATAAAGACGGATTTTATAGAAGAAGAAGAAAAAAAGGTAAAAGCGAAAGCAAGGAGGCTGTGTAGATAAAAGCCGGGGGAGAGGGGATGTCCTTTGACAAAGCAAGCATGTGTAACTCATCCTCTGGCCTCTAGACACACACACACACACACACACACACACACATTTTTCTCCCCCTGTTTTTTTTTTGCCTTTTGAGAACCGTCCATGCGGCTGCACCGACATTATCGGGGTGAATTAGCGGGGGAATAATAATAATAACAATAAAGCCCCCTCGTCTCCGACCCCACTGATAACAACAGCGGTCGTCACGGCAACGGGGCGGGGAAGCTGCGGTCGGGTCAGCGAGGCAAAACAAGTGGCGTTTGGACAGTCCGCGACCAGAAATATTTAACTTGTACGAACAAAAGACGATGTACACATAGGTTCAGTCTGATGGAGCTTTTTGGATCGTAAGTTCCGGTTCTACCGAAGTTCTCCGGGCCTCCGACCCGCGGTTCTGTTGAAGCGCACTGGTAGCTTCGCACGCGGTTTGCATTCACAGGCGTCTGCTAATACCAACAGGGTTTCCATAGCATAATATAGTCCGTAATGATGTAGTAATAATGCCCCCTCATCTCCAACCCCACTGATAACAGCAGCGGTCGTCACGGCAACGGGGCGGGGAAGCGAGGCAAAACAAGTGGCGTCTGGACCAGAGGTATTGAACGAAAGACGACACACACATTACATTACATTACATTACATTTATCCTATTTTATCCAAAGCGACTTACAATAAGTGCATCAACCTAGAGTACGAACTAAGAACAATAAGAATACAGAAAATAACATTTCCTCAACATAGTCAAACTACAAAAGTACCACAATAAGAGATATTTAAGAGCATATTTCAATAGACTAAAAGTCAGTGAAGGTGTCGATAGGGGTGGCTTTTGGATCGTATGGTCTGGTTCTGAATCATCAAGCGGCGAGCTGCGGGTACGACTCCACGTTGCCAAGCAGAGACGCACCATTTGTATTCCCCTTTCCATGTTTCCATATTGCATGGAATCCAAATCATGCAAATTATTCCCCCTCTTGTTCCCCTTCCCTAACCGCTTATCCCCCCCCCCCCCACACTCCTTGTCATTTCTGCCTTTCGGCTCCGTCGTCCGCTCCATCAATCGTTTCGTTTCCTCCAACAGATGTGTGTGTGTGTGTTTGTGTGTGTTTGTATGTGTTTGTGAGTGTTTGTGTGTGTGTTGGCTTAAAATCCTGCACTGTCAGCCTTTTTTTTCTTTCTCTCAACAACATCAGCCTCATGCAAATGAGTAAAGACGGAGGGAAAGAAGACGGCGTCTTGGCGCACGCGCTCGTAAATACCGTTATTCATGCGGACGGGGAGGAACGCCCAACTACGCAGACGTAAACACGGACGCGTAAACACGGCGTTCATCGATATTGGAGGGAAAACAAACTTGACTAGACAGAACCGATGAACAGGATCCAGCTTGGCCTCTGGATCTCAGCTCCAGCTGTGGAGACATCAGATCCAGCTTCTTCTTCTTCTTTTTCTTTTTTTTTTACCCGGTGGCCATTACAGCTCGTCTAAACTCAACTGGTGGACATCTGGCTGCGCAGAAGAGATAACTCTTCCCTTAATAGGAGGGTTTTAATTGGCTGCTGCAGAGCTACATCAAAAACCCAGCAGACCCTGAACTCCTGGGAGGACTATAAACTCACATAAAAAAATAAAAAAAAGTCACAAAGGATTCCTCCGGCTGCAGGAGGCTATTTCCATGACTTCATGTCCAGATCACGTCGACTACTGTGGCTTTAATTACCCTTTTACGGCCTCTTAAAAAGAGATGTTTTGGAGGGGAGAGATGACTTTCAAGACTGTACGGTACACAACATGGGGAGTCAATGGGTATCGACCCCGGGTAATTAAACTGAGATCAGTTCAACATGTAACGCATTCAATGGAGGCCGTGTGAACGAGAGTTTGAGAAGAGCAGAGGTTCCACTTCATTGATCCGTTTGGTTTGGAGTGAATCTTTATTTAAACCGGGTTTAAAGCCCACGACCAGTTTCTATGGAATGTTCAACCTTCAGGTATCAAGCTCCTCCTCTTTTATTAACCAGCTTCCACCTCCAGTCCTGGAGGCAGGCTCCGCCCCCTCATGTAGAGTAGACTGAAGACTTATTCCTCTTTATAGTCTTATAGTGAGGGCTGAATCAGGTTCACCTGGTCCAGCTCCTAGAGATGCTGCTACAGGCTTAGAGGCTGCTGGGGGACGTTTAGGATACACTGAGCACCTATCTCCTCGCTTTAGGATACACTGAGCACCTTTTTCCTCGTTTTAGGATACACTGAGCACCTATCTCCTCGTTTTAGGACACACTGAGCACCTATCTCCTCGTTTTAGGATACACTGAGCACCTATCTCCTCGTTTTAGGACACACTGAGCACCTATCTCCTCGTTTTAGGATACACTGAGCACCCTTTTCCTCGTTTTAGGATACACTGAGCACCCTTTTCCTCGTTTTAGGATACACTGAGCACCTATCTTCTCATTTTAGGATATACTGAGCACCTATCTTCTCGTTTTAGGATACGCTGAGCACCTATCTCCTCGTTTTAGGATACACTGAGCACCTATCTCCTCGTTTTAGGACACACTGAGCACCTATCTCCTCGTTTTAGGATACACTGAGCACCCTTTTCCTCGTTTTAGGATACACTGAGCACCCTTTTCCTCGTTTTAGGATACACTGAGCACCTATCTTCTCATTTTAGGATATACTGAGCACCTATCTTCTCGTTTTAGGATACGCTGAGCACCTATCTCCTCAGTTTAGGACACACTGAGCACCTATTTCCTTGTTTTAGGATACACCAAGCACCTTTTTCCTCATTTTAGGATACACTGAGCACCTATCTCCTCAGATTAGGATACACTGAGCCCCCTTTTCCTCGTTTTAGGATACACTGAGCATATTTTTCCTCAGTTTAGGATGCACTGACCACCTCTCTCCTCGGTTTAGGATACACTGACCACCTCTCTCCTCCGTTTAGGATACAATGAGCACCTATCTCCTCAGATTAGAATACACTGAGCTCCTCTTTCCTCTTCTCTCTCTACTTATGGATGAATTTCCATCTCTCCATCACACATCACTAACTCTGCTTCCTCGGTACCTGATGGGGTAGTCGGCAGCGCTGAGGTTGATGAAGAAATCCCAGCTCCAGTCCCTCATGGCCAGCAGGTCGGCCATGCTGCGCAGGTACATGGTCAGCAGGCTGGCGCCGCCCCAGATGGTGGCCATGCGCCAGGGCGTCACCCTCACGTTGGAGTACTGGGCCGCCAAGGAGTGCACCTGTCTGTGCAGGTAGTTAGAGCGCTGGGGAAACAAACGGAAACCATCACACACCCATTATTATGGCGTCTGATTGCAGGCACTTACATTGTTATATTATAG